>VDFB02193867.1:411345561-411400561 GCA_007258455.2 Sequoia sempervirens
ATTATTCACACATGTGTATGTAAATGAACAAGTTAAATTAGATCTATGATGTGTATTTAATTTAAACTTAACAAACTTTTGAAAGCATGCACCTGAGCTAATGATGTCTTAGGATGCTCACCACAACTTGTGGTTGGTCAATACTAGATAATGTATGACCTCCCTACATCTAGATATAATATATCATTTCACACATGTGTACAAATTCAAATTAAATTAGATATATCCACACAAATTATTTAATATATATTGGTTCAAGTACCTATCCAAAAGGTGAGCCCAAATCTATAGCACTTGACATATAGACATGATCATATTTAGTTTCAGGCATCGTGTGATCATGCGTCTACACCAAACACTTATCGAATTAATTATATATTATATATATAATTTGATTTTATTATTTGCAAAAAAAATTCACATTTCAAACTTGAATTAAATTTAAGTTCAAAAGATGAGCATACCTATGTAGGATGATCCTCAGAATATAGTAAATTCATATATGACTCTGTCCCAGATGCATGTGGGTCACCTAAAGTGGATGCCTGAGTATTCCTATATCATGAGCCTCCATGCTCTCTATTGGACACTTTAGTCGCTGCGTGTGTAGTTTGATGAGTGAGATGTCCTAAAAGAAAACTCAATGCTCCCAATGTTGATAACATGGTCTACTGCTAAAATATAGTGGGAACACCAGGAGGAGGAGGAGGAACAATAGGAGAAATCAGAGCATGTCATTGAGGATCGACACATGCTCCTAGTCTATGTTGGGGCATGCCACGCCCAACTCCCTAAAATGACCTCATATCAATATAGTTGGGTTTTTTACCCAACTCAAACTCAACCCATAACTTTCTCAAAATGTATAGGGGCACCTCATAGTTTCCATGTGGTGTATTATCAAACACCATCCACCATCTATCTTAAAAATGTTCAGCTATATGCGGGTGCCTACACCATAAAATTGAAATTCATTTTTTGGTGGGTGGAGTTGGTTGGTTTGTTTGGGGGTTAATAAAATATTGGCACATGGATTGTTTGGTAATTTTAAGGTCATTGATTTCTTTATAGGACAATCCATCTACATAGAATTGTCTCCTCTCTTCTATCCATTGATGGAACCTATCTATGTCCGCATCAATAGATCAAACAAAATCGACAATACGATGCAAACCATGCAATATGGGGAGGGATTCTAGGCTCATGTTTTATTAGATCTATATTTCCTTGAATCACAATAAGGTTTGCTCGGATGCTCTCTCTTAATTGATCCTGATCTACTATAGGGGGTGGGGGGTTAAGCGGTGGATATTCTAGAGGTGTGGGGTTTTTTTCTAGTGGTGGATCTGGATGTATGGGATCTATAGGAATTTGTGCATTGGGCATAAAATCCTCTATATTAAATTTTGGATGCATGTGAACAATTACATGGCAACTGCACATGTTAAACAATTAAAAAATACACATCAACAAACTAATTAAATAATGCACACAATTTGAAAGTTATTTAAAAATCACATTGAATGTGTACAAATTCAAAATACATTTCATTTGAAGACCATTTGATTTATAACACTAAAAAACCCATAGCATGTACACATTAAATTGAGTCTAGTGTGTGGTTGTTAATATGAAGTGAGAAATGAAATTAGGGGGTTTTTTAGAACCCTATTCAAATGCATCCACTATTTCATTGGTTTATTAAGTGAATCCCCTAAAAGAAGGCCCCATAAACTTATTTTTAGCTAGAACCCTATTCAAATGCATGCACTATTTCATTGGTTTATTAAGTGAATCCCCTAAAAGAAGGCCCCAAATTTGATGATATACATTAATTGATTTATTTAAAAATAAATAAAACCACATGGATTAAGGTAAAGACTTAATATTTATTTAAATAAATAGCCGTCAACATTTAAACTAGGATTTGGATAAAATATATCAAGAATTAAGAGCTCACAAAAGGCTACGATATCAACAATGAGGCTTCTTTGAATCATTATTGGAAAAATTAAATAAGAAAATTAGTAAATAGAGACTGCACGAACATGAGGTGGGGAACCATTTAATTTCTATAGGTAAAGGACTAAAGAATGAAAAATAAGACACATGTAGCTATATAAATTTGATTTCTCAAATTGGGTGTTAAAATAGGAGGTTAGGGGTTGTTTAGAGTGTCTTCTATTACATATATAAAGGTGGAAAAGGAGAAGGAAAGGTCCCCAAGCTAATTTAGGTATATCGATTGTGAATACATGCATTAATCAAGTATGCCATAGAATTTAATTAAATCCGAGGACATAAATTGATTTATCTAAATTTTCAAATTTCATGATAAGAGACACAAGTTCTCTATAGTGGGACAAAGTAGCTAAGAAGAAATTATAAGTTTAACACTAACATTAATTTATAATCTCATTCATTTTTTTCAAAGAATACTAAAGATAAGAATGAAAAATTAATAGAATACATTCAAAGGGACACATAGATATATGCTAGTGAGCTAATTGCAATGTACAAAATAAAAAAAGATGAGCTTGAGCTCTATTCACCAAATTTTGAGAACTTTTTTGATCCCCTTAAGAAATGCCATATTAGGACCTCTTAAGACATCGATTTACAATTTAGGGTGATAGGATGGCTTAAGGGGATCTATGTCTAGTAAGGTCCTAGGAAAAAATGGTCCATGGCTTAAGGGAATAAAATTTGGTGGAGTTGCCTAAGGCAACCAAATTTCATTTTAAGGTCCTACAACAAAATGAATGCTTTAGGGTTTAGGGTTTAGATTTAGACATTTGATGACATGAAAAAATATCTATGTCAAATAAAAAATGTAAGAAACCTCCAAGGAGCCCTAATTTATGACACTACACAATGTGACAAGGATGTTTTATAAATTGGTCGTTGAAGTGTAGCAATAACTGAAAAATCCTAATATGAATTATTTGTAGCCTCAATCTCAATCTCAATCTCAATGGCAACTACCCCGAATCTAGGTAACATTCCCTAGATACTTCTAAAATTATGTGAACTATTAGGGTTTTAGGTTTAGATTTTAGGGTAAATAGGGTTTTAGGTTTACGTTTTAAGGTTTAGGTCCAAGGATTAACCTTGGTACAAATTAGTTTTTAGGGACCTATGTTTTTTGGAACCTAGGGTTTCTAGGGTTTTGATTTCTAAGTTAAATGTGTCTAATTTAGATTTAGTTTTTATGGTTTTTGATTTAAAATTTAAAGTTCTTTGTTTTGTTGATGTTTTTGGTTTTTTAAATGCAATTTCAAAACTATTAAATATTGAACTAAATCAAACTAAACATACAAAAGGTAAATACCAATTACAAAACAAAAAAGCAAGATATAAAGAAAAAAAAGGGAGAATTCAACCAACCTGGAGATCTCTGAGGTCGGCTGTGTCGACACGAGGAGGTGGTAGTAAAAAAATTCTTCAACCAGGCCCTTGAAACGTGTATGCGATCTGGTCTCTTCTTCGTTGGCGTAGCTAAAACAATGAGTGAAAATGAAAACATAGTCGCTAATTTAAAAAATAAATAGCTTTAAGAAATGCACACGCGTTATGAACACGTACGTGTTTCATAACGCATACGTGTTTTCAGTTCACGTACCCAAAGTTGAACGCATACATGTTCAGATTTAGGCTTGGGTACCCAATTCGTAACACGTATGCATTTTGTGCGAATTTTTTTTTTTGGCCGAAATTTCCCCTCTTCGTGTACCCAACTTCTTGCTTTTACCCATGTTTGTATTTTTTTGAAAAAAATAAAAAATTATTTGAATATAGTTTTTATAAATTAACACTATAATTTAGTTGCTGATAAAATGCTAAAAAATGAAGTTACATGAGATGTCAACCTTTATATAGTAAATTTTATTTGTTTTCCTTCAAATTTTTTTGTGTATTTATAACTTGAATCTTTAGGGCATGGATATATTTTTTTTCCAATTTTGATAAATATATATTTTAAATAAATATTAAAATGTGCACATATTAAAACTTAGTTGTTTCTAGTTGACATCAACTTTCATATAAATTATTTATCTAAAATAGAAAAAAATTACCATCTTGATATAGATTCTTATATCTAGGGCATCATATTTTTTTCAAATTTTTTTAATAAGTTTTACTATTTTTCCTTGACATGGTATTCAACCTAATGTTTTGTGCTAAAAACCTACATTTAGTAAAAATAAAAACAAAAATATAAATAATAATTAAACTATTAAAATATATACATTTTTGAAAACTAAACTTATGGATCTACAAAAGGGTATATATATATATATATATATATATATATATTTACACAAGTAGAAATTGTTGAAACATCAAGTTTTTCAAATAATTTTAATTTTTTGGTAAATTGGACTCAAAGTGGTGCTAAATATGCATTTATCCAACAATTAGTTGGAAAATTTGTGGACATATATAACTTAGCTAGAATGAATCTTAAAAAATTATATGTTTGACTAAAATTAATTTTTAGTTAAAATTACTTAAATTCACCTATGTTGATAAGTTGGCCAAAAGTGTGACACAACTTTGTGTTGATACCCCCATATAATGAGGTAACATGTTGTGCACATTATGTGTTGAAACTCTACTAGTAATAGAATCATTTTTCTCTGTGTCAATAACACTGCTAGCAAAGGACCTATAAAACTCCTTGGTGTTGACCTCATCATAAGGATTATAAGATCAAATCATGTGAATCATATGATGGATCTCCTATTGAATGCTAACTAATCTATCTCTATTGGGGAGATTAGGGGAGTTAAGTATTGTTCAGTCCAAACATCTCAAAGCATTCTCTAATCTCCTAATGTTATCATTATATAAATTAGACATAGCATCAGTTTTCTACTGAGACTGAGTGGAATGATATGATCCCTGATCATCAGCCATATCTATATAAATACAAAAATCTGCAAATTTAATTAAAAAAATTTACAAATATGTACTTATTTTATTTCTCTAATTTAGTAAAATATGTAATAACCATTTTTCTAGTAAGATGCTCCATAGGAAATTATAAAAAATAGGAAATATGAGCAATGAGTGGCTTGAACATCATGAAGTAAAAATAAGAACAATTTTAAGTTCATTCAACTATCTATGAAAAAGAGGGAGAAAGGGAGAAAGTAGGATTATAAAAAATTTCCTATAAAAAAAGTTGTACTAAAATAACCTAATGAAACATTCACATGTCAAAGTAACATGTAAGCATATAAATACATAAATCTCGAATGAACTTCTACACTATAATTATGTGTGGTGCAATTCTACTTCATGTTAGAGAAGGAGATATTCTATTATGATTGAGGTATTAAAATTGTTTATCCTTTTGTCATTACACACATCTAGGCCTTTTTGGATGTCTCACTAAGTGAATGTATAATACCATTCTTGGTGATGGTGTACATTCAATACAACAAATGATCAATCAAATACAAAAGAATATTAAATAACAATAAATGATCAATCAAATACTTTATTGAAATAATCTTGGAAGGTTGTTAATTGGATTTATGTGAATGGATAAGTGAAACTAGTTATAGTAGAAATTTTGGTGCCTACAATGTATTTTAGGATATGACTTAAACAACCCTATAATTTCATTTAAATGCATAATTTTATATATATTTAGGTGGTGCATTTAAATGAAATTATAGTCATACTTTCTTACCTTAAGTTGTAAGTCATATATCCTAAAATACATTGTGTTAGGCACCAAAATTCTACTATAACTAGTTTCACTTATCCATTCACATAACTCCAATTACTAAGGGTAGTAATTGGAGTTATGTGAAAGGATAAGTGAAACTAGTTATATAGTAGAAATTTGGGTGCTTACGATGTATTTTAGGATATGACTTACAACTAAATATAATTTCATTTAAATGCATGATTTTATAATATATTTGTGTGGTGTGCATTTAAATTAAATTATAGTCATACTCTTATATTAATTTGTAAGTCATATCCTAAAATACATTGTGCTAGGCACCAAAATCTCTACTATAACTAGTTTCACTTATCCATTCACATAAACTCCAATTACTACCCTTCCAAGATTATTTCAATAAATTATTTGACTGATCAATTATTGTATTGAATGTACACCATCACCAAGCATGACCTATTAAACATTCACTTAGTGTAAGGCATCCAAAAAGGCCAATTATTACCCTTCCAAATTATTTCACTAAATTGCAATTTAATATTCTTCTATATTTGATTGGAATTTTGCATGTTCAATGAATTGACTACATTCGAAGGCTGATATTTCAAAGAGTGAGTCTACAAATACATTTTGAACCCAAGTTTTCCTACATTCAATACATTAAATGATCAATCAAATACAAAAGAATATTAAATAATAGTTTATTATTTAAAATAATTTGGAAGGGTAATAATTGGCCCTTTTCTCCATTCTCAATGATGGTATACATTTCAAATACAATAAATGATCAATAAAATTTACTTCATTGAAATAATTTTGGAAGAGTATTAATTAGAGTTATGTGAATAGATAAGTGAAACTAGTTATAGCACAAATTTTGGTGCCTAGCACAATGTATTTTAGGATGTCTTACAACTTAATGTAAGAGTATGACTATAGTTTCATCTAAATGAACAACTTAAATATATTCATAAAATCAATGCATTTAAATGAAATTATATCTAGTTGTAAGTCATATCCTAAAATACATTGTAGGCACCAAAATTTCTACTATAACTAGTTTCATTTATCCATTCACATAAACTCCAACTACTACCCTTCCAAGATTATTTCAATAAAGTATTTGACTGATCAATTATTTTATTGAATGTACACCATCACCAAGCATGACCTATTAAACATTCATTTAGTGTGAGGCATCTAAAAAGGCCAATTATTACCCTCCCAAATTATTTCAATAAATTTTTATTTAATATTCTTCTATATTTGATTGGCATTTTGCATGTTCAAGTGAATTGACTATGTTTGGAGGCTGATATGTCGAAGAGTGAGTCTACAAATACATTTTGAGCCCAATTTTTCCTACATTCAATACATTAAATGATCAATCAAATATAGAAAGAATATTAAATAACAGTTTATTAAAATAATTTGGAAGGGTAATAATTGGCCTTTTTCACCATTCTCGATGATGACCTATACATTGAATACAATAAATGATCAATCAAGTACTTTATTGAAATAATCTTGGAAGGGTATTAATTGGAGTTATGTGAATAGATAAGTGAAACTAGTTATAGTAGAAATTTTTTTGCCTAACACAATGTATTTTAGGATATGACTTACAACTTAATGTAAAAGTATGACTATAATTTCATTTAAATGTTTAAATGCACCACTTAAATATATTCATAAAATCATGCATTTAAATGAAATTATATCTAGTTGTAAGTCATATCCTATTATACATTGTAGGCACCAAAATTTCTACTATAACTAGTTTCACTTATCCATTTACATAACTTCAATTTAATAACTCCAAATACTAGGTACCTTAAAGTAATTGGATTTATGTGAATGGATAAATGAAAAATTAGTTATAATAAAAAATTTGTTTCCTAACAAAATGTATTTTAGGATGACTTACAACTCTATAATTTCATAGTGCATAAAATTATAGAATTGTAAGTCATATCTATAATTTCTACTAGGCCCACATCCTAAAATACATTGAATATACACCAAAATTTAGCTTAGAAAAGGAAAGAAAAGAGGCTTAGAACTCTTAGGTTCAGTGTATGTATGGAGTGATACACAATGAAGACAATGGTATAAGAAAGAACAATGTATAAAGCAAGTAGAGATCTATATAGTTCATATTTTTAGTTTTGTGTGGTACTACTCTAAGGTTTGCGTTATTCTAGTTTAGCAAGTTTTTATTTATTCTCTCTTCTTGTCAAATAATGACTCAAAAATATTATGAATGGATATAGCCATTTTCATGTAGTAGCATGATAATAGATAGCTATTTATGTTTTTTCTTTATTTATCATTAAATTATGAAGTGGATATAAAAATATAGAGTTGCAAAGGAAAACATTGTGCGTAATTTTGTAAAGTTTATGGATGGTTCATTGATGATGTAAAACTATTTTGAAAGTATTTCAAAACTATAATTTGGATCTCAATTTATCTATGATTAAATGCCTTTTCTCAAGATTGTGATATTTAGTTGATAGTTTTTTATATTTCTCTCATTGCATTTATATTGTTGTAATAAATTTATTTGCAATCAATGTGTGATGTTCAAAATTCTTTAATCGATGATTTTTTTCACAGTGTGCAATTGAGAGCATGAAAATCGAGTTAGTGACACATTGAGATTGGGCTTCATGCAAGGGTGGGTTTCATGGTGTGAGCAACCACTTGTTAGGTTTTGTGATGTGAGTCTACATAGTATTGAATGCATTATAGACATGTAATGTTTACACATACATACTTGGTAGTTAGATTAGTTTACATTACCGTATGTTCAATAAGATGGTGTAGATACCATATAATCATTCCCAAATTGGTTTGGCACTTTACTTCCATTGATTTTAGAGTTAATAAAGGAGTAATAATGGTACCTAATTTTTATCTTTTATTTGATATGGTAGATTAGCTAATGTGGGATATGTTTGTTAGTTTTTGTTGTGATGAATGCTTGAGTAGGATGTGTGATGAGTGGAGATGTCATAGATGAGGGTCCTAGGTGTGCTCACAATGCAAGTTGTGGCATTTGATTTCAATTACAAACACATAATACCAAGGTTTTATTTTTGCAACATTCATAAATGGATGAAAGGTTTTTAAAGTTATTTTTATGATTCTTTATTGACATGTATTCCTTTCATTGGTTGGTAAATCATGGATGCAACCAAACAGGAGAGAGTTAAGATTTGTGTGGATTCAAAGGTGCACTTTTTGTTTTCAGACATCACAAAGTTTTCTTGACCTATAGTTTCCTTTTTTGGAATTTCACACATGAAATATACTATTTTTGTTAGAAGAATGTTGGTACCAAAAGTGGGCTATAAGAACTCTTTTTTTTTATAATAAACTTGAAGTCCTAAATTTATTCAAGTATGAAATTTTATTGTAAAATAGGAAAGTTTATATTTATTTATAGGCTACTTCATATTCATTTTGTATAGTATATTTTAGAGAGTAGCTTTGACATGAGATTTTAGGGAGAAAAATTAAGAGGTTTATAGAGAGAGGCTTTAAAGGAGTTGTAGATAAATCCTTTGAGAGGAAACCTATTTCTAGTATTTGAGAGGCAAGTAGAGAGGGTTTGAGTTGCCCCCTTTCCCTTTGGACAAGAAATTCCATTCTATGTGTTCAATTTGATGTTAATGAAAAACTTATATGGTTGCGCATCTATGAGTTAATATTCAATTCTTATGTTGCATATTCATGGTTATCTATATGTTCAAATATATAGGATTAAATATCCATATAGACCAAGTATTGGGTCTCAAATCCACTTACACCTTAAGTGAGACTACCATTCAAGATTGTTTATTTTAGAAAGATGCTTGTTAGTTTGTTAATGCTTGACCAACAAGATCATTATGCATAAAGAGAGGAAATCCTCGTTATCAAGCTTCATTTCCTAACTCTTTATATTGGTTGATTTAAGCTATATATATCGAATTTCATTTACATTTCTATTTAAAATCAATATAATATCAAATTAGCTTTTGTTTACTAGTGTATGAAGGATTGGACCTAAGTTGATCTCAAACTCTTACAAAACTTAAACAAATAATCTATGTTTCCTAAAAACTATCTTGTTGTCCCTCAGTATTATTTGGCATTAATTTCAATACACCAAGGTTGAGGTATCAGGTTATGCACATGGTGATATTCAATTTTGCATGAGTTTATATATCCATGCTAATTCATCTTAGCATTTTCATCTGCATATTCAGTGGTGATATGTTTCAGCCAGCTTGGCCTATGATCAGTTTGAAATAATAAAGTCCATTTGCATATTTATTGGCATTTTGGTAAAGTGCAGTGGTAAAGACTATATTCTAAGGTCTATTCAAAAAGGCATTGATACATTTTTCACAAGGCAATATTGTTCTCCAAATAGACCTTTGAAATTATTGTGAAGAAAGTATTTTGAAAGGATGGCACATTATGATCAATTGACAAGAGGTGGTAATGATAATATTGGTTTGTTCTAAAGGCACATTGACACACTATATTGATTTTACAAGGCAACATCATTGTGAGGAAATCTTTAAAAAAAAGGGGTGGCAAATTGACTTTATTCAAAAGCTCATGATGAAAGAAGATAAAAATAAAATTTTATAAAGATAAGTTTAAAAGAATCTTTGGGTTGTCAGTGGTCATTATTTGTTTGAATTTAATGGGAATTATTTCCCATCAAAATTCTCAGATGTGAAACATCATTATGCCAGATTTGAAAAGGTCTTTGAAAGTCTTGGACAAGCATCAGAGGTTGATTCATTTCATTTGATGTTTTTTTGTTACCCTAATCATAATTTTGGTTGTTATATGAACCTATCTCAGGCGTCGGTTTTGTGGGAAAGTAGTCGTTGTTCAATAAAAAAAATTTGGGTGTCTTTTTCCACTGACCCAAGGGTATTCTTCTCCATCATTTTTCTTTACTTAGTGTTATTTAAAATTGATGGGCATTAGATTGTGTTTTCATAATCATTGAGTAATTGTGTTTGATCTGGAAGTCACGACTGTTAATGTTGAGTTTTTGGTTTTGTACTTCATGGTTGTTAATGTTCAGTGAAAGTTGTTTTGGTTTTGCTCACAGTCGTAAAGTTGAGTTTTTGAAGTTTTGACTTCATGGCAGTTTTCATAGGGATGTTGTAATCAAGAGTTTGGTTTTCCTTAATCTTGATGTGTAAATACTTTTTTAATACTCTATTTGGGTTTACTGTTGTATAAGAACCTATTGTTAAGTATAAGGGTTTGTTTGTAGTATTAAATGTTTCTTTTGTTAAGTAAAACCTTGTCGTTATTTTGAGGGTTTGGCTATGGTTTTAAGTTGATGGGGTTATTATGTCAACTCAACAAATTATATGGCAGGTATTTGTTGGTTATTTGTTTATTTCTTTCTTGGAAAGTTGGGTTTTGTATAGTTTCGAAGGATTATGGTTGAGATTTGTAAGAAAATGTAGCCTTACATCTGGAGAAAGGTAGTTGCAGATTCAGTTTCATATGGAAGTTATTGATATAGGTTTCAAATAAATTTTTGTTTACCTAATTCTATTTTAAAACAAAGAGCATATAAAATGCTTTGTTATGCTCCTTCTGAAATAAGATGAGAGGTTTTGGAAAGCACAGATTATATATTTCTGAAGAAAAATATATATTGGTTTTTGAGGGTTGAAACTTTGTAACTTTGATTCTAAGGTCATTGCATAACAGATTATGTGATTAGTGAAACAGAGATCAACAATGTACTTATATTACTTCATAATTGTACATTCCATAAGACTATCAGTGAGATAGCATTATAAGACTATCAATGAGATAGCATTATTATCAGTGAGACAAATCAGTCAGTGAGGCTTTGTACAAAGAATATTTTTTCAAATAAGGCCAGTGAGGCCAAGTTTGAGTGGTTTTATTCCCCAGGAGGGTTTCCACTCAAGACAAATTATGTGTCAAATTTATAAATGTGTTAGTTCTTTATCTGTTCATTTCATTTTACAGCATAAGTTTATTTGTGATCTGATGATTGTTAAAAGTTTTCAAAAGAGTTAATTTGGTTGTTAACACTGATTCACCCCCCCTCTCAATGTTAACTGCACTCCAACATATCTTTCAATAATGAATTCCTCCAATAGTCTCCTTGGTATGAGTGATCCATTGAAATGTATAGAAAAAAAAGTATGCAATGAGTAGCATATACCTTGTGATCAAATTAAGCACAAGATATAAGTGATTTCAAGTAATGCTTTCAATATCAAATCCAGATATGAAAAAAGAACAAGTAATGCTAAATGCATACATCCTTCTTAAATGTGAAACAAGGTAACAATACCATCCTATAGAACAGTTCCTAATTATGATGAAGTATGAAGAAGCCTAACTAGAGGAAAATTAGTATACACTATTCCAAGATCATATATAAGGCATATTGTGTCAGCTAAGAATCAGATTACATGAGTGAGTTTTTGAACCTCAAAATACTGATGAATTTCATGAATTTGTGATTGAAGTTATTTATTTTTTGATTGGTGAAATGGGGGTTGTCAAAAAAGACTCCCATCCCTAATCCATGCATCTTTCAAAATCAAGAAGGAAAATTTCCAATTCAACCTAGAAACATTGCAAAATTGGAAAATCTTCCATTGCTTCAATTGTTGTATTGATTTGAAAAATAGTAAGCAACTGTGGAATCATACATAATCCAACATACACCAAGTGATCATTATGTCAAAATGTAGCAAGAAAAAACTAATTTGGTCCTTCATGATACTGAGACAAATTTATGGCTAAGTAGCTAACTTCCAAGAATAGTAAAGAAAATTTTCAAGTGTGAGAGTTTGAATAAGAGAAATTAGATATCACACTTTTGAATGTCTAAAAAAATTTCTTATAAAGGAATCATCAATAATTTTTCTAGCTTTTAGGTCAGATTGATATGTTCAAACTATTATCATTTAAAATTTAAACTACCCATTTGGGAAGAGGCATCTATGTAGGGTTTTTAGACATTCACATGTGATTTTAAGGGTTTATAAATAAACCCTTAAAATCACATATGAAAACCCCTAAATTGTAGTTCATAATGCATCCTTTAAATTATGACATACATGAAAAGAAAACTTCCCACTGAATACTCCAATGATGGAAAAAACCCAAAAAATCCTAAACCAAATCATATACAAAAACCTTACTATTAGTTTATATTATAGCATTTTCAATATGTGCAGAAAAAGATTTCCAACAAATACTAAAAAATAGAAATACAACTACCATGAAACCCTAACTTTCACTGGCACCAAATTGCATCATTGAAAACAAACAGTAAAACACAAGATATCTTGTACAACCATCGATTTACTAACTAAAACAAATGAACTAAATGCAGAAAAACTTGGGTTTGATCCCCTTTTATAGAGTTGTTATTCGCTTGACCAGCCTTCGATCGTGATCTCTTCGAGAGAACATGCAAAATGCCCACACCCAGATTTTTTTTTCTATTATATTAATCCCCTTCAGCCAGAAGGGATCTGGCTGAGTAGGTTTCAACCGAAATCCACTCAACCAAAACATTGAAGTCACATAGGTGCCATGTTGTCGCCACGTGGGTTTAGCTGAAACCTACTCAGTTGAATCCCTTCCAGCCGAAACGAGTATGATAGAATCCATACACTTGGACCAAAGGGTGACACAAGTCTGTACTTTTACTCGATAGGCTCCTTGCAAGCTCCCCAAGCCTCAACAAAATCAAGATCCTCAAGATACAAGCTCTTGAGTTCATTGAACCCAACAACTTCAATCTACATTTCTGTTAACAAATTTTACCTCCTACTTACGGCATCTACAACATTGTTAGATCTTCCACTCCTATGATTCAAAACAAATGTATAACTTTGCAAAAATTCAACCCATTTCAAATGTCTTTGATTCAACTTCCCTTGACTATTCAAATATTGTAAAGCTTGATGATCAGTAAATAAAACAAACTCTTTTGGCAACAAATAGTGTCTCTGTTTCTTCAAAGCTTGAACTATAGCATAAAACACTTGATCATAAACAAAATACTTCTTCTCTGCATCATTCAACTTTTCACTAAAATAAGCAATGGGTTTACCTTCTTAACTCAAAACAACTCCAATGGTATTACCGCTTGCATCATAATCTACCTAAAATACCTTGTTGAAATATGGAAGTGCCAAAATAGGTTCCTCTATAACTTTCTTCTTCAACATATCAAAACTTTTTACTTCTCTTGCAATCCACTTAAACTCTTTTCTATCCCCTTGCATTGTTTCAGTTAGAGGTGCACAAATAAAACTGAAACCTTTGATAAAATTTCTATAGAAACTTTCCAAACCATAAAAAGATCTCACCTCCATAGCACTCCTTGGTGTAGGCCATTCAACAATAGCTTTCAAATTCTCTAGATCCATCTTAAGACCTTCTATTGAGATAAAAAATCTCAAGTACACCAAATCTCTCTTCAAAAAACTGCACTTCTTCAAATTGATCAACAACTTCTCCTCTCTTAGCTTCTTAAAAACTTTTTTGATACGCATCAAATGCTCCTATAATGTCTTGCTAAAAATTAAAATTCCATCTAAATAAATAATGACAAATTTACCCAAAAACTCTTATAATACCTCATTCATGGGCCACATGAATGTGCTCGGTGTATTGGTTAGCCCAAAGGGCATAACTAACCACTCATACAAGCCCTCTTTGGTCTTGAAGGCTATATTCCATTCATCTCCTTCTTTAATTCAGATTTGGTGATAACCACTCTTCAGATCTATCCTCATTAAGTACTTAACTCCACTCAAAATAATTTATGATCTCATCCATCCTCAACAAGGGAAATCTATACTTGATGGTGATCTTGTTGATGGCTCTAGAATCTATACACAGCCACCATTTCCCATTCTTCTTTGGTGTTAGTACTGTAGGTATTGCACATGGACTTAAGCTCTCTCTAATCAACCCCTTTCACATCAACTCTTACACTTTTTTGTTCAACTCTTCACTTTCTGCTTGAGTCATATGATGAGTTTCCTTATTCGATAAACTGGATCCAGGAATCAGGTCCATCTGGTGGCTAATATTCCTTACTAAAGGTAAACCTTTGAGTACATTATCAGAAACAATATCATGAAACTCATTAAACAAATTTGAAACCTCTATAGGTACCTCATTAGTATCTTCTTTATCAACTCTTGGGATCAATGCAAAACACATATGCTTGTGTCTCATACTTTTTAGGAATTTCTTCCATCAACCAAAAAAATCCTTGTATGACTACATACCTTTTATTCTACCTTATTTAGGGTTTCAACTTATGATGAATGCCATCCTTTGTCAAGGAATAGGTGTTAGCATGTCCATTATGCACACCACTCACTAATCAAACTACCATGATCTTCCTAACAACATGTGACAAACATCCATAGGTACAATATCACACAAAACCTCATCCTGATAGTTACCAATCTTAAAATTTACCAAATATTGCTCATTAACCAATGCGCTATGTTCCTTCTACAACCATGCAATTTAGTATGGTTTTGGACACCTTCTCTCCAACTACAACTTAGTATCCATTTCCTATGAAACTAGATTATCAGTGCTACCTCCATCAATGATAGTATTACAAACCTTACCTTCACACTTGCATCGAGTGTGGAATAGGTTCTTTCTTTGATCTAGTTCCTTCTCCTCATTCAACAAGGATCTTCTAACAATAAGGGCCTCTCCTCTTTTAGCGTCTTTAGAATGTGAAGATTGAGCATCTTCATCTGCATGGGTAACTCAGGCATTACCATCAAGTATTCTTTTTATCCTCCTTTTATTTTGAGGACACTTGTAGGATCTATGTCCTCCACATTGAAAACAGGTTCCATGAAAATATCCTCTTCCTGGTCCTTGTCCAAATCTTCCTCTTCCTCTTTGTTCTATGTTATTTTGTTCTCTAGGATGGTGGGTATTATATCCCTTCTCGTTCCGACTACTACTGGATCCTTCAGTCTTCTTTTGATCTTCACTTCGGCCTCCATATGACCATCCAGTAGTCTTTCCACCATGACATCCACCCCTTTGCTTTCTCTTGAACCTTCTATTCAACTTATCTTCCACCTTTAGGGAAAAATGATATGCATCTTCAATCATGGTCATCCTCACCAAACTCAACTCTTCTTGAATACTCGGCTTCAACCCATTTATGTAATGGGAAACTTTCTCCTTGTTGGCCTTAGAGTGGCCTATTCTGATTAGGACTTGATAGAATTCTTCTGTATACTCAACAAATTTTCCCACTTATTTCAACCCTTGCATATTATTCAACAAATATAGCTCATAGTCCATGGGAAAGAACTGTCTCTTCAATCCACCTTCTGATCCCATCTCATTATTTTATCTTTTCCTCTTTTATTTTTCTCCAACTAGACTTCTTTCTACCATATGATAGCATGGCCTTTCAACTTGGAACTTGAAAATTTGACCCTCTCGAGATCTTCTATTTCCTCATACTCAAAATACTCTTCAATGCCATTGATCCAATCGATCAACTCCTCTGGATTCAGGTTTCCAAAAAAAATAGACTTCTATCTTCAACCTCTTTCCAATCTTGGAAATGACCCTAATCAATCTAACCTCTCCTTGATCCATTACATCTTGTGCTTCTTCTTCAAATGGCTCTTCATTTTCATCCTCATCTTCACTTTCATCTCTTCTTTTTACATCGGCTCCTCTACATAGCTCCTCTTGTTGTGCTTGAACTTGTTTCTAGAGGTCTCTAAAACACTCTTCTATTACCCTAACATTTCTTCTACCATGGTTTCTTTGCGGAAGCATCGTTTCTCACAAACACACCACCATAAATCCTGGTTTAAACCGCCTCACATTCAACGATCTGTCTACACACTCAGGAACTCCTGATCTAATACCACTTAATGAAGGGAACTCCCCTTACAATCTAAAACTCACAACAACAAAAGAGAACTGCAAAAACAAATTTCAAGAAGGAACCAAGGATTTTAATATAGGTTATCACTAAAATGAAAATGAAATTCCAACATTACAATTACCATCACATGGACTTTTTATTACATAAATCTACAAATCCACAAATTAGATCCACCATCTATGCTACTTTACCCTCCTCTCTATAACCCCCATTCACATCCTTTATTTGGAAGGTGTAACCACCCTAGAATCTTCTAGAAAGTGTAACTTCCTCAAGAAGATATTTCAAAATTTTATTAATTTTGGTAGTATAACTTTGCAGGGATAAATTTTGATCCAACAGTTGGATTTTCAATTATAATATATTTTTGGAAAGCTCTTGAGAAAACACATCCCAAGAAAGTAGTATCTTAAGGTAGGCTACTTTTATTTTCTGCCAATTTTCAAGCCCATCTGGAGCCTCTAAGGGCTTCAAAATTGACTTCAAATATTTTAATAGGGTTTTTGAAAATTGAAATTGTAATATTTCAAATGAAAAATGGTATTGAAGTGATTTATTTTCCATTGGCTTCAATTCACCATTTCAGAGGTCTGTGTAAGATTTCATGCCCACATATGTATAAATACAAACTTACTAAAAATAGTAAGTTACCAAATTTAACCCTTATTGAAAGGATTTACAACATTTTTTTGGTTGATGCAAGATTTCTCTTACACCCTATATGCTCCTCCATCAATCTATGAATATATGGGGTCCATTTTCATAAAATAATTAATGGTATCCATGCCATTAAGAAAGTAAAAACTTTACACATCACTAATTTATAGATGACACTATGTTCTTTTTGGGAAATCAATTTTATTTGAAGAATTAATTATCAAAGATACTCTAACCTTGTAATTATTTACTTTAGACTAGTTTATTATGTTAAACACCCAGAATATTGAGAGGGGGGTTAATTAGTATTCACTAAAATTCATTAACTTCATTAACTTGAAAGTGAATTACACAATATATCAATTAACTTGTAGAAATGAAAAGAACAATTAAAGCATGCATCACAACAATACACACAAGAACACCAAATTTATGTGGAAAGCCCTGATCAGGGAAAAACCATAGTCAGGATTAGCTCACAATAAATTATAACTAGTTACAATAAATTATAGATTGGATGACTCACTATTCAAAAAGAAAGGCTCACCACCCAAAGGACTCACTGTCCAAAATAGAAATAGAATAGAAGATGGCTCACTACTAGAGATTTTGAACTACTATGTTCAATGCATCTACAACATGTTTAGGGTACAGTTCCAATTATGCTCAGAAAACTAGCTTTACACACTTCATTCTTCACCACTATCACACTTTTCAACTATCTCTACATCTCATACCTCTAAAATCATCATTCACACAATAAATTAACCTTGCATATATGCATACATCTATCATAAACACTCATGTCATCAATTAGGTCAACCTAATTAGATGAAACATGCAACACCATAACCTATCAAATCAAAACTCAATAACGCATGCCTTGTAGAAGGAACCAAAATGTGTTCTTCACCAAAATAGGTTGGCATGACCCATAATCACTCCCATGAATCCTCTCCATACACAACATAATATTGCATTACCCTAAAACCCTTATTTCAACACCACATAGCAAAACCTATGAAGCAACAACTAAGTGAACCAACTTTTCATGACAACTTGACATGCATTGAACCATCAAATCACTTGCCACATGGAGTGCACACACATTTGACATATTCAAACACTTCCTCAAAACAACACAATGTAATAATCATCCATGGTGGAATGTGGAGCATTCCAATATGCACTTTATACTTGTAACTCTTCCATCACTAATCTTGATACTCTATCATTAATGTCTTCAGTTGTAGAAGACATTGTTAGATGCACAGGACAACTCAAGGTGGTGAATCAGTTGTATACTTTAAAACATTCAATCTCTCAATATCTTTTCAAACCCTAATCAACTGTTAAACCCTTAACATGCATTAACATAATGTAAACATGTGAAACAATAATTCAAACACATCAAACACATAAGAACACTAGATTTACATGGAAAACCAAAGAAGTGAAAAACCATGGTGAGGATTATCTCACTAATATATGAATTACAACACTAAATATAATGAGCTCATTGCCAAGGGCTCACTACCTAGAAATTAGAGAAATGATCACTGCCAAAAGGAATCGTTGTCCAGAAGAAAGAATAATAGAAGAAAGGGGTGGCTCAGTGCCAAATATGAATTGTAACAATCCATATCTCGTATTCTGATGGTACAATTCCACTGAAGCACAAACAACTCATTCAATAGACTAAAATATGGACACCTTCTACTCAGTGCATCTAGAAGTCATAAGCATTAAGTCTTGCATTCAAACCACCAAACTTCATTAAATTTGTATCTTTTCACATAAAACTCTCAACTACTTATCCACAAAATAATTTTCCTTGCACTTATACCCTCTATGACCTATAACAATCTCAATAAGGTCGGCCTTGAACAAACATATGCACCTCAAACATGCAACACTGAATAGCTCAACACCAAACACTTCTATAGTGAAAAGAAGTGAAGGAGGACCATTTTATTACTTAATTGGGACCCAAAACTACACTTAACACTTCTCAACACTTCCTCAAACAAAAAACAACCTCCATAATTAGTGCAAGCACGCCAAGTTGGCCATACCTGCACTAAAACTAACACGTGACCTAAAAATACCTCTCCAAGTCTGAAAAAATCTCATCTAGAGCTCACAAAAACTCTCCACAACATCTTAGAATATTCCACACCATCAGAATATTCACCACATATAGTGTCACCACCTAAAACACAAGAACACCTTAATTTTGTGCAACTAGACACATTGGCACATAAATCCAACTCACCTAATAGCCTTACAGAACACCTCAGTACCTGAAACTTCGAAGGAAGGTAACTACAAAAATTATAAGCATGTTCCCAAATCTGCAATACTAGAAATTTCATTGCGAAGAAATTTGGAGCATTCTCATTTCTCCTAGACACCTTATTTTACCAGACAAAGATACTGTGAAACACATCTTCCACTGTAGCATGATCCAAAAGTTCAAATGTTGGATATAACACCTCTAAATACCTTTGATTATTACATCCAAACCACATGATCATATCTTCAACCATGAATAAATATGGAGCAAACACCACTCTGTCACACTAAACTCTCTTTTATTCAAATTTTCTCAAAAGCACTTGGAAGCCAAGTGAACCAACTTCATCAACAACACTACCAATGTATTTGCAACACATCTACACCATATGCAACACTCTACAACACATCTAAAAATATACCCAAACTTAGGCAACTGTACTGAAGTAAAAGATCAAGGAAAACAACAACATTGGGTGATCCCACAATACTGGTTTACAGTTTTTGGCTGAACTGGACATTGAACTAATTTTTTTCTAACTAAATCTTCACTTTTGGGCACCTATAGTGGCTAAAACATGAGGAATTTGAAGATGATTCAAACTAGTGATATTTGTGATATTTTTTTTGTAGATTCTAAATATATTTTTTTTCAAAAAATTTGGAATCATATTGCACTTCTTTTTCCATCTCCTTCAAAAACTAGTTTTTTTTAGTAAACACCATTTTTAAGGAGTGACACTCACTGTATAACACATAACTTTTTTCCATGAAGGATAAAATTCTAATTTATTCGAATTTATATTTGTAACTATGATATCTAGTGCTTCCAATTGGTTTCATAGTGTTTTATTGAATATTTTTTCCTTAATCAAGTTTCAAAGTCAAACCAATTACAATTTAGACATAGGCAGACTATATAACACATAACTTTTTCTGTATGTATCGAAATTCCTTTTTTTTTTGGATGAAGGACTTCAATATCTAGTGCACTCATATTTTTCAAAAAAAATTGATAATCTTCTATTTTTCCACATGTGCAGAACAAAGAGCTTGATTTTCGATGAAAAACCTACATTCACAAGAAATAAGAAATAAATATAATAATAAAATTACATTTATTTAAAATTATACTTTTTGGGAAGCTTATAAAGAGGACTACATACTTACAAAGAATATTTTTTTAATGAATTCATTTGATCCCCCATAAGGTAAATCAAAAGTGGTTTTTTATCAACATTTTGATAGGTGTAAAGGAGACTATGTTATAGGTACGGTTTAAAATTAGCAGGGTTCTATCCAAGGGGGTTTGATCTAAGGTAGTTTGATCAAACTCTCTTCAATTGGAATGCTTTAAATAAAACTTTTTAAGGCTTAAATCATTATATTTTCTAAAAATATGTGATTTCAGCAAAAATCAAAATCCCCTAGAAATTGTAAACTAGCTTTGTGGGATCAACTCATTGTGTTGACATCAACACCAACTCTAGGCACATCAACAGCTCCAATGTTAGGGGTTGACATCATCAACACCAAAATCATACGAACACTCTCTTCATACAAGAGTTGACATTAATTACAACACCCAAACAAGTCACAAGCAATATAAACTTTAAACCTTTAATAATCTCCCCCTTTGTCATTGATAGAAACACCTAAATTTTGAAAAACCATCAACAAAAAAGAAACTTTGCAATAAGAAGTACTCCTCCTGACTGGGACAACACTCTCTATGAATCTCTTCATGTTCTTCAGGTTCTCTTTCTCTCTTTCCATTCTCTCTCTCCCTTATCATGTTTTTTAGATTCCCTCTCCCCCTTTGACATCAATGAAAAAGGGCCATCACAAACTTCCTCTTTCTTGCATTCTTTCTCCTTCATGAACTCTTTTTCTCTCTTCCTTGACAAAATTACAAAGGGTAACAATTGATCTCTCTTTTCACCGCACTGCATCTTCCTACTTCTGCTCTTACTTCCTTTGATAGAGCTTCAAAGGGCAGCATCATCAAACAACTCTTTTTCTTCACTCCCCCTTAGGGGCACGTAATATGCTCCAATTTACTCTACCAACTAGTAATCATTAATACCTACTCACCCTGAGAGGTAGCCTTCAACATCAGTACAAGACTAAGAAAATTATCTTGAAATTCTATTGTGAGGATGTGAAGGCTTAAAATTGGTTTGATCCCTTTACTCAATATTTCTACTTTTGAAACAGGATTTCCACTTTCAGGAGTTCTTCACATAGATGGATATTCCATCCATTGCTTCTTCATCACTACCTACTCCACCATCTTCAACCACTTGAATATGTTTTCTTGTTGAGGGTGATTTTGATGATGATTGCGATCAACATCCTCTAGTGCATAGTCTTTACCCCAATATTCTAGCATCACTACCCTTGAGGAGGCTACACCTCTTGTTGATGATCCCACAAATTATCACCAAACCCATTCACTTGCTTGAAGTGTCAATATTTTCAGTCATCTACCTTGAGATAATATGTGCATACAGTTAGATGTTATGGATACTCTAATGAAGGATAATGTTACGGCTAAGGAGTATTCCTCATTAATGAATAATCATACATGAGATGTTCCTCTTCTCAAGGGATGAAAATTGGCTTAATGCTAGTCATTGTATCACACCAAATATGTAATAAATGGTTCTTTTGAAATGGACAAGGTATTTATTGTTGTTAAGGGGTTTCGTCAAGCTAATAGTATTGAATATTTTAAGACCTTTACTCTTGTCACCAAAATGTATTCCATTCATCTTGTACTTTCTTATGAAAATGGATCTTAAAAGTAGAGGCTCGTCCTTAAATCTATTTTATGTAGTAAAAGGCTTAGCATTATGTAGGAAAAAGATGTGACATATGAGCTACTTCCAAGTTAACTCCCCTTCAACAAAATTGCAATATCTAGTAGTTGCTAAACGCCTTGCTAAGAGAAAGTGAACTTTTCATAATGTGTTGGCATAAATATTTCCTTTCCATGGTGTGGAGGGGGTGGGTTTACCTGAAGTGTGATGAAATATAAAATTTTAACAAGGGATACTTTTAAATGACTCTTTTTTTTTCTCTTAAAGGTGTATGTAATGTTTTAAGAATGAAAATTTGATATATTATAACTCATATCTTTTCATAATTAAATGTTGGAAATGATTGTGCATGCAAAAAAAATCATCAAATTGTCCTACTAATAACCTTAGTGCAGTTATTTTAGAGTTGAAATAGTTTTAAAGCCTCTATCTCATTCATGGGGTGGTCAGGGTGCAACATTCCCTTCAATTAGAAGGTACTGGGTGAATTCCCAATAATTTACAATGCCATTGAGTGAATTTATTTCTAATTTGAGATAACTTTAAAATCTGTGTCTCATTCATGGGGTGGTCGTGCAACATTCCTTTCAATTAGAGGATACTCGATGAATTCTCAATAATTTATAATGCCATTGAGTGAATTTCTTTCTAATTTGAAATAACTTTAAAGTCTTTGTCTCATTCATGGGGTGGTCAGATTGCAACATAATTGAAAAGGATATTGAGTGAATTCCCAATAGTTCACGACATTCAGATTAAACTATATTTGAGCCTTTCGTAGAATTTTGGTGCCCTCTGGAGCTATATATGTGATTAAGAATTCATTTGACTGTTTGGTACATGTAAACTCCATGAAATTGTCAGTCTACCATATTTGAAGAAAAAAATTTAAAAAATAACTTTTGATCAACCCTCAAAACAAGAAGAAATATTGAAGCTAACGATTAGGATTAATACTAAACTATTGATGGGTAGAACAATGGTTCTCGTTGATTACTTCAGCACACAACGCAAATTGTTTTTTCATCCTAACTTTAAGTCACGTCGTCCATGATAATTTCTCAAACAACATATCCTGCTCTTTTCATTCAATAGAGAGAATGGCAAATAAAATAGGAGGTTTGATATTTGTTGTATTTTTAGTTTTTAATTTTCATAATGGAATTATCAGCTGCAACTGGGCAGCTTGATTGTCTCCAAGGGTTTCATCTTTGCCAGGTTTTTGTTGATTGTAAGACATACCCAGGTGTTCCTCTGTGCTGTGACCTAGGGAGTTTTGGCCCAGGAATTAGATTTTAGGGTTTTTCTTTGAAATAATCTTCATCCTCATAATGGGTTGGCTAATATGATAGTGAAGTTTTATATTACATTTTATTGAAGGTATTGATAAATGACAGACATGGTGAGAGAGAAATAAATTAAGTTTCGGATGCTTGTTAATTGATTTCTGTATTATAGTAACATATAGTTCAATAGGATATCTTTGAAAAATTTATTAGTGAATCTCGGTTTTTAAAAATGGGAGGCACTTTCAGTTGTATGTTATGAAAATGTAAGAGTTGATCTCTGAACATGACGATAAACTAATCGAAGAGAACGATGAAGATCGTGGCAAAGACTGCCAACACACAGTAAATCAAGAGACAGAAAGAATATAAACGGCCGCAAGCTATGAAAAGCATGTTATTCCTATATATTTAGGATTGTCATATGTCAATGAAACCCTAAAAATATAAAACATCTGTCAGAAAGTTGGCAGAGTTCAGAATCATGCTATTCTTGGTAGTATATACAAGCACGCTTATTTGCCAAGACTGACCACAACTATATTGAGATTGGCCTTTTTGTTCTGGATCATTATTTTGTGGGCATTGAACCATTATACATGTTGTACTTAAATTAGTTTAATAATGCAATTGGACGATCATATATGCTGTAGTTATAAACGTTTACTATGATGAAAAGATTCGGGGCTGATATATCACGTTTAAAAGCACCACAAACAATAAGAAAATAATAATAAATTGGGCAAGAAAAAACCCAAAACATTTATCTTAAAAATAGGCTACTTGGATTATAAATAATAAACACCAGTACTTGCATTTAAAGGAGGTTCGATGATTACGCTGATAGAAAACTATATGTATGTTAATATGTTAGAGAGTATGAATTTGTGCATGCAAATTCTAGTTGCATGTGGGTAGATTAAACAACTAATAATAAATACTAAATAATGAAATGAAATAAGCTTAGAAAAATCTAAATTTTTTCCTTAAAGAAATTAAGTATTATATAAAAATTTGCATACAGATTTAAAAAATAAAAGTAATGTAAATGAAAAAAGAAAGTTGCCATCAAATTGACAAAACAGTAGTTGCAACTTATTTTCCGACAAATCAATAGTAATTTGGAGGCACGAGACTTGTTTCAGGGTCAAATCTCACACTATCCCCTAAAAATTAATTATATCAAATTTTTAATATTTATATCAATTGATAAACTAAGTCATATAATTTTAAATACTATCTAAATCATAAATTGAAACTCAAAAAATTAAACAAGAAATAAGTCAAGAAGAATACAACAGTAGTAAATCAAAAGTCAAAGAATCAAAACTTTTTTGAAAAACAAATGATTTGATTCTCATCAACCTTAATCTTCTCCTCGAGAAACCAATTCTTATATTCTCAAGACACTTATCTACATCTTAAATCTACTATTTTTTTAATAAATACTATATTTTATATGTTACTTTTTAATGTTTTATTTTGTAAGCATTAATATATTTTAAAATTTTATTGATATATTTATATTTAAAAATAAATGTTGATTCTTAACAATTTTCGTTCATGAATGCAATATCATATGCTTCTCTATACTATCACTATAGATTATTAATTTCAATAAAATTATATTAATCAAAATAATTAAAAAATTTAAAGTATAATAAACTTTTACGTCAAATTTCTCATTTTAATAGTAAAAAATAAAAATTAATAATAAAAATTGTATGTTAGAAAAAACTCATTAAAAACAAAGTAAATCATCACTAAAATACAAAGTATATTTTAATTTAATAAGATAGATATAATCTATTTTTTTAGTTTAAAATAATAATAAAAATATGATACAATTATTATTATAAAATTTTAGAGTACAAGAAAATAAAAAATGCTTATATTAAAAAATTAAAGTAAATTATTCAAATGATACCAACTAACAATTAGTCTTAAGGAAAATTTGGTTTGATGTTGATTATATTCTCTATTTTTTTAATTGATTATTTTTAATAAGAAAATAAGGTATGTTAAATGATTCAACATGAATCAATGATTTAATTATTTATATTTTATCTATAATGTAATCTAAAAATTTGATTGCATATTTTATGAATTTGAGCTATAGATTTATATATTGTATTATCGCCAACAAGAAGGATGAATAACATAAAGGAAAGTAGACACATATTGTGCATTATGTATTATAAACTAAGAATTAATAAAATTAAAACATTATAAAATTAAGGGTTACAAATAGCTAGAAAAGCCCATGAAACTCATCAAGAAAGAGAAACTAATGACTAACAACTAGCTATTAACTTAGTTAAAGACCACTACACTCACTACACTCTCACTCTTCACTCAACCATTATAATGGAATAAGAAAACTAAGCTTTGCTAATTTCAAACTCAACAAAGCTAAAAAATGGAAACACCAACACTTGTAATCATTTTTTAGAAGTCATGCCAAAAATATAAGAAGAACCAATTTAGGTTAGTTTTGAGTGGGGTACATGATGAGTTCATCTACTTAGATAAATACTAGATTATAAATAAAATCATGCCAATACAAGGCTAAGTAGGGTAGGGGAAATACTAGCAAATAAAAGAGTTAAAATTAAAAAGGTAATAGATCTTACTAGAGCTACACTAGATGGCTACATCTTGAGTATGCAAACAATCACAAACCCTACCATGTAGTATGTCATCATGGGTATCACCTACAAAATCTATTATGCAAATCGTGAAGACTTGACCACAACAACTACCATACACAACACATATCAAACGATGGTGGAAGGAAATTATTTTGACCTCTATGAGGGAGTATTTAATGGAGAATATCTAGAAGAATAAAAATTCTTAGTATAATTTTCATTATGGTACATTTCTTATCTTCCTATTTTTCTATTTCTTAATGAATTACCTATGTTCAAAGGGATCACATGGAAGACACATATAATAGTAGAAAGGAAAATAAATCATCATACTCCAATTTAAAGACAAACCAATATATACTTTGGCATATTGGGGATTTTCTATAATATTTCAACAACAAATGTAGGAAAGAGGATGGATCCCATATGAGTCCATCAAACAATATATCAATACTATAACTTTCTTGGTGTAGAAGGACTATAGTGAAGCCAATAACAATATGGATTCCAAAACTTCACTATGAGGTCACAAAGTGGGAAGTAGATACATATATCACAAATATCCTCAACAAACCAAATGAACCAAATGCAAAGGTATTTGGGATGTACAAGGAAGTTATGGATAGTATACATAAGAAGAATGTAGAGGAAAAGTTGAAAAGGAATAGGGAACAACTACATAAATAGTGGGGCATCCTATTGGTCTAAATCGGTGTTTACCTATCTAATCATTAGTAGGTCCTATTTGCATGTTAAGTTTACTTAGGTCCTATGAGGGAATCTTTTTAGAAGGTGTTATTTGTCATTAGATCTTATCTTACCTTTTAAATTTTAACACGTGTCCTAGGTATTTATGATATGTTGTCACATGACATAGGATTAAGACACTTGTCATAATCTTGTTTAATCCTATGTCTCACCTTAGCTATATAACCAAGTGGTTTCATGTGTAAATTAGAACATTGTCATATTGATTGCATCCTTTGATATAATATATTCTTTCATAACTGATCTATCTTGTGCTTTCATGAAGTTCTTAGATCCTGGGTGGCTATAATCTTCAATCAAATCCTATAACATGGTGTAGAGTTATTCTATACAAAATTTTACATGGTATCAAGCTTGTGGGATTGCTTCTTGGTAGTCTTTATTGGGATATCTAGGTTGAAAATATTTGACCTTAAAAAATTGAGTATGCTCTTCTCTTGCATTGCATGATGATTTAGAAAATCAGAAAAAGATTGAAAGAAATACCAAATTTAGTGGTTTCTTCTTTGTGGGTTTGTATTGTAAATTCAAATCAGAGTTTTTTGGTGCAAATCTGAGCTCATCATTGAGTTAAAAAGATTTGAGAAAGCCATTTTTTCCTATTATTTCATCCAAATCAGACATATGAGGCCATATCAATAAGGGTTTGGAGCTAAAGTGTGGTTGCAAGATCTAGGAGGTAGCTACAATTATAGATCATTTTAGTTCAAATCCAACCTTTCCATCATGTTCAAGAGGCCCAAAAACCTTAAGATCAATCGTCAAATCACAACAATCTGACAACTTTCCTTGGGCTTGAGGAAAAAAAATCTCCCCCTTGCCATCATACGATCATTCGTACAAATTGCACAATCGCTGCAGAGAGAAAATTTTGTCAAGTCAATAGAAGAAATCCACAAGTGAAATTTTTCAATAAATAAAATTTTTGGTTTAAAATATTTAGCAAAAAAAATTAATTAAAAATTAAAAAATATATATTTTTAAGGTATGTAGTTGTAGACCTGCACTACACAGACTATCGCCATACCATGGGCTCTACGGCTGCCACATGGCACATTTTTACTATGCATATAGCCCTTAGTACAATTTCCAAACCCAACACTTGCAATTGGATAATATCCCAATGACATTACAGAATATTTCAACCATAGGTTGATTCTAGAATATTCTCCAAATTCTAGTCAATAGAATATTCCATGCAAGGAGAATATTATTTTTTGACAGGCATAGGATGATCAAATTTAATCGCTTATATGGTTGCTTTCATCACTACATCATCAGTGATGTTAGCACCCTCTTAAGATTTTTTCCCATCTATACGTTGTGGTTTTTGAATTTGCAATCCAAATTTGAAGGCTCATAACTCAGACATTCGACCTCGTTTTCTTAATCATTTTTTATTTGGGGTAAAATTTTATGCTCTACATAGTGGTGTAACTAGTTTTTGATTTTAGTACTTATTTTTTCCAAATATTTTAGATTCTTATAGGTGTTGTTGATTTTTTCTCATTTTTAGATCTTCTGAGGCTCCATCTTGCTCCTATGGTAACTTTTTTGGGTGATTTTTTTTTAAAGTGCATAATTTTTTGTGTACTATTGAGTGGTGTGGTTAGATTTATCTCATCTTGTATAAAAAAATTACTTTGAGCTTGTGGCCAAATTTGGCATCAGTAAGCACTAAGATCAAATCCACTTCACTATTTTTAGCAAGTGGCACTTATAGTCACACTAATTATAAAGTTCCAAATCATATATTGTTGGAGGGTGTCTTGATTGAGTAATTTAGGGGGTAGTTTTTGGTTGCTTTCTTTTGCTTGGTTTGCATTCTTGCAATGGGGAAATCTCAAATTGGATTTCTAACTCCATATAATTATGCTTCATGGAAAAAATTAGTATGGAATTATCTCATGTGGAAGGGTCTTATAGGATATCTAAAGGAAATTATTTCTCAAACCTACTGATTCTAAAGAATTGAAAAGATGGGAGATTCATCATGTGAAAAACTTGGATGCATATGTTCATTAGTCTCATTTGATTTATAATTTCATGTTGAATCATTCAAAACACCTAAAGAGACTTGGGAGGCTTTTCAGAAATTGTATGGTAAAACATATAAAATTAGAGGATATTAGATTGTAATAACCCATTCTAATTATTACTTAACTATAATATTGCAAATGACATTGTGAATATTTAATTTTAGAAAGATATAACTAATCAGCTATTTTTAATTATAGCAATACATGTCTAATTAAAATGAGTCATATATATATATATATATATATTCAATTTCAATGTCAATTAGAATATCCAAGTTGACTTGGATCATAGGACCACAAAGTCAATACAATATACAAATTTTACATCAAGGTTACATCATAGACCATGATAGTCATGAAAACATCCAAGGTTTCCTCTTGATGCTCGCCTCCACTAGTGGATGAGAACATGGTTGAAGCACTTTACCACCCAACCATGAAGCTTACGATTCCCTACAATTCGTCCAACTTGAAGAATACATGACCCTACACATAAAGTTTAGGAAGAGAACAATCTACAAGGTGGAATATGGTGCATGCCCAAACATCAACATGCATGATAATGCAAGATCTATGCTAGGAATGATAGAGATTGTTATCACAAATTACATACATACATAATGGGCTAATTGCTTGGCCAAGCATAAAAATTAAGTTGCAACAACAAACGATAGGTTTTGGATAAAGCAAAAACCTATACTCTCTGCACTCCATTTCAACACCTATCATAGAAGGTAACTTTCAACAACACATTTATTCCATATCAACTACCTACCCTCTAGCAACATCTACCCTGAGGTGCTCTAGTCTACTTAGGTGTTGTTTTTCTATTCAAACAAGAGAATATTCTTTACACACATATCTACAAAAAAGTAATTTAGTCTACTTATTTCCTCAACTTAAATAAAATCATAAAAATGATTCAAATGGAACTAATCAATACATTATCCACTCACTTCATACACATAACACATGATTACATTCAACGTAAATTAGTATTTATTAAGAATAAATTAAATAAGTAACAAAAGAAGGTATGTCACAAGTATGTGTATGTACGTAGACGAAGGTCTATGTGCATACACATATATGTGCCAACTTAAGTTATTAATTTTGTGCATACATTCTAAAATAAAACCATTATATCAAATTGCTTCCATTCCAAATAATGTTACAGATTGTCATATATCATTTGTTAGAAATACAAGAAGTAAAAGAACGAAGATCAAGTCTGTTTGAATGGTTTCCACATATTGATATGTTGTTTGTAACAACGCAGAGCTATTTGTAGCAAAACAATGTTGTTTGTAGAAAAAAAATGTTGTTTATGACAAAATGATGTTCACAGCATAACAAATGTTGTTTATAACAAAATGATATTGTTTGCAGCAAAGCAAATGCTATTTATAACAAACAATGATGTTTGCATCAAAACAAATGATGTTTTTTGTAACATAACAAATGTTGTTAATAACAAAACGATGTTGTTTGTAGCTAAACAAATACTATTTATAACAAAATGGTGTTTTTTGTAACAAAACAAATGTTGTTTGTAACAAAAAAAATGTTGTTTGTAACAAAACAAATGTTGTTTGTAACAAAATGATATTGTTTGAAGGATTTTACAAGTTCCAGTGCCATTATGTTTTGTTAATAGATGCAAGCTATCTAGTACTACATACAAAAGAATAGAGTCTCCATCATTTTGGTATTCAACATATAAATAATACTAGTATCCTATATGCAATAAATGTATAGTACAACATGCTTGTCATTTTAAGACCAAAATAATCATAAGAGTCTTGAAACAATTTCATTATATCTAGGGTTATAGAAAAACCCATGTTTCATATTGGTGACTGCAAGAAAAAGAATAAAGGTTCAAGTCACTTGTCATTCCAAAAAATGACCAACAGTCAAATGACTGTTCAGTTTTACCATAAACAATAACAATGGTCGATATTGATGAATGCCTTTTAATGGCATATATGGCTCGACATGCAAGATTTAACCTATGATCAATAATGTGTAGCTTATCAATCTTAGAGATCGATTCACATAATGCAAGAATAGAATGATATCTTCGTTCCTACATTGTTTGTAATGAACGATGTAGACTTATTTATACAACAACAACAATTTTCTATTTACTTAAGACTTCAATGTAATCCTTACACCCTGAGGGTGTGACATCCATTATTTATCCTAGCCGACATGGGAATTAAAACTATGAAAAAGAATAATGTAAGGAAAGCTTAGGTGTGGAACAAACTCTCCTAACATCAAAACCTCAAGGAAGAATGCAGAGGTGACTTTAAATTTTACAATTACAGTTCAATTAAGATACTCATGAAAGAAATAACAGAAACAGAGAAATTAACATACACAGATGAACACCAAATTTACGTGGGAAAACCCTTACAGGAGAAAAACCCACCACACCAAGAAAAACCCCTTTGTATTACAGTAAACAAATTAGATACAGAGTACAGGCTTCACTCTCTGATGTCAAAGTACATCAGCATAATTTCCTGATCAATCTTGTATAGAACATCCTAGTTACAATGCTCTCTGAATTTAATTCATACACATTGATCACACATCGAATTGTTCACCGAACTATTCATCGAACCATTCATCATCTTCGATTACGGAGTATATCCATGTCATTCATGATTTGTTGATCTTCCTCATAGGAATGGCCGCAACAGTCCAACTGTTAGTGGTTCACATTTCGCTTCTCTGATTGGTCGAAGACAAACCATGTAGGATAGTCATTTGGTCAAGGCGTTCAAAGTGTGTCACATGTCAGTGAGACATTAGGTCGTGTCTCCCCGATGCCACAACACCTGACTGTCATTATCGCTCAAATTCACCACCATCGCTAAGACATCATATCGATATCCACTACAGAAGCATCGGCCAGACCATCGCTATCGGTGAGAGATCATACTGAACAAAAATTCATCCTATGTAGATCTATCGACGAGACAAGTGCTATCGGCAAGAGTTCTCACCGAAAGCACCTGCCTGTCAGCAAGAGAAACCTTATAGCTAAGAGGTCACACCAACATTCAACTAATGTAGCTCTATCAGAAAGACCATCGCTATCGGTGAGACATCACACCGAGCACAGAACAGTCAGAGAGACCACCGCTATCGCCAAGAGGTTATATCGAATGCACCAACTTGTCGGTGAGATCACATCCATTGGCAAGAGATCTTACCGAGCGCAAACCTGTCAGCCAAGAGTCTCCCCAATGACATCCTTGTGAATAACCATCGGCAAGACATACACTATCGGAGTGAGTCTTTCTGAAAGTTCAAGCCTCTCCCCGATCACTTCTGTCACCACACGTCTCCCCAATAACCATTTGAAATCAACCCGTCAGCAAGAGATCTGCTTAGACGGAATGAGTTGGAAAATTTCATAGTGATCGACATGTCTTGCCGATGACTCCTGTCGGCAAGACAGAAGTGAAGTCTCGGTGACCTGAGAACTTCAAATGATAAGAGTACTACTGCTAGTTGGTAAGTCTTCCAGAGGGACTCACCGACTTTTCTTTTTCAAGAGTTTACATGCCAGTAAGATTGAGGCACATTTTCTAACAATCTCCCACTTGACGAAGATCTTACTGATACCTCCAGAGCACAAAAAAACTATTGAAATTCATGGGAACTGAGGCCCATCAAATTGGCACACCACCTGAACTTGTATGTGCTCACTAGCTTCGTTAATGCATCCGCAACATTTTCCAAAGTATCCACTTTTTCTAAAGAGACCTCTCCATCCTCCACCATATCTCATACAAAATGATACTGCACATCAATATGTTTCATCCTAGCATGGAAAGTAGGATTTTTTGCCAAACAAATAGCACTCTGACTGTCACAGTATATTGTAATTATCCCTGCATCAAACCCAATGTTAGAACACAAACGTTTTAACCAGATTGCTTCTTTACAGGCATGTGTTGCTGCCATCTATTCTGCCTCTATAGTGGAAAAAGTGACTACAGCCTGTCGCTTACTCATCCAACTAACTGCACCACCATTCATCATAAAAATATATCCACTGGTGGATCTTCTCACAATGTCCCTACCTAATTAGATCCACATAGCCTCAATGCTGAGAGTCCTCTGTGATTCAACCAAATTCCCATGGTAACACAAAGCATATTCTGAAGTGCCCTTCAGATATCTAAACACCCTTTTCACAGCATCCCAATGTGTCCTTCCAGATTTTCATATAGCGACTAAGAACTCCCCTGCTTAGGCAATGTCTGGCCTTGTATAGACCATTGCATACATTAAACTACCAACTACACTAGCATAAGGCACTCTAGTCATGTTCTCTATCTAAAGTAGGAGATTTTGGACAGTCTTCAATAGATAGCTTTGTTCCCTGAAAAACTAGAACAACTAGCTGCTTGCAATCATTCATACAAAATCTCTCTAGAATAGTATTAATATACTTACTCTAACTGAGCCAAAGTTTTCTACTCTTCCTGTCCCTGGTTATTTCCATTCCTAGAATATACCTGGCTGCACCAAGATCTTTCATTTCGAACTTTGCAGACATCTGAGACTTAAGATCAGAAATCATTAACTTACTATTGCCTATGAATAGCATATCATCAACATAGAGAGCAATAATAAGAACATGATCATTTCAGTTTTGTAGTACACACAATGATCAGATTTTGACCTTACAAATCCCAATGAAAAAACAAAAGTGTCAAACTTTTGGTACCACATTCTAGGAGATTGTTTTAATCCATACATAGATTTTTTCAATTTGTAAACCAGTTTTTCTTTACCTCTTTCCACAAAGTGCTCAGGCTAGGACATATAAATCTCTTCTTCAAGGTCACCATGAAGAAACATGGTCTTCACATCCATCTGTTCAATCTCTAAGTCATACACTGCTGCAAGTGACAAAAGAAATTTGATAGACGTCAGCTTAGTTACAAGAGAAAATATTTCTCCATAATCAATTCCCTCTACCTGGGAATATCCTTCACAACCAACCTTGCCTTATACTTTTCCACACTGCCATCTAGACCTAATTTCTTTTTAAATACCCATTCGCAGCCAACACCTTTTTTGCCTTCAGGAAAGGGCACCAAACTCCAAGTATCATTCTTTTCTAATGATTCCATTTCTTCATTCATGGCTTCCAACCAAGAGTCTGAATCAGACATTCTAAATTCCTCTTTCATAGTCCTAGGCTCATCAGTGCTAGAAATTAAAGCATAGGCACAAGTAGAATCTAACAAAGAAAACCCATACCTATTAGGTTGCTTTCTGTCACGTGTTGACCTCCTCACACGCTGAGGTTGAAGTTGTTCTTCTTCAAAACTCTTAGAACTACTTGAGTTCTCCTCAGTTTCAGGTACATTTTGAATTTTCAATTCCTCTTTATCTGGTGTCGAAGGAATTTCAACTACATCCTTTTTATTTTCTGATTTTTTCTCTGACTGCAGATCCAAGGTAGAAGGCTTCAGCTCACGAAAGATAACACTTCTGCTATATAGAACCTTCTCCATATCAGGATTCCAAATCTTGTATCCTTTTATGCCAGCACTATAACCAATAAAAATACATTTGACAGTCTTGTTTTCCAATTTAGATCTTTTCTCATTCGATACATATGCATATGCCTCACAGCCAATGACACGAATGTGTCTCAGAGAGGGCTTCTTTCTAGACCATGCTTCCAAAGGTGTTTTCTCAACAAGAGCGGAATTAGGAGAATGGTTTATTAAATAACATGATGTTGCAACTGCTTCAGCCTAGAACTTCTCCTCCAAGCCTTGACACTACTCAGCATACTTCGTGCTCTTTCCATCACTATCATGTTGAACCTTTCTGCAACTCCATTTTGTTGTGGAGTGTAGGGTGTAGTTTTATGTCTTTTAATCCCATGATCTTTACAATACCTCTCAAACTCGTCAAAGAAAAACTCACCACCATTGTCAGTCCTTAAACATTTTATTTTTCTTCTAGTCTGATTTTCCACAAGGTTTTTAAATTCCTTAAGATGAATGAACACTTCTGCTTTACTTTTTAAGAAATAAACAAATGCCCTTCTTGAATAATCATCAATGAACGATACATAATATCTTGATTCAGATAGAGAAGGAACATTTACTGGACCAAAAACATCATAATGAATGTAATCAAGTAAATCAGAAGATTTGTGAGGACTGGAGTAAAATGAAACACGGTGTTGTTTACCATATATACAATGTTCACAAAACTCGAATTTGAGGTTACAATCATCAAGCCCCTCAACCAGGTTTTTATTTTTTGAGGTTTTTAAACCTTTTTCACCAATGTGGCCTAGCCTATGATGCCAGAGCATAGTCTTTTCTGCTCAAAGTTTAACTTCCATAGAGTTTGCACTATCATGAACTTTTTCCTCTTTTTCTCCATGAGTAGCCTTCTGTGACTTTGCAGAGACACTATTTCATTGCACAGCATGTGCATCCAGCTTATACAAGGTACCAATACGAACACCGTTAGCTAGCACCATTGAGCCTCTAGTCATCTTGCAGCCATTTCCAGAGAATGTGACTTGCACTCCAAATCATTCAGCTTACTAACAAAAAGTATATTTCAAGCCAGACCTGGTATATGCATTACATCATTGATTCCCTTCAGTCTTCCATCAGGGAATTAAATTCTGACTCTTCCGTGACCAACTATTTCGAGAGATGAATCGCTTGCCAAGTACACCCTTCCACCATCGTATTGTTCATACTTAGTGAACCAGTCTCTATGAGATGTCATGTGGAAAGATGCTCCAAAATCAATCAGTCAGACATCATGTGATGCCTGTGTAGCCAAGGCTGCAATGAAAGCATCTACATCACTCTTACAAGAGTCATTGTTAGAAGAATACTTCTTCTTCTTCTTTTTCTCCTCTTTACAATCCTTTCAGACATGACCAGGTTGCCCACAATTCCATCACTTTACCTTGGACTTCTTTCCAGGAGACTTTGATTTCCCTTCTGATTTTGATTTGGACTTCTTGTCCTTCTTCTTACCTTTTTCTTTTGATCTTCCTCTAATAGCAAGAGCCTCCTTTTCCATCTCAGAAGATTTTCTTCTCATCTCTTTTGATAACAAAGAAGCAACAACATCTTCCATCTTAAAAGTGGATGTCGTACTCCCAATAGCCATCACCAAGTGATCCCAAGAATCTGGAAAAGAACATAATAATAGCATACAATGATCTTCTTCATCAATCTTCACACCCACAAATGCCAACTAAGCAATCAGCATGTTGAAAGCATTCAGCAACAGGCGCTCCTTCCTACATTTTCAAAAAGTATAGCTTCTTCCTCAAGAACAACTTATTCACCAAGGACTTGCACTGATAAATAGCTCCCAATCTTTTCCACAAAGAAGATGCAATCTTTTCTTCATGAACATTCAAAAGAATAGGTTCTACTAAATAGAGCCTTATCAGCCCCTTTGATTTTTGATCTGCAAGGTCCCAATCCTCTTGCTTCATGCCTATAGGCTTCATTCCAAACATAGCAAGCCAAAGATCACGATCAACCAACAAATCTTCCATTTTGAGTTTCCACAACTCAAAATTACTGCCATTGAATTTCTCAATTTCAATATTTCCTAACGTGTTTGCCATCTTAATCTATAATTTGAATTACCAAACTTCTACAAGACTCCCACTGAACAGAATTGACACAAAAAACCCAACGTACCCACAAGGATAACACAACTGGCCAGGCTCTGATACCACTTGTAAGGAAAGCTTAGGTGTAGAACAAACTCTCCTAACATCAAAACCTCAAGGAAGAATGCAGAGGTGACTTTAAATTTTACAATTACAGTTCAATTAAGATACTCATGAAATAAATAATAGAAACAGAGAAATTAACATACACAGATGAACACCATATTTACGTGGGAAAACCCTTACAGGAGAAAAACCCACCACACCAAGAAAAACCCCTTTATATTACAGTAAACAAATTACATACAAAGTACAAGCTTCACTCTCTAATGTCAAATTACAACAGCATAATTTCCTGATCAATCTTGTACAGAACATCCTAGTTACAATGCTCTCTGAATTTAATTCATACACACTGATCACACATCGAACTATTCATCAAACTATTCATCGAACCATTCATCATCTTCAATTATAGAATATATCCATGTCGTTTATGGTATGTTGATCTTCCTCATAGGAACGGCCACAACAGTCAACTGCTAGTGGTTCACATTCCGCTTCTCTGATTGGTCAAAAACAAACCACGTAGGATAGTCATTCAGTCAAGGCGTTCAAATTGTGTCGCATGTTGGTGAGACACTAGTTCGTGTCTCCTTGATGCCACAACACTCAACTGTCATTATCACTCAAATTCACCACCATCGCTAAGACATCATATCAATATCCACTATAGAAGCATCGGCCAGACCATCGCTATTGGTGAGAGATCATACCAAACACAAATTCATCCTGTGTAGATCTCTCGGCTAGACAAGTGCTATCAGCAAGAGTTCTCACCAAAAGCACCTGCCTGTCAGCGAGAGAAACCTTATCGCTAAGAGGTCACACCGAAGTTCAACTCATGTAACTCTATCGGAAAGACCATCGCTATCAGCGAGACATCACACTGAGCACAGAACAGTCCGAGAGACCACCGCTATCGCCAAGAGGTTATATCGAATGCACCAACCTGTCGGCGAGATCACATCCATCAGCAAAAGATCTTACCGAGCACAAACCTGTCAACCAAGAGTCTCCCCGATGAAATCCTTGTGAATAACCATCGGTGAGACATACACTGTCAGAGTGAGTCTTTCTGAAAGTTCAAGCCTCTCCCTGATCACTTTTGTCGCCACAAGTCTCCCCGATAACCATTAGAAATCAACCCGTCGGCAAGAGATCTGCTTGGGCGGAATGAGTTGGAAACTTTCACAGCGATTGACATGTCTTGCCAATGACTCCTGTCAGCAAGACAGAAGCGAAGTCTCGGTGACCTAAGAACTTCAAATGATAAGAGTATTGTTGCTAGTCGGTAAGACTTCCAGAGGGTCTCACCAACTTTTCTCTTTCAAGAGTATACATGCCAGTAAGATTGAGGAACATTTTCCAACAAATAATAGTGATAATACAACCATTCCCTAAGGGAACATTTAATGATTTCTCTACATCATTTCAAAGTAACACAACTTCTGTTATTCAAATATAATTTGAATAGCCATAAAATGGCTAATAAACTCACATGCAAGGAAATAAGAATATAGCTGATATTGATACGACATACATATCTCGGCCTTGCTCGGCTAGCATGTTGATAGGGTGAAAAATACATGGGATTTAAACATGCAAGGATGGTCGACATGCCTTGGTATTCTAAATCAAGAAATATGGTCGATCTACATAAAATGACCAGGCTCTAAGCTGAAAAATTTTGTAGAAATTTATTAATTTATAACCAATTCAACCAAATACTTCATGGTGTAGATTTATTCTATACCAACTCTTACACATCCCACCAAAAGGGACAGTGCAACCATCTTCCTTTGCACAACCCTAGAAATAGGCATATTAGCATAATGAAGGTCTAGAAGATTACATGGAGTGGCCAATGTACAATCAGAGGGATTGGCCTTATCCTGACAAACAATGACCACTCTACATGTCCAAGAGGTCTTGAAGAACTTACTTCAAATGAGTGTAGAAAAGAATACTAGAAAGGTGAGGCCCAAACAACCAGTGAAAAGGAAGATTATCCATATTTCTAGAGAGGAGGAAGAAGAAGTTAAAGAAGTGAAAAATCCTTTGTAGAAGAAGAAAAAAGAGAACTCTATGGAAATCTCATAGCATCCCATAGCAAGAGTTTCATGAACAACTACAATATGAAATTAGTGCCATGGCCACCACAAACTCCACGCTATACCATGTCATGTCACCACAAGTACTTAACATGTATGAAGAGGCAGATCCAAAGAATACAAAGGGAATAATATGATTCTTGGTAAGATAAGTCAAGAAGGCTAACAAAATCTTGGAGAAGGTGATTGAAGGGTTTCCAAAACCAATCATTCTTGCAATGAGAGAGAAGAGAGAAAGAAACCCTCAATAGAAAGAAAAATTTATAAGGTACTTCAAGAGGTGGGACCTAACTTGATACCAAAAAAAAGAAATTATCATAAACACAAAAAAAGGATCTCTAAAAAATGAAAAGGGTGGATACCCTAATGGAGTGGGAACAAATAGAAAATGATAAGATACAAAAGGAAACAATATGTCTCACCAAAAAGATCCATGATTTCCTCTTGGAGGAAGAAAAAATAAGACAAAATAAAACTCCTCTGGAAAGTAGCCAGACTTGTAGTCATAGAAGCATGACCTATGATGTAGTGCTCACCCCAAAACCCTAGAGAATGTAACATATTTAACGAAAGCGAACAATTTGTTTTCCTTAAAGTGATATTAAACATAAGAGTTATGCTACACTAACACCTACATTCTCTAAGGATCGTGGCAACGCTTAAACAAAGTACAAGTCAAACTAATACAATTAAACATCACATGCATTTAATGCTCATAAATAAAGTACGTACATCCATCATCATTAAATTACAACACATAAGATACAAAAGATGTGATATTGTTTCATACATCTTACATTCATTTCATATTACATTACAATGCTCATTCACAAATGAGAGTTTATACATAAGATTTACAATTACAAATAACAAAGGAGCTCCTCGATTACACTTGAGGAGTGATACAATTACAAGGTTGCAACTGTTACAAAAAGTACATGAAAGAATAAACCAAGTCCACTGGTACAAATGAGCTCTCCATCAAGAAGTAATTGCCAACATAAACAAGAGAAATAGGAACCTGTCCCACGAACAAAGTTATCCAAGAATAGCAACACTGGTGAGAGAGCCCAATGGATGAAATAGCATAGTTTCCTCTCAACTACGTGGTACCTGAAGGTCCACTCCCTCCGTACTAGGAGATAGTAAAAGAGTTTCCAAGACCAAACCTACAACCCCTAGACACAATCAAATACATTTCTAAACAACACAAGTACAATACTCACAAGACGGTTACATTACTTCCAGATTACAAAGATCAAGTACATCAACTATACACCACACACTAACTGACTAACTGTTGTCATAGGAAGAGTGTCACACATAATTTGCTATGAGTTACCCTAGCTCAACCTTCCTAGGCTACCAGACCCCCATCCTAGGTTACCCTGGCTTGCCTTTATCGACCGCCAGACCCTCATACAAAATATGTGTCTCATCTCATCTCAAGCCTTGACAAGTGCATGAACCATGAGAGAGGCATTCATTTTCTTTATTAGAGTGAAATTTCCCCATTAATTCCTTTTAAGTTATCACTTGATTAAACCCTAGGTGAGTTACCTTGACACCCCTTTGTGCGTCGGACCCCCACAAAGAGCCACTCTCCTACTGAAAACACTAGGTTCAAATCCATAATACTATGGGTATACAAGGTGCACAAAACTAATAACACATCTCAATCTTAAAACATAAGGTCTCACAACCGGTTCGTAGTAACCGGATATCCATACTATATCACATATCTCGTTCGTGGTAACCGGGTGTTCAAACTAAAAACATCCACATGCACTACCCAAGGAAAATCAAAAGATGAACCAACACATATAACAACCCCACATAGACTAAACTCCTCTAGAAAATTTACAAAACTAAACATCCCAATTTCCCAACAATGCAAACAAAGAAAACTCAACCAATAAGCAATTTAGGTATATAATTAATCTAACATTTGGATTCCCTAAATCCAATCAAATCATCAACACGTTACTTGAAGTTAATCAACTTAATTTAATTTCATTTACAAGCAATAAGAAAATTAACACTAATATTTTAACTCCAATTTCACAATAACACACACAACAATAAAAATTAATTTCTTTATAAAATTCATTCTATTTTAACTATTCATGTTTTGCATGCACCAAATAATACATAATATTCATTTCTCTTTTAGAATCATTTCATCTTAAAATAACTACTTGTGCATTTTCATGCACCTAATTAAAATCAATTTTTCTAATAAAATCATTTTATTATCAAACATCTACTTTAAATTCAATTTTCTCTTTTAAATTATAACATTCTATAAATAGTTTATTTCATGCATTTGCATGCATCTATTATCAAAATATATTTAAATAAATATATATATTTAAAATATCAATTATATCAAAATAGCCAATTAAATAAATACATTTAAATATATATAATTAAATATGTATAATACATATAATTATACATATATATAAATATATATTATTTAATTAATTAAAAATAATTTACCATATTCAAACAATACTAATCATAAAACTAGTATGTTGTGACTTTAATAACTTTTGTTTTCGGATCTGGATTTTTCTAAACATTTTACTAATGGTGCGCCACCAAATCTTTTAAAACATATAAAAACATCAGCCATACCCAGTTCGTAAATTTTGAGTTATGACTAATTTAGTGACCCTCTATCTCTGCTATTTTTTTTTAATATAAATTTTTCTAGAGGTAAAGATCTACTATTTTATCAGAGGATTTCATTTTTCTCTAATTTATCAAAGGATTTCATTTTCAATCCTATAGAGGTTTTCTAAATTATCTTTTGTTTTCTTTTTAAAAATTTTCTATCATTTTAAATGCATTTCCCTATAGAGGATCTAAGATTTTAACAATCCTTCTACAGAGGTTTTAAAAAACTATAAACAAAACCTCTAAAAATTGAACAGATCCTTCAATCTTTCAATTTCACAAAACTAAAACAACTTCTACAGAATTGTATAGACAATCTTTTAAAACACTATTTAAATAAAAAAATTTAATAAGAAACCTAAATTCTCAAGCTTGAATTGATGAATAATGAATCCTCAAGCTTGAATTAATGAAGAATGAAGCTGAGCCTTCGAATTTCAATTTCCAAGCTTTTCCCAAAGATCTCCTCTTCTAGAAGATGTACAAAAATAAATCCATCCAAGAACTTCCCTATAAACTTTTTCATTTTTTTTTAATAAAAGAACTTCACACAAGAACCCTATAACCATTCCTGTGAAAACAACTCTCACCTCCTCTAATTAATCTCAATATTTTTTCTCTGAAATAATCCCAAATCATATCCCTTCATAAAATTAACTATCACTTGTCACACAAAATATTTTCTAAATCAAAGATATTTTCATTATGCATTAAAACTCATTTTGCATGTAATCAAAATTGAACCATTATTTCCAACTTCAACATTCTACTCTAGATCACTTTTTTTTTAAGCTCCAAGTCAAAATTCATAACATGAAGAAAACATTTTTTTTTAAATATCCTACTTTCCTTAATTTAAATTTGCGCAATTAAATTTAAGAAATGCATTTAATTAAATATCTCTTTTATTATTTAAATCACAATTTAATTTCAAAATAAATTTAAATAATTTAAACTATGCACTTTAACAAAACAACTTAATTAATTAAAATAATCCACAAGCTTAATTTAATTAATTAATTTATCCACTTAATAAGATAAATTTAATCACCAGATTAAATCACCTTACCAAATAAATTAAATTAAATAACAACTTTTAACAACTTTAATCTAAAATACATAAATTAACATTCAAACATTTAAACATTAATTTTCACAACAATCACATAAGATAATATAATATCAAACAAATAGAGATGACATGACACTACGACCAACCAACTACGAACTGGCGACACACTGTGACTAGGTTTGTGGTTTGATAAGGCCACTTTATTACTATCTCCCTATCAACATAACCATTGAGAAAATGGACACGCTCAGACCTGTGAAGCCAGGTGGAGACGATGTCCTCTACCTGCAATCCTATAATCAAGACGAATGTCTTACATGCATAAAAACATAACAGTCACACCATGAAGAGAAAATGCAGAATCACAGGGCCCTCACATGTGAGTGATGTCATCCTATCCCCTTCACCAATACAGTCACACAAGACTGACAAAATTAAAGCATCTATAAATCATCATATAAATGTACATCAATATTAACTCAAATAGAAACTACGCTAATCCAAAAACATAACATAAATCATAAGCAACCACATAATGTATCATCACATCAAAGTATAACATCATCATCGCTCCAATGTCAATGATCATAAAATAATAACAAAGTATCAAGATCTATCATAATAAAGGTATTGTCTAATAGCATAAACAAATCTAAACACATAGTAGCAACGACTGGGGGGGCACTACATACGGCAAGAGGCCCATCAAGAAAATTTGAATAAGAAAGTTGATGATACAAAAAAATAAGTACTTTGTAGCATAATCTTAATTAGAAATGCAAATAAAGCACATAGAAGGAAGTATAGAAGAAGCAAATGTAATTTATTAATTTTATCTTCAGTGGCCCAACTTCACCAAGAACCTTAAATATCAAATCAATCAACTAGAGGTCCAAATAGTGTAGACTGCTTCCTTGTATGACCCACTAAATGATATGGATGGTGTAGTAAGAGCACAAATAGAGAATTTGCACATGCAACTACAACAAATCCAAGAGAAAAGGGAAAAAATAAAGATGCAAAGAAAACAACTAAGAAAGACAATCAATATAAAGTTGACACACCTGACATTAATTTTGGGGGAATCAAAGAACATGCCATATAAAATCTAAATTCTCAATAGTCTTGCAAAGATAGAGGCAACACATATAAGCACTCAAGGACACATCAAATTCCTAGAAAAAGAAAAACAACAATGAAACATTGCACTCTCATAGCTAAAGTTCATCTACAAACACATTCTTTCGAAGAACTAAAAATTATGTGTTGGAGACAAGACATCATTTTAAAAGTGGGGATGATGTTAGCAGGGTATAACCCTAGTAAAACCAAAACTGCCAAAATCTACCACATAGAACTTGTGGAACCTAAGACCAACATAGGAGACTAAGCAAGAGGTGCCTTGTAAGGGTCATATCTATCTAAGAGACAATGTATAAATGTATGTATGTTTAATAGATATAATAATATAAATAAGATAGAAGAGAAGTGAAGAGAATGATAAATATAGAACAAAGACTAAGACCTCCCTTTATAATTGATATATGATAATATATATGGAGATATAAGGATTGATCAATAAATATGTGTTATGAATGAATGTGATTCTTATTTAAGTTATAAATGAAATGCATTTAGATCTAGTTTTCACTTCCACAATTACTCTTTTCTCTCATTGCATCCTCTAGAGTATAAATAGACTACATAAGGGATATTAGGGTACAAATCCCCCTAGTGTAATTCTCCTTTTCTTATTGCTAACAAAACATAATTAAGAAACATTTTTAAATAATTGAGATTTTTCTCTCTTACAAATTTATGCAATGATTTAAAAAAGTATAATTGATATATAATATTCTAATTTACTATTTTTTTCACAATCAAATGTTACTCATAGCTATGCATGTAACTAAATTGATCAAATGTCGTACAATTATTTTAAAATTGGCTTGTTCTAAATGTCTAAAAACACATTTTCTTGCTTATGAATTGTGAGTCCCGTTTTACTTATTTGACACATTTGAAAATAAATTGTAAACATTTTCAAGAAAAATCTTAATTTTCTCTTTATGAAATTAAAATAAAGTTGCACTATATAAAGAATTAATATTAAGAATAAAAGACCAGCCTAGAAAAAACTAACTCTTCACTTCATGGGAGAAATACACTATAGAATTAGAAATAACTTTAAATTCTCCATCTCATTCAGAGTGGTCAATGTCCAATCTTCCAAGCAATAAAAACACACTTGGATGAAGTTTCCCCTAACTGGAACATTCAAATTAAACTATGTTTGGGCCTCCCATAGAAATTTGGTGCCCTCTAGATCTAAATGTAAGATTAAGGACTCCTCTAGCTCCTGGGTGCATGTAACCTCCATGAAATATTTAAATAGCAATTAAGATTAAGATTAATGATAAATTATTGGCGGGCAGAACAATGACTCTTCTTGATTATTTCGCTATACTCAACCAGCATAAATTGTTTTCATCCATGTTACATCTCAAGTAACATATCCTGATCGTTTCACTAAAGAGAAAGCATGGCAAAGAAAATAGGAGGTTTGATAAACGTTGTATTGTTTGTGTTAATGTTTGAAATGGGAACACAATCTCCAACTGGGCAGCTTGATTATCCCCAAGGATTTCATCTATCTAAAATAAGAGATATGCAGAAGTCTCGGTTGCCTTGGAAGTTCACAGCGAATGCTGAAGCTAATCTACAAGAAATGTAGATCCAGACTGTAATTTTCTTGGTAGTATATTATTAGAATGGAAAAGAAAGCCGATATTTGTAATGTATATTTCTTATAAATGTAGATCAAGAATGTTGTATCTTATTTGTAATTTAATTTAATCTGAAATTTTGATATGTCTATATTTATGCTGGTTTTAGTGGTCTGGTTTACATGAGGCATACGGTCAGAGAGAAATAAATTAAGATTTGGCTGTTCATTAATTGATTTCGGCAATTCACCAACAATAATTCACCACCAGTAATTTATCGCTGTGACATATTTATTACGTATACAATTCACCTCTAGCAGTTCATCATCATGGTATATTCACCACGTATACATTTTTCAATATTTAAGTGGCCAAGAGTACCCATTGATCGCACAAAAAAGAGATATACCGTGAATATACCATGACGATGAATTGCTGGTGGTGAATTGTATATGCGATGAATATGTCATGACGATAAATTGTTGGAAGTGAATTACTGATGGTGAATTGCTTGATGCCTCTAATAATATATCATTTAATCGAATTTCTATGAAAAAATTAGTGAATCTAATTTTTTTAAATGACAGGCACTTTCAGTTGTATGTTATTAAAAAATGAACTCTGAACATAATGGTAAATTAATCAAACAGAAATAAGCAGATAATGGCAAAGACTGCCAACACACTATAAAGCAAGAGACAGGAAGAATATAAACGACCGCAAGCTATGAAAAGCACGTTATTCTTAGACGTTGAAGATTGTCATATCGTCATTGGATTCATCTCAATTTGGCAAATGAAACCCTAAAAATATAAAACACCTGTCAGAGAGTTGGCAAAGTTCAGAGTTCAGAAGCACGCTTATTTGCCAAGACTGACCATAACTATATTGAGTTTGACCTTTTTGATCTGGTGTCATTACTTAGGGGGCATTGGACCATTAGATATGCTGTACTTAAATTAGTTTAATAATGCAATTGGACCATCATCTATGTTGTTATTACAAACGTTTAGTATGATCAAAAGATTTCATGCTGATTTGTCAGGTGTAAAAGCTCAAAAACAAAAGAAAATAATAATATATTTAGCAAAGAAAAAATCAAAAAATATTTATAAAAAGACCACTTCAACTATATCTAATAAAAAAATTAGGTCAAATTATTTTTTAATTGAATAAATGTCAATTGCAATTTTAAATGTTATTTAAATTGTAAGCTTATATGTAGTTGTTTGGAATTAATACAATTATTTTATTTTTTATATGTATAATTAAAAAAAAAGTAATGAAAAGATTTACAATACTTCAAAAAAACTTACAAACTAATCAAAAGAAATTAAGTAAATGATATCAATATCAAAATTAAAACATTAGACTAAATTTAAGAGACAAGTCAAAAATATTGTAACAAGAATAGATTAAAAATCAAAAAATCAAAACTTTATTGAGTGATTCCACTATCATCAACCTTAGTCTTCTCTTTAGTAGCTCATTCTTCGAAGAAGAATTCTCACTACACTTGTAAATATCCTTAGTCTATATATTTTTTAATTTTTAATTTTATTTCATTTGTAATATATTTATATTACCTTTGTATGTAATATATTCATTTTATTTCTTGTTTTACTTTTATTTTGAAAAATGTAATAACTATATATACTTATATGACATTCTTAATACTTTATTTGTTAAGTATTAACCAAAAATAAATTAAACAAAATAATATCACATCTCAAAATTAAAACATTGAACTAAATTTAATAGACAAGTCAAAAAGATTGTAACAACAGTAGATCAAAAATCAAAGAATCAAAACTTTATTGAGCAATTTCACTATCATCAACCTTAGTCTTCTCTTTAGTATGTCATTCTTATAAGATGAATTCTCACTACACTTGTAAATGTTCTTAGTCTATATATTTTTTAATTTTTTAATTTTATTTTATTTGTAATATATTTATATTGTCTTTGTATGTTATATATATATATATATTTCTTTTTTTTTCTTTTTTTTTTAAAAATGTAATAACTATTTATATTTATAGATTATTTTTAATACGTTATTTGTTAAGTATTAATACAAATTTTAAAATTTTATTTTTTTATATTTAAAAATAAATATTGACTTCAAAATAGTTTTTTTTTATTATAACATAAAAAATATCTTTATATTATTTTTAGAAATCATTATAACATAAAAAAATATCCTTATACAAATTTTAAATTTTTTTGTAAAACATTATATGTGAATAATCTAGAAATCATTCTCTACATAATGAACAAATCATTTTATGACTAATTTAGCTCAAATTATGTTGGTCATACATGAGGGGTTCCAAAAATAGCAATTAAGGCCAATAAAAAATTAATTTAAAAAATATATAATTATAAAAATTATCTTAACCAAAATTCACCATAATACACATATTTCCCCAAAAGGAGTTAGAAAAAAAACTTTTATTTCAAATTAATGTGATCATACACATGCATGTTTTTCCTCAAAACATAGGACTTTAAAAATGTCATTTTTTTACATCTTATAAAAAATAACTTTAATCATCTAGATATTAGAATAAATTACGTATTTCAAAACTAGACACAAAATATCATGTTTCATATTTCTACACCATATTAAGATTTTATTTGTAAGTTCTTCAAATTTTATTCCAACTATGAAAAACCTTGATTTTTAGGAAAAAGACTTTAATGTTTTGGTCAAAAGAAAAGACCCAACTTCTTGCACATACCTAGTAGGGCTTGATAGAGTACTCAAGAATCTTAATAATGTTATTATTTCAATACAATTTTTCTTTTCCCTTTCTAGTTTTTATTTATTAGGAATAGATCATTTGTTATATTTTGTTCTTTCAAACCACTTTCCAATATGGTTTCATATTGAATGGAAATTTTTTATACCCAAGGCTATGAAGACTGAATTCTTTATAAACACATCATTTCCTTATCACAAAGCCATGTCTACTCTCATTCAACATCTTTAGAAGCTAGATCTGTAGCATGCATGATATTGGATGGATTTCTTGGTTGAATGATGGTATTTTTAATTTACTTCCCAATTTCTCCACGTGTATGGGTGATAGACAATTTTTACTGTAAATAACACAAGGATACCACTACACATATCAAACAAGATTCCACCACTTTGAAATTACTTGATATTTGATTTAGTTTTTCAACTTAGAGTGTCTTCACTTTTCCACCAGAAGTATAGAGATTAAATCAAATCTTAGCTCCACTAGCTTCATATTGGATAAAAATTATTAAAATAACTCTCAAAATATTTACAATATCATCATGCATTTCCTAATTCATTAAGAAAATCAAGGATTAGAAACTTCTCCCTAACAAGTTTCTTGATATTCTTCAAGCCTTTTTTCCACTATGAGCATGTTTTCTCTACTCAAGAATACACTTTGGCTAGGGATTTTAATTTTTTGTACACAATATAAATGTGTTTCTTTGCTAGGTCTCTAACTCATAATGCATTCTTTGTGATTAGCTTCTTACTAAAGATGATTTGTGGGAGGTTATTTTTGTAACATCTAATGAATAAGCTCTTAGTTGGATGCATTTCCCTTTGAATTATACAAAGGATTTTGGGCCATGGATGGTGATCTTCATGAGGCCTATCTTGAGTTATTTCATTCTAAACAAATAGTCCAATTTAATAAATAAAGTGAATATCAAATTTATACATAAAGCTAGAAACACTAAAGAAATATGCAATTGGTAGCCTATCACTTTGTTGAATTTATCATACAAGACTATTGCCAAAGTTTTGTCTCTTAAGCTTAGGCCTCTTCTTCCTCATTTCATCCTCACTAAAAAAACTAGGTTCACTAAATATAGATTTATGTTAAATGATATAATTATTTTCTAGTAAGGAATGGAAGGGCTCAATGCTCTTATCAATCTACCTTTTAAAAATCAATATTAACTATTCCAAGGATAATGATCAGATTGAATGGCCTTTCATTGTGTCAATGCTTCAAGAATCTAGGTTTTTCCATTATTTTATCTAGTCTATGTAGATGTTTTTCATTGGTTCCTCAAACTACATTACCATCAATGGTCAATAATTCAAGTCATTCATAGCTTTTCAATACAAACATCAAGGCTTCTTTCTTTCCCTAGCTCTTTGTATTCTTTCAATAAAAGGATTTGGCTATTTTTTAGCCATTTAAATTCTTAGACCCTATTTAAAGGTATTTCCCTTCCCAATTATCTCAACCAATTATTCAATAGTTATTTTTCCAATGACTCATTCCTCACTCCTATTGAAGATGAAGATAATATTAAATAGGCTATTCAACACTTTGATATTTATTTCCAAGCCTTTTTGTTGAGTATCCAAATGAAAACAACTACGTGCTATAGGATTTTTTTCCCAAGACAAACTTGTTAGATAATTAATATGAATGGAAATTCATCAATCATAGAAAAAAATTTCTTTGCATTAGATAGTTATGAATGGAAATAGATTGATCATGAAAATAATTTATATCTAAGTGGTATTCTCTCTACTTTTTAATATTCTCTTTCTTCCCTTTTACAAGGTGTTATTGCTAGAATTGAGAAGAAACTTAACATTTGGATCACCAAGCCTCTTTCTTTGTATGAACATTTTTATATCTATTTGAAAGTGTTGGAAATTACACGTCTAATATTCTTCTTATTGGGCTCCCTCAAAATCATCTTACTTAAATTTTGAAAATTTGCTTAGAGACTATCTTTGGGCCTCCTATGATAGGCACCATGGATTTTTTCATATTTTATAGTAATATTATTTTATTACCCATAAATTTAGTGGTTTGTGATTTCTTTCAATTGATCAATGAGGTTTATCCCTTTATGCCAAATAGATTCTTAGAGTTCTTGAGAGAAATTAAGCCTATAAAATTATCATCAAGCATTGTATCAATTCAAGTTTCCCTTCTAGATGACCAAAATTAGAATGTTTCTCATCATAAAGGATCCAATTCAAATTAAAGGAAATATTTAATTAAAAAAATTAAAAATCCTAGGAGGATATAATACTTTTCTTCTATATGAAAGAAATTATTTCCATAATGGCCTTTAAACCAACCAACGGTCTATTTGGTAACCTTCTATTATTTCTTTTCAAGACCAATCTCTAGCCAAATTCATGGAGTCACAAATTAAAAATGTTTAAGAAAAGAATTAAAAATCTCCTCAATCTCATTCAAAGATCTAACAATAATTTTTTTCTTGGCTAGAGATCAAAAGAAAATATAGGTTGTGTAATTAAGGCTAGGATACCTTTCACATTGTTATTCATGTCATTCATCTTCAGATGGTCCACAAAATTATGGTTGAGTTCTTCAAGCATTGGTGGAAGGATTGCAAGTGGTATCTTGCTAAACCATTTCATAATTATAAGCCTCACAAGGGATATTAATGACTTTCTCCTCATCTTCTTATTATTGGCCAACCAAATCATCATTGATAGTTTCAATCCTCTAGGGTAACTAGGAATCAAAAAATTTAGGCCATCTAATTGGTGTTATTGAACCTAAATTGGTTCATTTTACTTAATACATTTTTTATCAAGGCCTCTTACTTGATTCTCATCTATTTTATCTACGGTTTTACTAACCCCAATGTTCATATATGGATAATTGGAGCTCTCAAGCATCCTTTTCTAGTTTTGTACCAAATCATGGGAAGATTGGAATTAGATTCATAATTTATTTACACCTTTTAAACCTACTCCATCTTTGTGGCATATAGTTTTCTTAGAGGATGGGACATGTCTTCCTTTGAAATAGATTTATATTTGTAATGATTTTAAGGTAGATATTTTCTTCAATATTTGGATAGATAAATATTCTATTTTTTTAGGATGTTTTGTTGGTGTTCACTTCTCTCTTTACACTAAAGTTATGATCTACTCTAATATTCTTATGTTGATTCAAGTGCAATCTAGAAAATTTTCACTTGTCATGGCCCATTTGCAAGAGCTCTTGAAACGTTAGGATAATGCTCCCTACATTATTGTCAAAATTTTCCCTACTTCATCTTTCCCTCCTCAAGGATATTGGCAAGGTTACAACTAGTCCATCAAATAATACCATGGCTCGTAGTCCCATGGATCTCAAACCTTGGGAATAGAGATATTTTTTCCCACAATTGGTTCCAACCCTCACTACTACCTTCTACTTCCTCTCATGGGCATTGTATGTAAGGAGGCTTGATTCCTCTCATGGGCATGGTGCTCCTAATTTTCTTGACTCTAGCAAGTTCCCTCAACTAGATCTAGCCATTGTAGTAGAGCATGCTCAATAGCATTTAGAGGGGTATTCCTAAGGAGGAGTTTGTACTCATTAGCTCAAAGTTGGTTGATGATAATATTTCCTCTATTGATGTATGTGGGAATCTTGATGATAATGACTCCATCCTACTAGAATTAGTTTAGATACTTAGATTTTTATGCAGTTATGTTCAAGCTTGGCCTTGTGAATTTCAATTTTTTGCATTTAGTCTTGTCTTGAATTTGGAGATGTGTTTTTTTACCACCTAATTATTTTGTGAATATTATACTATTATCTTTTTATTAATTAAAATTTAAGTAATACTTACTCTTGAAATATTAAATACATCTATTTGAAAAATGTTCAAAAATATTACTTTTGAATTTGCTTTTAGCATAAGAATTACTTATTTAATTTACATGATTTAGGGGAGAAGACATAGTATCCACCAGGGCTAACTTCGCGCAACCGTAGAATTCAAACCGTACGAATCGAAAAAAAAAATTATGGGTTTTTTTTGCACATGAGTTAAGATCTTATAAATAAGGTTTTGGCTTCTGGGCAATTCGGTAGAGTGCGGTAGCGTCCGATATGTGCGCGGAGGTCAAAAAGACACCTTTTAGAGGTGTCGTCTGCTTGTTGTCACCTAACATCCCAGTACCCACTAACTATAATCACCAAATTTTTTTAAAAAAACAACTAAATGTGTCACTTTTAACATCTAATTAAAACTATTTTATCATTCAAATCCGCTCAAAAGTCAATGGGTCTAATTCACGTTAGCACCTTATAGAATCATTTTGGCACCCATTAAAAATCACTCCTACATATTAATCTCCTTACTAAAGCATCGGACACCAAACACATTACACCCCAATTAATCTTTATTTGGGGTCTGATTGATGCATATGACTAATGTTTTTTTGTGGGTATCCCATCCTGTTCATTCACTTTACCGTGTGCTCTGTCTGGAAGCTTCCTGGTGATGGAGAAGGATGTGGATGGTAATGGCTCTCCATGGCTCCTACACGTGTGCACGGCTTCAGGTAACATCTAACATCTTTCTCCTTTGAATATACAAACAATGGTACTGGTTAATCATTTTCTTTTGCATCTTTCATGACCCATGAAGGGTTTATTCGATGATTGAGACCCGTGAAGGGCTTGTTTGATGATTGAAAAATTATTACTACTTGTCTATGAAATAAATCATTCCTCTTACACACTTCTCGCCATGTGTTGTTTTATTTTGCTAATGTCATGGTACTAGCGTTATACACAGGTTTTTTTTTGGGGTAAAATAATTTCCTATCCTCATTTTACCACACACTCACAACATGGTAAAGTCAACTGTATCATGATTTTGTCTACAAAAATGATGACAAATTTCATGGGTTTTTGAAAACCCTTGCTTTGTTTTTCCAAATACGGGTTTTATTGTGGTTAAATGATTAAATACGACCTGGTAAAGTCGATTGTCTCATGATTTTGTCTCCAGAAATGATCAAGAATTTCATGGGTTTGAAAAATAATATTTTTTGGTCTGCTTCGACCTTTTTATAAAAAACCCATGTCACTTTGGGCATAGATTATTTGTGAAAACCCTTGCTTGGTTTTTTCCAAATTCGTGTGCTTAAGAAATTAATCTCATGAAACCCTTGCTTGGAATATTCTACATCTATCTGAAAATGCATTTGTGAAAACCCTTGCTTGGCTTTTTCCAAATTCGTGTGCTTAAGGAATTAATCTCATGAAACCCTTGCCTAGAATATTTTGCATCTATCTGAAAATGCACTTTTGTATTCCTAGCTTGGTTTTTTCCAAATTCATGTGCCTAAGGAATTAATCTCATGAAACCCTTGCCTGGAATATTCTGCATCTATCTGAAAATGCACTTCTCTATTCCTAGCTTAGTTTTTTCCAAATTCGTGTGCTTAAGGAATTAATCTCATGATGAAACCCTTGCCTAGAATATTCTGCATCTATCTGAAAATGCATTTGTGAAAACCCTTGCTTGGTTTTTTCCAAATTTGTGTGCTTAAGGAATTAATCTCATGAAACCCTTGCCTGGAATATTCTGCATCTATCTAAAAATGAACTTTTGTATTCCTGCGAGTGAGGAATTATTATTATGAAACCCTTGGTTAATTTCTTGTGCACATTTCTAAAAACCCAATACATACATACATACATATATGTATGGTATGTATGTACACATACGTACATATCGTATGTATGTACACATACATACATACCATACATACCATACATATATGTATGGTATGTATGTACACATACATACATACCATACATATATTATGCATCTATCTAAAAATGCACTTTTGTATTCCTGCGAGTGAAGAATTATTATTATGAAACCCTTGGTTAATTTCTTGTGCACTTTTCTAAAAACCCAAGTATGTATGTATGTATGTATGTATGTATGTATGTATGTATGCGTACATACATACATACATATATGTATGCTTGTGTACATACATACATACATACATATATCCCATGTGTAATTTTCTTGAAATTTGTGTGCTTAAGGAATTAATCTCATGAAACCCTTGCCTGGAATATTCTGCATCTATCTAAAAATGCACTTCTATATTCCTACGAGTGAGGAATTATTATTATGAAACCCTTGGTTAATTTCTTGTGCACTTTTCTAAAAACCCAAGTATGTATGTATGTATGTATGTATGTACATACATATATATGTATGTAATGTACATACATATATATATGTATGTATGTAATATATATGTATGTAATGTACATACATGTATGTATACATACATACATATATATGTATGTAATGTACGTACATATATATGTATGTATTGAAAGCAACGACAAGCATCCTCTGCACATTCCTCTAATATCCCAAGTCTTAGGTAGGTACTTATAGTTATTTTCATTTATGCAGTGTCTTCTCACTTTATACATTCTAGCATTTGTTTATATTTTTCTACTTCCCATTGCACATACAGTAGGCTAGCATACATATATTTGTCATTTTACATTTTGTGTCTCTTGTTCATTCAGCAAATCGATGTATATGTGTGTATACTTTTCCTATCCTTTCAAAATGCAAACAATGGTACTGGTTAATCATTTTCTTCTGCATCTTTCATGACCCATTAAGGGT
>VDFB02193867.1:411403061-411659014 GCA_007258455.2 Sequoia sempervirens
CACATATCCAACAAAATGATAGATGAATACAACAAACACAAAACTGATTTTGAATCACAAAATCATAGATCATTAACTTGGACAACTCCCAAAACATGCTTAGGATGAAGGGTAAATGCACCAAGATGGTTCCCAAAAAGTAGGCTTAAGTGGCCACTTTTTTTCTAAAATCAGGAAATGTTGACCTTGGACATGAAATTGAGGATAGTTACACTCAAAATTTTGAGATGGAACAAAAACAAGGATCGAAATGGTTCGAGTCTACTTTCTAAACTACTAATTTATTTTGAAAATAGTTGAGATTAAGGGGTTCAAAAGAGGGTTGTACACAAATCGGTGCTGTAAAAATAACATAGCAACTCTTGTACGACCTAAGCACGGTGAAATTTTTGTAGTATTTTTAAAATCGCTATGGTCAAAAGTTAGCTAATAGCATCTAGTTGATGCACAATTTTTTTGATAATTTTTTAATGAACATTTGAGTTTTTACTAATTTTCTAAGTGGGCACTTCCTAAAAAGCAGAATTTTGGCCGTGCTCCCCCTACAAACTTTTGAAAATAATTGATTTTCTTTTTCTTTTCTTTTTTAAAATTTGTAGAATGGAGTCTAGTTTCTAAAAATGTAATGTATTTGAAATTTTTATGAATGGTTAATTTATAACAAAAAAAACACCAAACACTACTTTTTAGCAAAACAGGCATACAAACAAAAGAAATTATTGACGAAAGGCTTAACATTGTCAAAAAGTGAAAAAAATTACATCGTTGGATAGCTAAGAGAGAACTTAACATTACCCATGTGTTTGATTTTGTTGATTTTGGCGAGCACATTTTTAAAAAAAAAATTGAAAAGTGGCCACAAAATTGGTACCCAACTTCATGCACCTGCCCTGAAATCAAATTTATTATAGCATAAACATGATTAAGAAAAAGTTGGAAAGAAGACAAGGAGTCTTCAGTCTTACAAAAAACACACTGGAACACATCGAAGTAGATAAGTTGAGAATAGACTACCATTTAGTTCTACAAAATTAGACACTAGTATCCTTTGGCTATCCAATACAACAGACTAGTATCCTTTGGCTATCCAATACAATAGACTAGCATTCAGTTTTACAAAAAACACTCTAGCACACTTCGAGGTCAAAAAGTTGACAACAAAAAATCCTAATCAGACATCCACAGATCTGATTAAGAAGTGGTGTGTCCTTGGGGGTCAACTGACTCCACATCAACTGGAGAAGATGTTAAGGACTTTGGATTGTTTTGTATGGCACTTTCTATACAAGCAAGCAATGCATGATTTTCCTTTGGAGTGAGCTGTAACTGTGGAGAGCAGCCTTCAGAAGACCCATTTTGTAGGCTGCTAAGAGCTACAAAGGCTAGAGACAAAATGTTAATCATGTCCCTTAAAATTGGATGTTGACTTGGAAGAGAAGTTGTAGGAGTACTCTTACTTCTATTTCTTTCTGCTCTTTCTGCCTGCTTTTGGTTTTCCTTCAATTTTCTAGCAATCTTTGCTTACTCCCTTTGAAGCTCCTTTTCATGTCGCTGCCTCAGTTTCTCCTCTGCAATTTTTTTTTTTGCAGCACACTCCAATCTGTTTGCCTCCCTCTGTGCGAGGATTGCTTCTCTTTCTGCCTTCTTTTCAGCCATTTGATCCCTTTTCCTTTACTACAATTCTTGGTTTCTTTGCTTCTGTGCCTCTTGTTCATTCAACAAATTGAAGAAATCATCTGATGTCAAAATTTGAGACTGCCTACTAAGGCGTAGGACCCCATTGTGACCTCTATTAGATGATCGGTGCACTCATTGCATTGGGAGTTGCAAAAAAGTGCTTATGCTGCCTGTTGGTTGCTGATCATTAACTTGTGTGCATGGCACATAGTCAGCCTCTTCATCACTTGAGCCATTACCATCGAGTCCATCCTCTTCATCATTTTTGGCCTCCCAATTTCTCCCAGTTGTGAAGTAATGGATGACATCTTCAGGATCAACATTTGGTGGTGATGGCATGGAAAACCCTTCATCCACTTGACTAAAATTGAGATGCACCCCTAGGTTCAAAGTTGCATCTTGAAATTCAAATGGTAGATTGAGACTCTCTTCATTTTCAGCTGCCTGATTACATGATCGAACTACTGGTTCTTGTTGAATTTTTGTTTCCTCAATGTTTTTTGGATTTGGGGGAATGTTTGCAGAAAATGTTTCCACAAACTATCCAATTTGTTCCTCATTCCAACCTGCTATCCTCAAACAAGTCTTTGCTGCCATCAACTATTCCTCTTCATCAATTGTATCACCCTCTGTTTCTGCTCCCAATGTTGTTCCTTCCTCTTCAACCACGAAAGCTTGGCTTGGCCCCATATCCAAGTCAAGTGCATGTCGATCTAATGGCCAAATTCTTGTTCTTCTAAAACCACTTGCAATGTTATTAGAAGTCAAAGCTTGTGCAAAATTTTTGCTAGCAAGTGTTGCCAACTCTTCCCTTCCAATGTCAAGTTGAGGATTTTCAGGGAGCCATATAGTCCTTTTCTATTTGAAGTATTTCTTAAATGGTGAGAACACACTAACATCAAGGGACTGCAATTTGTGGCTGCAATGTGCTGGAAGTGTGAGCAAATCTATTCCCATAGTATTTGCTTCTTTGACTGCTTTGAATTCCACATGGCTGCCATGACCGTCAAAGATGAGAAGTTGTATGTTGGTTGGTGACACACCTCCTAGGAATTTTTTTGCGAAGTGTTTTAACCATTCCACAAATAATTCTTTGGTCATCCAAGCATGCCCTTGGCTCACAGTTAACAATATGGTTTCTAATGTTCCTTTTGGAATTGAACAAATAGTAACCAGGTATAGCTTGACCTGCTACACTAACACAAGCTAGAACAGTGATTCATTCTCTGCTTTTAGCAATTAATTGTGGAACACATTTCATCCCTGTTTTTGCAATAACTCTCATTGCACAATTTTTGCCAGCTTACACACTTGTTTCATCGCTGTTCCATATGTTGTTGGGCCCATAATTATGTTTGTTGTACAACTCCTCCAAGTTATCATAGAATGAAGAAAATATTTTGAGGCGCAGCATTATAGCATCTGTGTCCACTCCTTCGGGTGTTCGAATTGTTAGATCAGGATGCCTTTGACGAAATCCAACCCACCATGACCTCCCTAGTATCCCATTTGTGAATGGTTTAGGCCTCACTCCAACCATGTGGGCCATCATTGACTTAAGCTATGACACTTGAAGGCCATGGCCAATATTAGCCATATCTTTACACCATTGCACAATTTCAGCTTCTTCTTCGTCAGTTAGGATTGTTCGTGGCCCCCTCCTTTTTGTGGATGTCACACCATTGAGCCATGCCCGCAAATTGCTAGGCGGGATTCCTCATTTGATCGTTGAACCTCTGATTGATATTCGATGGTCCTCAACATCTACAATGGCTTTTTCCATGTCATGCATAGACCAAATTTTCATGCACAAATATGGGGTTGTCACTTGGTCAGTAGATGGTGGTTCTATTTCTACGTCAGTATTATGAACAGCAAGTTCAAAACCATCATTTTCATTGGTTTGTTCTACATTTTCAGAAATAACTTCCTCATCCATGTTCACTACTGGCTCTTCATCAACATCTGGAACATTGAATGTCACTCCACAAGGTACTCTATTCAAGCGCCTCCCACCTGATCTTTTCCTCTTCTGCCTTGGTGTCATGATTGTCAATGATCCTGTACATTGTAAGCGATCAAGTGTCAGAAAAATAATGTATAAACATTGCAAAACACAAATATAAGTTCAAAAAATAGGTATAAACATTGCAAAACAGAAAAAAGATCTATTTTATCATTCAAATCTGCTCAAAATTCAATGGGTCTAATTCAGGTTAGCACCTTATAAAATCATATTGGTGCCCATTAAAAATCACTCCTACATATTAATCTCCTTACTAAAGCACCGGACACCAAGCACATTACACCCCAATTAGGGTCTGATTAAAGCATATGACATGTTTTTTTTTGTTGGGTATCTGATTCTTTTACATCATTTAATTTGGTTTTACATATATATATGTAGATATAGATGTATTTATATGTATTTGTATAAATATATGTATACATGTATCTGTGGATACATATAATTACATAGTTACATGTATGCATATATTTGTACATATACATATATATATCTATATATACATAGATATATGTATGTATATATATATCAATGTTCAAAGCACATTATACAGACTTGGGTTTTCAGAAAAGAGCACAAGAAATTAACCAAGGGTTTCATAATAATAATTCCTCACTCGCAGGAATACAGAAGTGCGTTTTCAAATAGATGCAGAATATTCCAGGCAAGGGTTTCATGAGATTAATTCCTTAAGCACATGAATTTGGAAAAAACCATGCAAGGGTTTTGACAAATACATATTTATTTTTAATGGGTTTGTCGATTTATGCCCAAAGTGACATGGGTTTTTTATAAAAAGGTCGAAGCAAACCAAAAAATATTATTTTGCAGACATGTGTTCAAACCCATGAAATTCCTGATCATTTCTGGAGACAAAATCATGCTCGACAATCGACTTTACCAAGTCGCATTTAATCATTTAAGCACAAAAAATAACCAAATTCACATTTTTTTTTTAGGGTAAACCCAAATTCACATTGTTTTTTTAGGGTTTAGGGTTTAGGGTATGTATGTATGTATGTATGTATGTATGTATGTATGATGCATGTGCATAAGGATACATATATATATGTATGTATGTATACATACATATATATATGTATGTATGTATGTATGTGCATACATACATACATATATACATATATATATATGTATGTATGTATGTATGAAGTTGCATACATACATACATACATACATACATAAATTCAATGTGGGAAAAGGAGTGTAAGAGGAATGATTTATTTCATAAACAAGCAATAATAATTTTTCAATCATCGAATAAATCCTTCATGGGTCGTGAAAGATGCAGAAGAAAGTGATTAACTAGTACCATTGTTTGCATTTTAAAAGGATAGGCAAAGGATAGACATATACATTGATTTACTAAATGAACAAGAGACACAGAATGTAAAATGAAAAATGTATGTATGCTAGCCTACTGTATGTGCAATGGGAAGTAGAAAAATATAAACAAATGCTAGGCTATTGTATTGGACAAGCAAATGAAATGTATTTAAATAGAGTTATAGACGTATATATGTGTGTTTGTGTATGTATATACGTACATATATATATATATATGTATTTGTATATATGTGTATATGTTTTTAAATACATAATACACATATTAAATGCATGTATATATATATATATATACATGTATACACACACATATACATATTAAACCTTGATAAATGACCAACCCTGACAAATGACCAAAAATAAACAAATATCAATAGGTACACATATAAGCAAAAATAAATGACAAATATAAACCTTGATATAAACACTGAAGTAAATGACAAATGAGAAAAAACATACAAATATAAATATAGGTACCATTGTTTGCATTTTCAATGGATAGGCAAAGGATACACACATATACATCGATTTGTTGAATGAACAAGAGACATGGAATGTAAAATGACAAATATATGTATGCTAGCCTATTGTATATGCAATGGAAAGTATAAAAATATAAACAAATGCTAGAATGTATAAAGTAAGAAGACACTGCATAAATGAAAATAATTATAAGTACCTACTTGAGACTTGGGATATTAGAGGAATGTGCAGAGGAATGTGTAGAGGATGCTTGTCGTTGCTTTCAATTTTGTAGAGAATAACATGCAATTGTGAATGCCACTGGCTACTTTCCCCCTCTTATGTAGGAATTTGAATCTGACAATTTAATGCATTCAATTTGGTTGTTGTGTTTGAAATTTGAATTTGTTTGAGCATTTGAATTTGAAGATGCAAGCTACGTAGGTTTTTAAAGATGATATGACTGAATTCTACATTACATTTGGATTTGATGTTTGTTTGGGGAGCCTTACACCTGTATTTAATTGTGCAAGTACCTACAGGAAATGAAATAAATACATATAGCTGCCAAGGAGTGTGTGAAAGACTGTGCATTTCAAATCCCATATAGTTAAAAGGAGATTGTGATTATGTCATGTAAAGCACCATTAGTTGTGCATGTATACTTGTAAATATAAAATGTAGTGAGGGACAAACATTTGCACTTGTGGGGGTATTTGTAGCAATAAATGTTTTAAATGAAATTGTAAATGAGCCTTTTTATGTGCAAGTTGACTTCTTTTATAAATGCAAAGGCATGTTTAGTTGTCTACTATGATTGGTGAGTGACTCATTCTGTTATGAGCAGCTATTGGTGTTGTAATTTTTTATTTGTTCATAAAAAAAAATTTAATGGATCAAAGTTTAATTTTTTTGGGGGGGTGGAGTGAGCATGGAGGTGGCAGTTATTCAATGGGTGGCGGATACTGGGTCTTCTCCCCTTTATTTTTATTTGACTCTTAATACTATCAACAATTAAATTATTAAACTGAATGATTGAAGTAAAAAATTCTTACATTTTCATAGCATATATAACAACATATATCTGAAAATGTTTTTTAAATAAAACCTAATAATAAATTCTCTTAAAAATCTAATAAATAATATATTATTAAGATTTAAAACCAACTAACCAGGTTATTTATTTCCCTTTTACCGTGTTCCTCATGTAAACCAAATATCTTCACCAGTAAAGCCACCATAAGTTGACATATGAACAAAATTTCAAATTCAACTAAAACAACTGTCCTGGTAACTTTTACAAGAAACATGCATTACTAATTATCAGTTTTCTTCTCTAGTCCAATGCTTTACTACCATGAAAATTCTAGTGTAGATCCAAATCTTTAATAGATTAGCTTCAACATTCTCTGTGAACTTCAAAGACAACAGAGACATGTGCATGTCTATTATTTATCAATACCTGACATAAATTGTAATACAAAATTTCACCATCATGATGATGAAGATAATTTCAAAGAAAACCAATCTAAGAACACCTTGGCGCACAATATCCAATTCCAGGGCCACAAATACCAACATCGCAGCACACTCGGATATAAACTAATATAAATTTGTATATAAACTAATATGATAGGCTTGTTTTGGATGTAATTATTTTAATTATATTCTAAAATTAGAAAAAAATATAACTGTCTTTTACATAAAATTATTTAAGATAAGAATGATATTTTAAATAATAAATAATAATTTGAATATAAAATAATCATTTTGCATAATATAATATTTGTATAATAGATATTTAATTGAAGGTGTTTTATAGAATTGTATTGGCATCTTGTATATGCTTTTGGTTTTGTTTCTCGTTAAGGGGATGAATGTAGTTTGAAAAATTATGGATCATCTTCTGATGTAGGAGCATCTGAATCAGCGTGCAATCAACATCACACAAAAATAATTGTTTCAGGAGATTGGTAAGGTAAATCATAGGAAACCCTCTTACAGAAAATTTTTTGACCCCATCTTAGATTTGATGGCAAAAGTTTTGAAACCATATAGTTAATAGTTATGGAGAATTAATCATTTTGTGACTTCTACTGGGTATTTGGTGAAACATTAAAATTTCAATTTTTGTGAAGTCTACTATAGAACAACTTGGTGGAGGTCTTGGGGGTGTTAAAATACATGTCTCAGCCATGTTTCATGAGATTTTGAGCATCTAACACCAAGTTATCATGGAAGTTGGTTTTCAACTTCATTAGCCAATCGAAAAATGACATAGTTTGGTGTAACCCACATATTTGCTTCTTTCATTAGTATTTTTGTGGTTGTGTCATTTAATGAGGAGGATGCAATTGAACACCAATCCAAAATAATTCCAAGATGCCACAATGGAAAAGGTATAAGTCCATTTCTTTGCAAGATATGATTTGAGGAAAGTTTGAATGAGAAATTGAAGACACTATTTGCAGATTTTTGTCTTATTTAAAATATTTTCTAAAATGCATTGTATGTTGTTGTGAGTTTTGAATGGGGCTTGATCCTCTATTTCATTAGTGGTATCAGAGTGGGAGTTACTGAGTGTGTAGGCAGAAGCGTTGATGTGAGGCAGTTTGTACTAGGACCTGTGCTGGTGTGTTTGTGATTTGTGTGTAGACAGATCGTCAGATGTGAGGTAGTCTATACTTGAGAGGATGGGATGGATCATGAGGAGGCCATAAGAATTTTATTCTAGGAACAATATTGGGAAGCAGTAAAAAATAGGAAGTATCATGAAGAATTTAAAAAGCTCAAGGACAAAGTAGATGTATTGAAAAAGATGGTTAAGGACATGAGAGAATAGGATGAGAGATACGAGAAGAAGAATGTTTTCATAAAAGAGGATAGCAAAGAGAAGATTAGAAAGAAAGAGTGTCGCAACCCTTTTCTAAGGGTTGAATGTAAGGAAGAATAGGTGGTGGTAGCCCACAAAAATGGAGAAGATGATGAGGTGCAAGTTTCAGTGATAGCATGTGAATGGAGTGCATTATGTGAAGTGGATGAAGAAGGTTTGCAATAAAAAATTACGAATATGGATGGTCCTAAGTTTGATGAGAAAGTTGGTGAGGAAGAGGAAGATCTCTTGTTTAAATAAGAGATGAAAAGAATCAAAAAATTTTGGAAGGAAAAATGATGGATAAACATGAAGAGGATTTTACAAAACTTGTCATTGGAGGTGAGAAGATGGATGTTGCAACGAATAAAGAGGAAAAAGATATTGGGGAAATGAACAAGAATGAGGTAAATTTTTATTTTGAATTTAGTTTTAATGATTCTATACCTTCTTTGGTGAGTGTAGAAGAGGATGTCAAAAAAGAAGAGAGTATGTAGATGGAAATTTCTAATTTCCATGGAGTAACAATTGCAGATTTGTGTAAGGATATAATAGATTTTGATTATTGTTTGGATAATACATATTTGGATATAGAATTTGTAGATGATGTTGTAGGTAAAACTTGGTGGAGGTTGTTGGTTTGTGGTGGGTTGAATCCCACAAGAGAAGAGAGGAGAATGTATGGTATTAGGAGGATGACGATGAATCATGGTGGATATGATTCCACAAGAGGAGAGAAGAATGAAGTGCATATTTGTTGGAGCATGAACTTGTTTCAAAAAGATGTTGGAAAAAGAGGAAAAAGAAAATATTTTTGGTTCGCATATTTTAGTGATGGATTTTTTTGAGGATTGCTTGCAATATAAAAGGGTGACCTACTACCACTCAACTCCATTTTGTGAATCCCTATTCACAAAATTTTTCCTACCTTGGGTGTCTGATGTAGGAGCATTCGTAGTTGACCAACAATCTTGCATCGACAAAAATAATATTTTACTTCAATTTCTTAAGGTTTTGTAGGTAATTATCTTGGTGAGATAATTTGTAAAGTTAGATTAAGCTAAACATTAAATAATCACCCTTTTATTATTTTGTTGCAATTTTGGGGTGTGGAGACAATTTAGGGGGGTTTTAGAAATTGTCTAATATTAAAAATATTGGCAATAAATATTCTTGAGAGTGGATTAGTATGGTGTTATAAGTTTGAATTATCCATTTAAAAACTTTCTTAATTGATGCATGCAAAGGTGGGCACTCAAGGTGAGTTGACAGAGTTACATTGGAAAATGCCCTAAAATCTAGGAATGGACTCCAATTTTGGAAATTTTGGTGGGAGTAGGTTAAGGAAAGCATTTCTAATATTATGGAAGTTTTTGGAGATGGATTTTTGGGATGTTTCTTCCCAAATTGGTCGTTATTTTTGCTGGTGAAGCTTTGGGAGCTCATTTTTAAAGATTACATGAAAATTTGACTATGTTTTGGCAGTCATTCTTGGCTAGAATTTGAAGGTTAGTGTTGCAGGTGTGTTTATTTTCCTAGGAGTGTTGTGGAAATTTTTATTTTTGGTTTATATCAGGTTTGAGGATGTTTGTGTAGCAGCAAAAAATTTGGTGAATCATGGTTTATTACAGCAGAGGTTTCCATTGAAGGTTGTAGGTGCTAGAATTTGGTAAAAGAAGTTGGATTGAAGGAGTCCACTTGTGTATTTAATATTTGTTGTTTTGTATCAGATTTACATCAGTTTTTAATATTTTTCATCAGCCCATATGGTTGCAAAACAATGTAATTTCAAAATTAGCTTGTTATTTAGTGATTTGAGGAAAGATTGAATGAGAAATTGAAGACACTATTTGCAGATTTTTGTCTTATTTAAAATTTTTTTTGAAATGCATTGTATGTTGTTGTGAGTTTTGAATGAGGCGTGATCCTCTATTTCTTCAAAATTTAATAAGAAAATACATGATATTATTGTGCTCACCTTTTATATTTGTGATAAGACAAACTATTAATATGAAATACTTCAATGCTTGTACATTGCTACCCCAATAGTTGTACACATAAGATTGATATTTTTCACTATAATAACAATGCTTTTTTAAATGAGTGTCTTTATTAAATGAGCATTTTATTTTACAAATGATACACTTATAGTAGATAGCTATGATATTTTATTTCAAACAAAAAAATATTTATTTCACTTCTTCATGAATGCATTTATGTTTTTTAATAACATTCATAGGTTCTTATGTGTTAAGTATGTGTCCATTTTGACCAACATTTAGTTATTTTTCTATTTACATGTGAACTATTTATTTACAATATATTGTGTAAATATGTGGTAAAACTAGGTATTATAAGCACAAGTGCTATAACAACAATTGGGCTCCTCTCACTTAGATGTCCTTAAGAATTTTTTTATTTTATTTTAATACTTATAAAATATAGTAATTAGAATAGATGTCTTAAATGCATTTTTTTAAATGTCCGCAAATATCAATTTGGAGCTATTTTATTTACTTAAAAGTTATTTTACTTTTCTTTGAAATTATTTTATTTAATTAGAGCAAGCTTTTGGATTCAATTGTGTATGCTTTTACCTTTTGGGTCACACTTAGTGATCCATCATTATTTTTCTACTATGGATATCAAATTTAAGATGAAATATAAAAGATTTTGTTAAGACACTCATGCATTAATTAGCCGATAGGCTATTTCTATGAACTTTGGTCAGAATTTTCATCAGCCTTCCTAGTTTTTAAGCCTTTCAATAGTCGTGAAAAAGGTGGAAGATGTTTTTGAACTTTGGTCAAAATTTTCATCAGCCTTCTAGTGGTCATGAAAAAGGTGGCGGAGGCGCTTGGCATGAGTTGGGAATAAGTTAGCAATTTTCCACCACGTGGATAGAGAAGGGTGGCGAAATTAAACGTTGGTTTACATCAACATTAATTGTTGCATGGTTTTTGTGTACTATTAATGGTTGTAATAACACTTGTCATTTAAAACCTTAGGAAACATAGTGAATGTCTACGTAATTTTTTATAGGGAATTGTTGGGTCTTGTTCTATTGCTATACTTGCTATCAGAGTTGTGAGCGATGAGGGTAAGCTTTTGTGAGGGTACAAGTTCGATCAAGCATTGTCCAGCTTCTATGAAGGTGGTTGGAGGTTATTTTGTGTTTTTTGCATGGGGAAATGGTTGCAAAAGCAAACAAAAGTGTCAACTGTGATAAAAAATTTCCCATTTTTACAGGCATTCAAGAAACAAGTTAGTGTAGAGAAAGCCAGTGGGAAGAGGTGTGCTTGAAGCAAGCAGGATGAGGTGCATATCAAAAAAACCCTTTGCGATATTGTTTCATTTGTGGTTCACAGTTTGTGGCAGGCTATATTGTTTGATTTATGATAAGGTATTGTTGATTGTTTCAAATTTTGATAAGGTGTTGTTGAGAAAAGACTATTGTTTGTAAAAATGAATATTGTTTCATTTATGGTTCATTTTTGTGGCTATAGTTTTGCATGGGTTTGTTATTGTGTTTTGTGGGTTTCTCCATTTGGGTTGTTGTTGAAACCAATATTGTTTGATTTATGGCTTCTATTTTGTTGTTATGGTTGCAATAGAATAAAATAGTTAATGTTATACAATTTATGTTGATTTCCATTAGGCATTGTTGATTATTATTCTCTAGCTTGGGCTATATTGTTTCATTTTTGATAAGGTGCTATTGAAAAGGCTATATTGTTTCAATTTTTGCATGGGTTTGTTACTATGAATTTTTGTGGGTTTCTCCATCTGGGTCACCGTTGAGACCAATTTTGTTTAATTTATGGATTATGTTTTGTGGCTATGGTTGCAACGGAATAAAATTGTTAGCGTTATAGATTTCTTTTTTATTGTTATTGTCTAGCTTAGGATATATTGCCTCATTTTCGATAAGGTGTTGTTGAAAAGGCTATATTGTTTCAATTTTCGATAAGGTGTTGTTGAGAAAAGACTATATTGTTTGTTAAAAGAAATATTGTTTTGTTTATGGTTTGTGTTTTGTGACTATGGTTTTGCATGGGTTTTGTGTATTGTTGATTGTTTTTCTCTAGCTTACGGTATATTGCTTCATTTTCGATAAGGTTCTATTGAAAAGGCTATATTGTTCCATTTTTTTATAGGGTACTGTTGAGAAAAGACTATATTTTTGCATGGATTTGTTACTGTGCATTTTTGTGTTTTGTCAATTTTACCATCTGGGTCATTGTTGAAACCAATATCATTTGATTTATGGTTTCTATTTTTTCATTACGGTGGCAACACAATAAAATAGTTAATGTTATATACAGTTTATGTTGATTGTTGTTCTCTAGCTTAGGATATATTGCTTCATTCTTGATAAGGTGTTGTTGAAAAGGCTATATTGTTTCACCTTCCGATAATGTAGTGTTGAGTAAAGACTATATTTTTGCATCATGGGTTTGTTCATGTAATTTTTTGTGTTTTGTATATTTTCACATCTAGGTCGATGTTGAAACCAATTCCATTTTGTGGCTATGGTTGCAACGCAATAAAATAGTTAACGTTATATAGTTTATGTTGATTTCCATAAGACATTGACAATTGTTGTTGTCTAGCTTAAGCTATATTGTCTCATTTTCGATAGGGTGCTATTGAAAAGGCTATGTTATTTCAATTTTTGATAAGGCGTTGTTGAGAAGAGACTATATTGTTTGTTAAAACTAGAATTGTTTCATTTATGGCATGCATTTTGTGGCTTTATTTTTGCATGGGTTTTCCCATCTGGGTCGTTGTTGAAACAAATATTGTCTGATATTGTTTCATTTTTGATAGGGCTATGTTCAAAAGTGTATATTGTTTCAACTTTTGATAAGGTGTTGTTGAGAAAAGACTATATTTTTGCATGGGTTTGTAAGCTAGTGTTATACAGTTTATGTTGATTCCCATAAGGCATTGTTCATTATTGTTCTCTAGCTTAGGCTATATTATCTCATTTTTTATAAGGTGCTACTAAAAAGGCTATATTGTTTTAATTTTTGATAAGATGTTGTTGAGAAGAATAAAAATTGTGTAGAATGACACAAATTCACAGTAACAAACCAGCATTCATATGTTTTGCATGGGTTTGTCACTGTGAATTTTTGTGTTTTGTGGGTTTCTGCATCTAGGTCGCTGTTGAAACCAATATTGTTTGATTTATGGATTTTGTTTTATAGTGTTCATTGTTGATTTGTGTGTGGTTTCGTTGGTTGCAAGAAAATAGCTTAGGCTAAATTGTTTCATTTTTTAAAAGGTGTTGTTGAAAAAAGACTATTTTGTGGGTTTTTCCATCTAGATTGTTGTTGAGACCTATATTGTTCCACTTATGGTTTATGTGCGGTGTCGATGGTTGCAAGGGTATTAAATTGTTTTTGTTATTTTCACTAAGGAATTGTTTACAAAGCTTTGGCTATATTGTTTCATTTTCACCGAGGCAATAAAATAGTTGATGTTATCATTTCAATTTCGATGGGGTGCTATTGAAAAAAGATTGTTATGTGGGTTTTCCCATGGGTAAGTGCACCAAGATGGTTCCCAAAAAAGGGGCTTAAGTGGCCACTTTTTTTTTGAAATCAGGAAATATTGACCTTGGACGTGAAATTGAGGATAGCTACATTCAAAAATTTTAGATGGAACAAAAACAAGGACCGTAGTGCTCCGAGTCTACTTTCTAAACTACTAATTTATTTTGAAAATGGTTGAGATTAAGGGGTTAAAAAGAGGGACACACACAAATTGCTGTTATTTCTGCAGAAAAACATAACATAGCAACTCTTGTGTGACCCGAGCACGGTGGACTTTTTTTTAGTATTTTTAAAATCGCTCTAGTGAGAAGTTAGATAAGAGTATGTAGTAAGGACCTGGATATTTTCTGATAATTTTTTAATGAATATTTAATTTTTTATTAATTTTCTAAGTGGGCACTTCCTAAAAAGCATAATTTTGGCCGTGCTCCCCCTAAATTTTTTTGAAACTAATATATTTTTTTTTAAATTTATTTTTTTTAAATTGTAGAATGGAGTCTAGTTTCTAAAAATGTAATTTATTTCAAATTTCGATGAACGGTTAATTTATAGCAAAAAAAATACCAAACACTGCTTTTTGAAGAAAAATGGACATACAAACAAAAGAAATTATGGATGAAAGGGTTAACATTGTTAGAAAGTGAAAAAAATTACATCGTTGGAAAGCTAATAAAGAACCTAACATTACCCATGTGTTCGATTTTCTTGATATTGAACTAGATGCAATCTTGATGGTGAGCACGAACCCGATTATGTGAAAATTTGTTGAATTTGAAAAAAACACGTCTCTGGTCTTTGGGAATGCCCTCCAAGCATTTGGGATGGTATTCCAAGGCAAAACCAAAGCAAATTTACAAAGAAAAAAATAACACGAACGTGTTATAACACGAACGCGTTTTAACGCGAACGCGTTATTTGTTAGTTTGGCCACAAAAGTGCGACCATTTCGGTGCACTTACCCCCATCTAGGTCATTGTTGGGTCCAATATTGTTTCATTTGTGGCCTCCATTTTGTGGTGATGGTTGCAAGGTAACCAAGTAGTTAATTAGCCAATAGGCTATATGTGTGAACTTTGGTTAGAATTTTTGTCAGCCTTATCGGTTTTTAAGCCTTCTTGCGGTTGGGGAAAAGGTGGTAGATGTTTTTTAAATTAAAAAAAGCACTTGGCATGTGTTGGAAAGAGGGTGGTGGATTGTCTGCTATGTGGATAGAGAAGGCCAATGAAATTAAACACTGGTTGGCATCAACATTAATTGTTGTATGGTTTCCATGTGTTGGCGATGGTTGTAATAACACCTATCATTCATTCATTTGTGGCTTCCATTTTGTGGTGATTGTTGCAACGTAACCAAATAGTTAATGCTATACAATTTATGTTATTTCCCATAAGGCATTTTTAAGCGTTCTTCTCTAGCTTTTTCTATATTGTTTCATTTTTTATAAGGAAATCTTGGGAAAAGAATTTGACTTCTTCCTTGAATAGCTTCAAAAAGGTTTTGAACACATTGTATGCGGTAACCAGTGTTTCTTATTGTTCTTAATATAAAGCCTATTATTGTAAGAATTCCTTTTTGAGGATGAAACAAATAACAACTATCTTCCCAAATAACAACTATCTTCTCAAAACAATAAATATGAATGTTTTGTTTTCCTTTCTAAATAATTTTTTTTTTAATATATAATTCTTATTAAAATGAATTCCACTCATGGTTCATATGATACTTAATTAACATAACAAGGTGTTGAGAGACAAAGATTTAGTCATGGAATTTCAAAATAAAGACCTTAAGGTTCAATCAAGATGATACTATTAGTTTTACTTATAATAATATGTTCACAATTCAATTATTGCATAATAGAATGACTCAAAGGTACATACCTATTTCTCTTATCAAGGTTGATATGTTGCATTCTAGTTTTCCAGACCTTGCATTTAATACTTGTTGAAGTAATAAAATAGTTTATGCTATTTTCCATAGGGCATTGTTGATTGTTCTTTTGGCCTTGAATAAATTATTTGATTTATGGTTTTTGTGTAGTGGCAATGGTTGGAAAGTAATAAATCAATTCATGTTCTTGTTGATAAGGCATTCTCAATTGTTTTTGTGTATCTTTAAGGATAGTTCTTATTTTTCTAGGCCTTAATAAGGATTTCTTAGAATGACAGGTTGTATATTAAGTGTGAGAGGAAACATTGGTCTCATTGTTGATTATAGTGGCAGACCAAAATACATTGTCCACCACCGTAATCAATAGCGATGTCGATGTTTTTTTATTACATTTAATATAGAGGTTGTTGTGCATATAAATGTTGCCTGCATCTAATTTTACACATACATATCTGTAAATGGGGAAAATAAAATGAAACGCAACAAAATAAAGCCTACTCTCCACCCTACCATATTGGGTCATGGATCATCATAGGCTATTACACAGATATATCCATAGGTGGTCTTCAAACATGTGATTTTTTTTTGCATCTAATGTCAAAAACACATAGATTTGCACATAGGAAAGATAAAATCAAACCAAAAAAAATGAGGCCTACTCTCAACCCTACCATATTGGGTCATGGAGCCTCACGGGCTCACACCAAACCCCCGAGCAAGAACATACATTGTCCACCACTCTGATCAAATGTGAAATCAATCTTCCTTATTACACTTCTATACAGTCTATCATTCTAACAACTCCTTTTTTGAGGTTGAAAGAAATAATAACTAAAAGGGTGTATTTAACGCATGCAACACATATATATGCAACTGCAGAACAAAAGCTACACCGATATATATATATATATATATATGAAGTTAGATGCACATATATGTGCATTATTGATTGTACTCTACAAAATACTATATTGTTTGTGGAAACAAATATTGTTTGATTTATGGTTCACCTTTTGTGGCGATGGTTTTGGATGGGTTTGTTATTGTGAATTTTGTGCTTTGCAGGTTTTTCCATCTGATGTAGTGTTTCATTTTTCTTTTCCTATGTGCACATATGTATGTATGTAAAATTAGATGTAGACAACCTTCATATATACTTAGCTTTATATTAAGCATAATAGGAAACATTTTCCCACATACAATGTGTTGAAAAGCTTTTAGAACTTATTTAAGGAAGAAGTTCTACAAAGATGGTGGCATCAATGTTTGATATAACACTCAAAATACAACTTATTATTCCAACAATGTTTCAGTATGTATCAATATTGTTTGCAACTGTTATGACATACATTCAAATCTGTACATGGCATTGTTCATCAGTGTTTTCCTTGCAACAATCAGCACCACACGCAAACCAACAATGCCCTATGGAAATAAACATAAACTATATATCATTACATTCCCACACATACCTTTCATGTGTATATATATTTGTGCAATAGATTCCTACAAATTCATCTATGGCATACAATTCCTACATATGTTGTTGTAAAACAAAATATACACCGATATTTGCAAAAAAAAATAATTGCTTTTGCAATCATTGCACCATGCAAAAAACACAAAATAAGCTCCAACCACATTCACAGAAATTCCACAACAAATAGTTTCACTTGCATGTTCACAAAATCTTTCCAGGTCCTCACTCACACCTTTGATAGAAGGTAAAGCCACAAAACCACACCCAACAATGCCTTGTTGAAAATTGTGCAAACATTCGCTATGTTTTTCAAGGTTTAAATGGCAGGCGTTACAACCATTGCCACTACATGGAAACCATACAAAAATCAAAAACTCAATGAAAAACCCATTAAAACCTACACCACAAAACACAAACCATAAATGAAACTGTATTGGTTTCAACAGTGACCCAGATGAAAAAACCCATAAAAACACAACAATTCATAGTAACAATCCAACGCAAAAACAAACAATATTGCCTTCCAACCATAACGCCTACAAAAAGACCATAAATGAAAAAATATACCCTAAGTTAAAGAACAGCAATCAACAATGTTCTATGGAAAATAACATAAACTATTTTTGAAACTATATTGCTTTCAACAGTGATCCAAATGAAAAAACCCACAAAACACAACAATTCACAGTAATAATCCAACGCAAAAAAAAAAACCAATATTTCCTTCCAACCATCGCGACTACACAGAGAACATAAATGAAACAATATACCCTAAGCTAGAGAACAACAATGAACAATGGCCTATGGAAAATAACATGAACTATTTTTTAAATACTCTAGAAAGGGTTTTTCCACTATGCACCTCCACGCACACCTCTTCCTGCTTGCTTCAAATGCACATCTTCTCGCTTTCCAAAAGCAATACAAAAGTCTTGGTGATGGCACTATTGATTGGAGTGATGGAAAATGTATGTATTTCATAGCAGATGCAAACAACATAGATTCCATAAGGCATTGTTGATTGTTGTTCTCTAGGTTAGGGTATACTGTTTCATTTTCAATAAGGTGTTGTAGCAAGAAGCAAACAAAATTAGATTTTTGCTAAATATAAAGAAGAAAGCACATGGAAATGTTGACACACCTGAAAACTAGAACCATTTTTTGTAGCACATAAGCTACTCCCAAATGGCTAGCAAACAAAAAGGTGAAGGACACATAAATAGCTCAAATATCAATAAGTTAAATGCATCACCTCAAAGATACATGTAGAAAATGCATATACAGACATACACACTTGATGAGGTAAAAATAACCTCATCAACATAATGGGCTCAACATGAAAATCTAAACCTTTTAGCCTAAATTACCTTGCCAATTGATTACCTTTAGGAAAAATAATTTCTTTCTTTCTATGAATAAGCATGCAAACTTTACTTCTTGAAGTTCAGAAAATTAAGCTTACTTATGCTGATTTAATGGTTTATTCTTTGAGTATTTCACAGGTCAACTCCACTTCTAATCACCATTCCAGTCAAAATGGAAATGAACGGGGATCTTCATACTTTTGAAAACAAGCGAGCGAGCGCCAGAATTCTAGGAGCACATGTTTTGGGTCGAGTCTTTATAATTTTGTTATTTTTCAGTTTCAAAAACTTTGTGGCTCATGCGAGCCTCTTTAATATTATATATCATGGGCTTTAAAGTCCCTCTATTATTGGAAATCTGTTAAAAAGACTCTATCGACTAGAAAATAGGATTTTTGTTAGTCATTTTTCATATAAATATGTAACTGTTACAAATGATGAATAGAGAAGAAAATTATCATTATGTTGCCAATATATCTTTTTAGCAAAAACTACCATATGAAGATGAGTTTTCTTGCCATTCTTTAAATCACTATGTAATATGAACGAAGTCTTTGGAATGAAGTAACTTAGATAATTTTCAGTGCATGTGATCTGAGGTAGTTGTAGACACACCTGAGAGATGGCCACTTGAGGGTTCTAGATAGATAGATAAGTATTATATTTCTTATTTTTCATTTTCTTTTATTAGATAACATTTTAAGTTTTAATCCATTTTCATGAGTATATGTTATGTTTTCAGTGTCAAGCCTGCAGGTTATAACTAAGTCTGTAGTTTCTGAACTTAACATTTGAATGTCTGAAGCAACTTTCTTTAGCTGATTCTAAAAATCATTTCATGTTAGCAACTAAATTGCTATCTTTTACATTAGATAAATGTTTCCTAATTTCTTTACATGTTTTACTTCTTCAGCAATTTATGCATTCCTTAGGTTAATCATTTCCATGCTTTCGACTTTAGTGGTGATGATTTTTAGATTCATAGTTTTATGTTTTCTAGTTTGAATCATTTTTCTGCTTTCTAAATAGACAATTTACTGCTTTCAAGATTAGAGGCCCTTTTAGATTAGAACTTTTAATTCAATTGATTAGTATTTAGGGAACTTGAGAGAGAGAAGCGAGATGTCTTCTATTGCATATAGTCATTGGACACTGCCTAGTCCATATGTTGATGAGTTTATTCACTAAAGTGCTAGGACCTAATGACAACCTGTCACTTTTTGGTGCCATTGTTGGGGACTCCTTTTTCTAGTGTTAGTAGGAGATATATTGAACACCTCTTTTAGGGATAGAAATAGTTCTTTAGCTTCTTTCCTGCATGGTCAAGAAATGAGGCCCCTACAAAAGATTCATACCAAAAACCCCCTAGTTGATGTACCAACAACAAGCGGAGAGGAAGGTAACTCAAATCAAGAACTTATAGAGGAATTGACCAAACAGGGTCAACCTGAGTCCTTCCCACATACTCTAGAAAGAAAACCTATAGTTGTAGAGGAGTGTATTCCTTTGCAAACTCTTGAACCATGCCCAACTAATAAAAACTTGGGACAAAATTCACATCTTCTTCAACACCATGGGTGACCGAAGAAATGTTGCTAACAATAATTATAGCCCTCCACCATGCACATTCACTTATCCTATTTCTATTGATGTGGATGACGATACGACAATGAAAAACATCTCACCCACCTTTTTTCTAACCTTTCGGGGTTTCTCGACGGAGGACCCTAATCAGTTTCTATTTGATTTTAAATTCTTGTGTCAAACATATGACTACAAGAATGATAATCAGAACCTAAAGCTTTTCCCTTCCACTTTGAAAGGCTCAACTATGTGTTGGTTTATGGGATTTCCTTCTTAGTAGATAACCTCTTGGGATGAGATGGAGTCTGCCTTTTTGGAGAAGTACCTAAGTTACTGTAGGGTTAGCGATGGGAAGGAAGAGTTGTTCAAAGTGACGCAAAATGAGGATGAAAGTTTAGAGGATTAACTAGATAGGTTTATCTTCTTATCTAAACGTTGTGGTGGAGAAGTTATAAATTTTGATATCCTAAAGACCTTATTCCTTAAAGGTTTCGATGATGATGCTCATAGGAGCTTGGACTTAATGGGAAAAGGAGACGTGCCCCAACTAGGACTAGATGATATTATGGAACTTTGTCAGAATTTCTCTCAAACCCGAGGAGGAATTAGGAAGTCTTCCCTTTTTAGAGGATCTAGTGACATTAGAAAAATTTGTGAAGAGATTTCCAACTTCAAGACTGACATTCTCATCTAGTTAAACACCACTTTAGATGACATCTAGGCTAAAACACAAAACTCTGAAACCTTATTCATCTATTGCCCCAAATGTCAGAACAAACATTTGTTAAGAGAATGTCCCTTGGACAAAGTTGATAAGATTGATGTTTGTCAAGTGTGTGAGAAAAATCACCCCACCGACCAGTGTGAGCTACTAAATGCCATCAAAAATTCCAAGAAAAGAACAACTCTAGTCGAGGAAGAAGTGAACATTGTTAATCAAAGAACTAGAGGCAATTTTTCCTATGGCCAGAATTCCAATCCTAACTGGAGACCCCAACCCAATTGGAACAAAAATCAATGGGAAACACCCTGGCCTCAAGCACCACCTCCAATACCTTCTAATTGGGGAATTTATCCTTGGGGACCACCAGAATGGGAAAATCAATCTTGGGGTAACCCTTAGTGGCCCAATCAGCATCAACCACAGTAGTACCCTCAAAACCCCATTCCTTAATGGAATCAACCTTAGCATCAATTTTACACTAACCCTAGGAGAATGCCTACCCAGCAACAAAATCTTTTACCACCTCCTCATACTATGCAACAAAATGAACAAGTTAACCAACCACCACTTCCAGCGCAACTAGTACTGAACCCAAAGAACAACTGCCCAAATACTCTAGTGTATTCTACTGAATAAGACAATGTCACTGGACTTAACACCATACACTGTGGAAATATGTGATTGAGGTCTAGTAAAACACTTTCACAACTAGCTATTGAAGAAATTATCGATGAACCTATCAAAAATCCTATTGAAAAAACCATGATAACACCTACATCTGTGGAACAAATACCATATGCTATACAACAGAAGCCTAACTTACCATCTTCAGCAGGAGCTTTCAACCTACCTTAGGAGGGGGGTGAGTCTCCAATTGAACACCCAAAGGATCCCATGCCTAAGGACCCCGCACCTAAAGGAAAGACCAAGGCACCCTTTCTAGAGCGTATGAAAAAAATTCTTGTGAAAGATGCTCCAGAATCAACCTTATGCACCAAAACCACATTAATACAAGAAATTAAGCAATTATAGATTGAAGTTCCCTTGTTATAGGTGATTAAGGAGATCCTTGAGTTAAACCAATTGATTAAACAGTTGAGCATCAAAACCCCAGGAAGGAAACTAAAACAAATTAACACTGTTCATATAAATGGGTACCTAGTTGATTTGTTAGTTGGAATAGCCTCTTCTCTGAAATATGATGACCTAGGAAGTCCGCTTATAACAGTAATAGTTAATGAGGTAGCAATACCTAACTCTTTAGTGGATCTTGGAGCAACCATTAATGTAATGACTATGGATGTGATGGAAAAATTGGGACTTACTTATAAATGCCCCACAACTATAGTCTTACAGATGGAAAACCAATCCATAGCCATTCCCAAAGGCATTATTGAAAATATTCTCATGAAGGTGGGTGGATGGGAATATCCAGTGGATTTCCAAATAATTGAATCTCTTACGCCCAAATACAGTTGTCTAATAATTCTAGGACGACCATGGTTGGCTACGATTGCAACCAAAATTGACTGGAGAGAGGGAGGAATGACCATCTCACATGGATCTAATAGCAAACATTTGTTTTAGTATCCTCTTGCCAATCCTGCTGAACACAACAAAGTATGGGTAGATGAACCAAAAATCCCTAATGGACAAGAGAATTTGGCTTCACTGGCCATGGTAGTTATTAAAAAACATAGCAAAGAATTAGAGGACGAATTGGAAGACGACATGGAAAATCTTTCCATTGATTCGGGTAGTGACGAGATGTCAGATGTAGAAGAAATCCTGGGACACCCAATCAACATAGATCAAAAAAAATTTGGCACTGCTAGTTTTATTGGATTACCTTGTCCTTTGATGAACTTAGTCCCAAAAACTTACCATTTCTTTGCAAATGTTGCTTGGCTTCATAAAATTATACCTCACAATTTTTCACTTAACACCCTGATAAGGCCTATGTACACTGTCACATCCAACCATTCGAGAGTCAAAACCATTATGTTGCTGCCAATAAAATATTTGAACATCAATAGTTGGTTGACGGAGATGGAAGAACAAAGATTGTTTGACACCCTAGTGAGTAGATCTAAAATGTTCGCCTAGGAGTATAAAGATATGATAGGAATACACCCTAGTGTGTGTATGTGTCATATCTATACTAAGGATGTTTGACCTGTCCTCCAACTACAACAGAGACTTAATCCTTCCCTCAAGGAAATTGTTAAAACTGAAATTAAGAAGCTATTTCAGGGAGGATTTATATATCCAATTTCTAACAGCAAGTGGGTGTCACCCTTGGTTGTGGTTCTAAAGAAGAATGGGAAGCAGAGAGTGTGTGTGGACTATAGGGAACTTAACAAAGTGACACGCAAAGACTATTTTCCCCTACCATTTGTAGACCAAGTGTTGGATAACTTGGCTAGGAGGAAATATTTTTCATTCTTGGATGGATTTAGCGGATACAACCAGATACAGATGGTAGCAGAAGACCAGGATAATATGACCTTTACCTGCCCTTGGGGGACATTTTCATATAGGGTTCTTCCCTTTGGCTTATGTAATGCCCCTGCCATGTTTTAGAGGGCCATCTTGGCTATATTTGTTGAGCTGGTAAATGAGTGTGTGGAAGTCTATATGGATGACTTCATTGTATATGGTTCAACTTTTGATGAAGCCCTCATGAATCTAGACAAGGTGTTAAAGCAATGTGAGGATCATCAGTTGTCCCTAAGTCACGAGAAATAGTTGATCATGGTGGAACAAGAAATAGTATTGGGACACTATATTTTAGTAGAAGGAATCAAGGTTGATCCTTAGAAATTTGAAGTCATACAACTCGAGGTCCCAAAAACATAGACTAATGTTAGGAGTTTCGTAGGGCATGCAGGATACTACCAAAGATTCATAGAAAAATTTAGCAAGATCGCAGCCCCTATGTTTTCTCTCCTTCAGAAGAATGTAGACTTCATTTGGATGCCTAAGTGTTATTCTTCATTTGAAATTATTAAGGAAAAACTCATCTCTTCCCCTGTCCTTCGAGGACCTAATTGGAATCTTTCATTCCAAATTTATGTTGACACATCTAATGATGCTATTGGAGTGGTTCTAGGGCAAGAAGATGATAATGGAGGGAAATATGCTATATACTTCATTAGCAAGAATTTGATGCCAACAGAAAAGAACTATACCACAACAAAGAAAGAATTCCTGGTTGTAGTCCATGTAATCAAGATATTTTGACTTTATGTCATAGGATATAAAGTTATAGTGCATATCGATCACTTGGCCATTAAGTATCTCATGAAAAAACTAGTGGTAAATGCAAGGATAATTAGGTGGTTACTTCTCCTCTAGGAATTCAATGTCACAATTGTTGACAAACTAGGGAAATCCAATGTAGTCGCAAATTTCTTATCTTGTATTGAACATGATGGCTATTGTGCCCCAGTACAAGATGAGTTTCCAAATGAAAATTTATTTTCCATTTATGTTAAAACCCATTGGTTTTACAACATTACAAATTACTTGGCTACCACAGAAGTGCCACCCCATGTTTCATCAAAAGAAAAGAAACGCCTCATTAGAGAAAGTGCCCCTTTCAAATGGATTAATGGAATCCTATTTTGATGTGGACCCGATAAGGTTTTATGATGGTGTGTTAGGGAAGATGAGACTTATAGTATTTTGAGAGCCTACCATGATGACCCTTCAGGAGGGCATTATTCTGCTAAAAGAATAGCACACAAGGTTTTGGGAGTAGGATACTACTAGCCCTCAATGCACAAGGACATCAAGAAATACGTTCACCGATGTGATGAATGTCAAAGAGTAGGTACGCCAACTGCTTCTAACAAAATGCCCCTACAGCCTCAGGTAGTCCTTAAACCATTCAAAAAATGGGGATTGGACTTTATCAGGCCAATAGACCCTCCTTCACAAGGAAAAGAGTGTATTTTGGTCTATACTGACTACCTAAGTAAGTGGGAAGAAGTGAAAGCCCTATGTATTTCCAGGGAGGAATAGGTAGCTAATTTCCTCTACAATAGAATTTTTCTCAAGTTCAAAGCTTTGAGGATAATTGTCACAGACCAAGGCCCCCAATTTATGTCCAAAGTGTTGTTGGCATTCACAAATCACTTCCAAGTCACAAGAAGTCCTCACCTTACCACCCGCAGGAAAATGGTCAAGTTGAGGTCACTAATAGGGAGTTGGAAAATGTTTTGATGAAAATGGTTTCCTCAAGAAGGAAAGACTAGGCTAGGAAACTACCAAAATTTGTCTGGGCCCACAACATGACTTGGAAATCAACCACTGGCTATAGCCCCTATGAGTTAGTCTTTGGGAAGAAACCCCTATTACCCATTGAATTTGAACTTCAAACCCTTAGGACAGCCATGGAATTGGGCATGGATATTAAACGAGCCCAAATTGAGAGAGTCTTATAGCTTAGTGAACTGGATGAACTCTATTTGTACATCATCCATCAAACTAAATTGATCCAAAAACAACATAAGGTCTGGCATGATAAACACATCAAAGAGAAAGAATTCCATACCATGGATTGGGCATTACTATTTGATTCCAGATACAAGGATCATCAAGGGAAACTCAGGACACACTAGCTTAGACCATACAAAATCTCAGAAGTGTTTGCTAACAGTTCAGTCCAGGTAAAACCTATTGATGGCGATACTCAAACTCTCCTAGTTAATGGGCACCAATTACGTCTCTATAATAAACCTATTAATAAGGAAGAGTTTACAAAAATGGTGGAAACACATTGAGAAATCCACTACATTGACTCTGTTGTGGCAGGGTCAACATAGTTTTGTTAACCCAATAAATAAATAAATCCATTTATAAATGTTTCTTTGATTTCTTCATCAGTTTTGACATTTGGACTTGACTAAAATTTTGTCTCTATTTTACAGGACTTCACTATTTTTCAAGCACAATTCTGGCACACCTTACTACGATGCTCCAGAATCTATCAGCATGGTTATTGAAATACTCCAAAAATTGTTGTTGTAATGCTCCAGAATCTGCGCAATAGACTAGTTTCACTCATCACTCTGATCCTGCATTCTGATGCATCACTCAACAGTGCTTCAGGAAGCCAAGGCCAAAATGTCACAACTTTCTTCATTTCAGCTACATCTTTTCAACGATACTCCAAAATTTTGTTGTTTCTTCATTCTGGCTACATATTTTCAACAATGCTCTAGAATTCTACTACTCTTTCCACCAGCGACATCTTTTTAGTGATGCTTTGAAATGTTGCTCGAATGCTCCAAAATTTTGTTCGGACGATCTAAAAATTTTGGTTGCTACTCCGACTGCATCTTTCGACGATGCTCCAAAAATTTTGGTTGTTGCTCCAGCTGCATCTTTCAACGATGCTCCAGAAATTTTGGTTGCTACTCCAACTACATCTTTCAACGATGCTCCAAAAATTTTGGTTATTGCTCCAGTTGCATCTTTCAGCAATGCTCCAAAAATCTTGATTGATTCCCCAACAACATCTTTTCAGCGATGCTCTGGGATCCTCAATTTGGTCAACATGTTTTGATGAGATCTCTCTATGATGATCTGGAACTCTCTTCTTCTCTACTTCAGTCGCATATTCTCGGAAATGCTCCAAATTTTTGGTATAAAATTTTGTCTTTCCAGTTTTTTTGTTTTTTCCTAAGTTTCGCACACACCCATCCTTTAATGTTGCTTTGATATTTTCTCCCTTATAATTATTCTGCCACATCATACCGAATCTTTCCATAATAAATAAGATTATTATGCTACCATTTTGTCATAATAATTTCCTCCATCACTTCAACCATACCATCCATGTCATTATTATCCTCTTCCACCCTCGCTAACCATATGACTATTACATCAACACAGGTGATTTACATTTGATCTAATGATAGTACTTAAGGTACGTGTGAATTTATTTATTTCAAGGGTTAGTACTTATTTTGAATAAAGGATGATTAATTGGCATGATCTGTCCTCATAATTTTGAAACTTGTTCCCTTTACACAATTGTTAAGAATACAACAAAAATTGTAATTCCCCATGAAAGTTCATCATAATTATGTAGTAAGGTGACAAGAAAGCTGGTAATTAGTTCCTTCCTTGTTGAGTATATCAACATAGAACTCTTTTTCCATCTATAATTCAGTGAAGAAAGAATTTCAGAATTCTGCAAAATTTTGCCAGGAAACAAAAAGAAATGGGAGGTGCTAAAAAGAAGTATGAGCCAACTTTTGCAGTGTCATTGTTGGCATTAGGCAATATAGCAGCATTATTCCAGAGAGTTGGATGGTTGGACTTCATGAAAAAATTTGAAGGGTACACAGAGTAGCTTGTGAAGGAATTCATCAAGAATTTGGCAAATGGGAAGACCTTAATGCGTGGAAAACAATTCTAAGTAAGTACAAAAATCATTGTTTGTCTTTCCAGTCTCAAGAATAAAGGAATTAATTTGAATGAGAATGCCCATGTTCCTTATCATGATTTAATAGAATTATTTCATAGGGAAGGGGAACCCCAACCTGTAATGACTATAAGCATCAGGGGGTAGAATAAGGGAATCCATAGAATGTCTCTTCTAGAACCCTGGAGGTCTGATGCAGCCTAGATTATTAAATATTTCACTTGTGAGGGACAAATGACTATAATTGTGGGACCCCCTTTCCACTTGCTGGCTCATTTACGCCACGGCATTGAGGACTCTACTCTTAGGGTAAATTTACCAGCCTTTCTCTGCCATTCAATCACCTCTATGATGGAAAAGTATAAAGTTGGGATGGGGCCCCTTAAACATCATGGTCTGATATAGCTAATATGTAAATACTATTTCCACAAAAATCCTCAAAAGAGGTGGCAAAGGTTTCTGCAAAAAAATGAAAATGAGGAGCCAGGGAGGTCACTTGAGGAGGGAGAATCCTCTAAACATAAAGAGAAGTCTGTAGAAGAACCCTCCTCAGAGGCATTAGGTGCCCCTGAATCCCAACATACCTCCACAGCTCCCAGTAGTGATGCACTGGAAACTTTTCTATATGAATTACAAACCCCATGACAAGAAGGGAAGGTGGGAATTGTGCATTTTTTAGGAGAGGAGGAGCCTCCTCGAAAGAAAAAGAAATGAAGTAAAGTTATTTTTCAAACAACTCCTCCTCTACGAAGGAGTAAAAATCTATCTTTAGGGGTCAATGAAACTAAACCTCCAAACATAGGAAGTAATTCAAAAAGAAGGAAGGCTAGGAATCCAATAAAGGTGGTAGAAATTGATAGTCCACCTAATAATGAGGAAACAAATGAAACAGAAAATCAAGGGGATCAACTTCTTAGGGAAAAGGAAAAAGAAACCCTCTCACCTAAAGAACAGGAAGGGGAGAAAATATAATTGCCACATTTAGACAAAAATGAAGATAAACCTTTGGGAGGATTCTCTCATTTCCTTCATAGAGTAGGGAGTATACCAGAAGTTGAAGAAAATGTACATCATAGTGATGAAGAAATAGAAGAAGTGCCTTACTCATCCTTTCCTAAGAACACTAAGGCAAAAAATGTACCTCATGATGATGAAAAAGTGGAAGAAGTTCCTCACTCATCGCCTCCTGAGGACACTAAGGAGGAAAATGTGCCTCATCCTAATGAAGAAATTCCTCATGCATCCTTCTCTGTGGACATAGGGAATGTAGATTCCAATCAGAGAAATGAATAATTAGAGAAGTTAAAGGAAAAAATTATAGGGTTGAGAGCCAAGTTGCAGGATGATGAAGCACAAATTAATCAGCAAAAAGAAGAAATTGAGGTACAAACTTCCATTGTACATAAAAAAGACCGGGAAATTACAAAATTAACAACACAACTGGAGGAAAACGACAAGCTTATTGAACAGTTGCTATAACAAATTCAACAATGGAATCAACAGGGTAAGCAACATCAGATTGTTCTATGTGAAAAAGATAAGTGTATTCAAGATTTGAAAAATAATTTTATGCAATTATTCAATGATTTTGAAGAAGAAAAGAATAGACATGAAATTGAATTAAATGCCTCCATGAGTAAAATTGTGGAGCTAGAACAAAGTTTGCAGGAGAGTGACACTCAACCAGTCATGGAATCAAAGGGGACACAAACCAAACCTATTGTTATAGATTGGTCCCAAGTACGCATTCCCCCAATACTAATGAAATGGATAGAGCATTGCTACCTCTTAAAGGATGTGGAATTTGAGAATAATAAGTTAAAGAGAAAATTAGTAATGTTAAAAGAATCTTTCGATCAGGCATATAGGGGTAAATAGGATGCCTATGAAATTGGTGAATTAATGTTAGCCTATAGAAGACCATCTAGGCTATACTCCATGTTTCTTAATGAACAATTCTTAAGATGGAAATTTCAAAGAATTCACCAAAACTAGCCTCATGACCCTGATGACAAAGAATTTGTAAAAGTATTTGTTGAGTGACTCCCTGAACAACAAAATTTGTTGTGAGTTCTTTGTTCACAAATTTTTCTCTTAGAAAAGTATACAGATTTCTTTATTAACTTCTTTGTGGGAGAAGTAGAATTGAGAACATTCCTATCCACTATGAAAAATCAACTTCACTGGCAAGATAGATCAAGAGAATATGCATAAGCATAAAATATTATAGGGTTGCAGATGAGATACCCTCATAGGAAGCCTTTCTCTTTTAAGGCTCAGTTTCTGGGTGTTAGACTTAAAAAATAAGTACAAGTCAAATACAATAACAACCTCTAGTTGTGTCATGATCACTTCCAAGAACAAGGGCTACAATTAATAGGACCAGCATGGTAGGCATTTGAAGAGAGGTATACCCCTCTTCCTATGCATCTCAAGAAGAGGGAAATAATTTCACCTCTTAATATTAGATGGCCCTACAGTAGAGTAGTGGCTTTGGCCAAAATTCTTGAAGAATTAAAGATTAACTAGATTGGTATGAGGTATAGAACCCCCTTGCTTCTTTCACCACCTCCTTTAGTATATACCAATCTAGACCAATGTGAGGAAAACTTTGCTAGGTGGAAAAAAAGAGTCACTTTTCATCAAGGATTCTTGAGGAACCCAAAGATATTGGACACAATGGTAGATGATGTGTATGATCTTAGTGCCAAGTATGAGGAGATGAATAGGAGGAATGATGGACAAGGGGCACATCAGAGAGGAGGACCTGACTCAGACTTAGGAAGGGGAGGAAATGATGAGGTAAAAATAACCTCATCAACATAGTGGGCTCAACATGAAAATTTAAACCTTTTAGCCTAAATTACCCTACCAATTGATTACCTTTAGGAAAAATAATTGCTCTCTTTCTATGAATAAGCATGAAAACTTTCTTCTTGAAGTTACGCAAATTAAGCTTACTTATGTTGATTTAATGGTTTAGTCTTTGAGTATTTCATAGGTCAACTCCACTTCTAATCACCATTCCATTCAAAAGGGAAATGAACATAGATCTTCATACTTTTTAAAACAAGCGAGCAGGCACCAGAATTCCAGGAGCATGCGTTTTGGGCCAAGTCTTTATAATTCTATTATTTTTCAGTTTCAAAAACTTTATGGCTCATGGGATCCTCTTTAATATTGTATATCATGTGATTTAAAGTCCCTCTATTATTGGAAATCTATTAAAAAGACTCTATTGACTAGAAAATAGGATTTTTGTTAATTGTTTTTCATATAAATATGTAACTGTTACAAATGATGAATAGAGAAGAAAATTATCGTTATGCTGCCAATCTATCTTTTGAGTAACAACTACTATATGAATATGAGTTTTCCCACCACTCTTTAAATCATTGTGTAATATGAACGAAGTCTTTGGAATGAAGTAACTTAGAGAATTTTTAGTGCATGTGATCTGAGGTAGCGTGGTAGACACACCTAAAAGCTGGCCCTTAAGGGTTCTAGACAGATAGATAAGTATTTTATTTCTTATTCTGCATTTTCTTTTAGTAGATAATAGTTGAAGTTGTAATCCATTTTCATGAGTATATGTTATGCTATAAGTGTCAAGCCTGTAGGTTATAGCTAAGTCCGTAGTTTATGAACTTAACATTTGAATGTCTGAAGCACCTTTCATCAGCTGATTCTAAAAATCGTTTCATGTTAGCAACTAAATTTTTATCTTCTGCATTAGATAAATGTTTCCTGATTTCTTTACATGTTTTGCTTCTTCAGCAATTCATGCATTCTTTAGGTTAATCATTTCCATGCTTTCTAGTTTAGTGGTGATGCTTTTCAAATTCATACTTTCTATTTTCTAGTTTGAATCATTTTTATGCTTTCTAGGTAGACGATTTATTGCTATCAAGATTAGAGGCCCTTTTAGATTAGAAATTTTTATTCAATTGATTATTATTTAGGGAACCTAAGAGAGAGAGAAGTGAGATGTCTTCTATTGCATATAGTCGTTGGACATTGCCCAGTCGATATGTTGATGATTTTATTCACTAAAGTGCTAGGACCTAACGATAGCCTGTCAACACTCACGCCTTAAATAAAACAATATTAATTTCAATAGCAACCTAGCAAATTCTATTTTTCAACAGCATCTTATCGGAAAGGAAACAATATAGCCAGATCTATAGACCAATAGTCAATAATACCTTATGGATAACATAAATTCTATAACATTTACTATTGCATTGTGAATCAAATATGAAACAATATAACCAAAGTTGAAGTAACAAAATAGTTTATGCTATTTTCCTAATTTCAAAAAGCTTTCAAGCACATTGTATGTGGCAAGTAATGTTTCTTATTATGCTTAATATGAAGCCTATTATTGTAAGAATTCCTCTTAAGGACAAAAAAAATTATAACAAGTATCCTAGAAAATAAATAAATAGAGGGATGATTTTATATGAATGTTGTATACATCTTATTTCGCATACATACATATCTACACACAGGAAAAGAAAAATGAAATGAAACAAAAGAAAGACATAATTTACTGTTTTTTGTATGGTTTATGTCGATTGGAAATGGTTGTAAAGTAATAAAATAGTTCATGCTCTTCTCAATACAGAATTTTCGGTTGTTTTTGTGTGGCCTGCGATGATAGTTTGCACTATTTTCCATAGGGAATTGGTGATTGTTAAGTTGTGGATTGAGCAATACATGTGGAAAATGCATGTAGGCACATACACAGCCACACATACATATAAACATTCAAAATAGTGAATAGAAATTGTGGAGATATAAGAGTATGTGGCAATTGAGACAGACAAGAAGCAAATAACTATATTGATATTAAAAACTGGACATATCTATTTATACATAGGCGCATGACCTAAAAGATACATGTAGAAAATGCATGTACACGCATACACACTCACACATACAAATGCATTACAGACACATTTGTCTACACATGACTATATCAAGATGTTGTATGCACTGAGAACATTGAACTACATGCATATATGTTTGTGTATATGTAGATGTAGATGTATACATGCATACAACCATGTCCACAAGTATATATAAGAACAACTAGAAATACAAAAGGTTTTTTCAAATTGCACCTCTTCCTACTTGGTTCAAGTGTACCTCTTCCCACTTTCTTTCTCTTTGCTCCTTGCTTTCTTGAGCGTTTGCAAAAAATAGGCAATAAATTATCACAGCTAACACTTTAGTACTACTTTTGCAACTATCACCCCATGCAGAAAAACACAAAAAAAACCTACTCCTAGCTTGACAGTAGCTTGACAATGGATGATGGAACTTGCACCTTCACAGAAGCTTTCTCTCCTTACTCATAGCTGTGATAGCAGGTAAAGCCACATAATGATAGCCAACAATTCCTTAACAAAAATTGTGCAGCCATTTGATCACACTGATGGACAATATATTTCCCCTATGTGCAGGAATATATGTATGTCATAGTGGATGTAAAGAACATTGATACATAGTGATCCCTATCTTTATTCTGTTGGGACATCCTTGGAATCATTTAAGTTGTATTTTAAGTGTTCTATAATAAATTTTTTTGTATCTAATATCAAATATGTAGATTTTTGCACAAAATAAAATGAGTGGCAATGATAATCAAGAATTCTTTTTAGATAACAACATAAACTCTATAACATTTACTATTTTATTGTGTATCGAAAATGAAACAATATAGCCAAAGCTAGAGAACAATAGTTAACAATGCCTTATGGAAAACAACATAGACTATTTTACTGTGTTGCAACCATCGCCATAGAATGGAAGCCATATATGAAACAATATTAAATTTTCCTATGTGTAGATATGTATGTATGTCAAAGTAGATGTAAACAATGTACATACATACTCTTCCCAATGTTTATTATTTTGGGAAAATAGTTGTTATTTGTTTGAGCCTGAACATGGCATTCTTGCAATGATATATTGTATATTAAGTGTCATAAGGAACATTGAAGCCTCTTTTTTAATTATTTCTTTTTCCTCGTATTGTTGATTTCTCTACAAAAAAAATGAAAGATTAAAAAAATGAAACAAAAAAATTTGAATAATAAATTGTATATTAAGTGTTATATGAATCATTGAACCCTTTTTTTTATTAATCCTTTGCTATCTTATTATTAATGTGTGTATAAAAAAATTGAGAGATCGTGTTGTGTTTTGAAGTCATACAGCTTGTAGTTAGTCGCCAGCATTGCAGCTCTCAGCTTTTAAAAGAGCAACTCTAGCAATGTCAGTGGACTCTGGCTCTCCCCAGGCTAATGAAGAATCTTCAGGCACTAGTCCTATAAGTCTGCTCCTTGTTTCATTTTTGCTACTGACAATTATATTGACACTTTTCCATGTGCATCCAATGAACTGTGAATATGCTTCATTTGAATTAACAGTTGTTGTAATATATTCTAACTAATTTATATTCAAACTCTTTATTTTTGCTTTTCCTTTCGTTTTGCTAGCCATTTGGGAGTGACCTATGTGTTAGAAAATAAAAGTTGCAGTTTTCAAATGTGTCAACATTTTTGTATGCTTCCTTGTTTATCGGATACCAATAATTCATTCATTTTGTGTTGCCTCTTTCCCTTGCTTTTTTTTCTAGAGTTGTCTCATAGCTATTAACATCTCATTGCTTTTGCTTGGCTAAGTAAAACTTCCTTGTAGGATACAAATGTACATCCAACCTTGATAGCACATGTGATACAATCTATTGATGGTGGAAATGTTGTCCCATATCTAGTTCTCCAACTAATGTCTTTTCAAAAAATAGGAGGTGATCAAAGCCCAGTCGACCACTACAAAGTTGTCCTCTTTGATGGAACCCACATGCAAATAGGTACTTTTCCTACAAAATACAATGACCTTTTATTTACAGGGGCATTGAAAATAGGTTCCATCTTGCGCTTGACAAACTATTTGTGTAGGAAGTTGTGGGAATCAAGGTTGGCTATTGTTTTGCACTACCTTGCACTTGTTGTTTTATGACCGCCTTTTTTAATATTTGATATTCATTTGGTTCCAAGGCAATTGTCATATTGTCCTTAGATGTCAAAATTTCAAATTTCCAACTAATTGAAAAACCTAGATATTTGTTTAAAGATCAAGAAGAACAAATAGTTGGTTGTGAGTCGAGCTCCCCATCCAAACGAGCCTCAACATTTGGGATTCATACATCCCCAAGACAACATAATTCTCATACAAATATCAGCCATGTTAAAGGGTTGATTATTTAACAAACCAAATGGACAATAAAAGGTTGGGTAACAACTAAAAGGGATATGCACCATTACAGTAAACAGGAATGCGAGGGCTAGGTATTCAACTTCGACATTATTGACAGTGAGAGAATAGAAATATGAATCACTTGCTTTAATGACATAGCAGAATTGCATTATGATAGGGTTGAGATGGGTCATACTTATTATGTGTCAAAAGGATTGGTGAGACAAGCAGATAGGAAATTTAATAAGTTGAACAGCCACATGGACAAAAATTTGGATCAAAACTTGATATTGAAATGTTGTGATGATGATGCCTTTATGTCAGACAAAGTATTTAAATTCATCCCAATAAATGAAATTGCAAATTATAGCAATAAAAATTTGATTGATATTATAGGGTTTGTGGTGCATGTAGGAAAGGTATCGACTATTCAAAGAAAGGATCAGTCTGAAACGATTCGTAAAACTATTAAACTTAATGATTTGTCATCCTCTTGTGTTGATGTTAATTTGTGGGGCTCAAATTGGGAAGAAAGGGGTGACAAGCTGGAAAGGTTGTACACCCCTAGTTCGATTGTCATCCTTGCTATTAAAAATGTGTGTGTTGGATATTTCAATGGAACTGTTGTGAACACAACTGCAGGGACTCTTCTATACATAAATCCTGACATTCCAAAATCATGACCCTTGATCCAACGAGGACATATTGAGCCACCTACCGTTGAGCCCTCCCAAACAATGCCTCAAAAGGTTGCTTTGGAAAATGGGAGAGTCACTATTGGATATATCTTAGATCATTTTCTTGGCTTGCCAAAAACTTTGCAGGCCACTGTGAAGGCAACAGTGAAATTTATTAAAACTGATGCATTTTTTTACGATGCATGTCCCTTGCAGACCAATGGAAAAAAATGCAAGAAAAAGTGTGAAGATTCCTCCAAAAATATGTGGTTCTGCCCTAAATATGAGACAACAATAGTTGATTGTGACTTTCAATATTTGTTGCACCTAAGGATGGAAGACCACACGAGAAAGATTTGGGCTACTGCTTTTGATGAGGTTGCAACAAGATTGTTGTAGATGTTAGTAAAAGAGCTTTACATGTTGCAATATGAGTCTTCTGCTACAATGACTATTGAGTTTTTTATCAATGGTGCCACCTGCACCTCATTTTTTTTCATTTTTCTTATTAAAACTCAAACCTATAATTTAGAAAGAAGGCTTAAAATAATGTTCAATAATCAAAGTTGCAAGAATTAACTTTGAAGCTGAGTGCAAGCTATTGTTGTCAGATTTGTTTGCAATTTCCCCTACCATGCAAGACTCTTTAGAGATAATTTTCATACCACCTTGAATGCCAAGCAACCATGCCTAATTGTGACTTTGGATATTTGTTATAGTTTCTGTTGACTAGACATCTATTTTCTTTTCTTCTTTGGACTGCTTGTCACATCAGAAGACCTTTCCTTTCTGTTGTTGTTACTTTGTTCCAACACTCATTTAACTGGTTATATATTAAGACAATGGACTATAACTTATAATGTTTAACAAAAAAAGATACACTTCTTTTCTTTTGTATTGTTTATGTCTCTTATAGTTTTGTTTCGCTTTAAGTGTATGTTCCTCATTTTATTTTATGTTGTTTGGTTATATAGTTACGTTTCCCTATTTAACACATGTATCAGTATTTACAGTTGTTCTTATATATACTTGTGGACATGGTTGTATGCATGTATACATTTATGTATGCATGTATACATTTATGTATGCATGTAATTCAATTTTTTGAGTGCATACAACATTTTGATACAAATGTGTGTACATATATGTGTCTGTAATGGATTTGTATGTGTATATGCATGCAAAATTCAATCTTTATATGTATTTGTGACTTGTTTTTAATATCAATATAGTTATTTACTTCTTGTCTATTTCAATTGCCACATACTCTTATCTCTCCACAATTGTTGTTAGCTATAATGTTGGCTCCATTGAATCCATGGCTATTAAATGTCATCCTTCCTTTGCATTCATAAAGGGACATCACATATGGTTATCTTCCATTTTCTTAGAGTTGCATAAAACTTTATTTTTGTAATATATTCTATGTAATCTTCAATGATGACTATTCCCTATGGCCTGTGCAATGCTTTTGTGATTTTTCTTGAGTCTGATGGCTTATTAAAATCTATCAATGCACAAGATTAAAATGCAGAATGTAATTGAAATTTTTCCATTTGATTTATTTCGTTCTAATCTTGTTTTTAATGTTCTCAATGCATACAATATCTTGATAGAGTTTTGTGTAGATATATGTGTATGTAATGCATTTGTATGTGTGAGTGTGTATGTCTGTACATGCATCTAATGCTTCTTAAATGTTCTCCCTACTAATTTTCCATGTCTAAGCATAATGTCATGTTGCATATGGATATCATATGGTTCTTGCCTATAATTTTTGTTGTGTATGTTGTGCAGCTCAATCTATAGCCCAGCACTGAACAATGCCTTATTGAAAATAACATAAACTGCTTAATTACTTTGGTAAGTTTTAAATGCAAGGTATTATTGCAACCATCGCCAATATATGGAACCCATACATGAAACAATGTTGTTGTGACAAGCTATTCCAAGTGATGTTTATTTCCTCTACTCAGGCAACATACACATATATGTGCATTTAAACTTATCTATATTTCTTTTCACATGTATTGAAAAGTTTGGGTGTGCATATGTATGTATGTTGTTTGCAAAATAACTTGTCACAGTGGTGGCTCACAATCTTGATAGCAGGTAAAGCTACAAAACAATAATTCCTTATGGGAAATAACATAAACTATTCAATTGCTTTGGTAACTATAGAACTCTAAATATTATTGTGGCCATTGGCACTATATGGAAAGCATATATGAAACAATGTTGTTATTGGACTGTTTTATTGCTGTGCAACCATCACCTCTATATGGAAACCATAAATGAAATAATATTTATTGCTTTGTAATGATTGCCTCTACATGGAAACTTTTAGCCAATAGGCTATATGTGTGAACTTTGGTCAGAATTTTCATCAGCCTTCCCAGTTTTTAAGTTGTTGAGTAGCAATTAGCAATGCATATATATTTGCATAGATACCTCCACATACATATATATATATCAATGTACATTTTTTTTTTTCAACTGCATATTTATCTATTGCATGTGTTTGATGCATATATAGGAATCTATTGCTTGGAAATATATAGCCACAAAAAAGTATGTGCTTCTTCTGTTGTGTTTCATTTTCCTTTTCTTGTGTACAGATATGTATGTATGTCAAATTAGATGTAGACAACATATACTCCTCCCCAAGTTTATTGTTTTCAGAAGATAGTTGTTATTTTCTTCCTCCTCAAAAAGGAATTCTTACAATAATAGGGTTTATATTTTAAGCCTAATAAGAAACATTGATATCACCATTCATCACAGTGTTGGGTGGTGTATTTTCTTGCTCAGGGGTTTGGTGAGAGCCTATGAGGCTCCATGACCCAATATGGTAGGGTGGAGAGAAGGCCTTCTTTTTTTTTGTTCCATTTTACTTTTCCTATTTGAAAATATGTATATTTGTGAAGTTAGCCACAAACAACATTCATCCCTATGTGCAGCTATGTAAATATGTGAAATCAGATGCAGACGAGTGATATTTCCATGCCAACTTGTGCCAAGTGATGTTGATCTCTTAGCATGTGCCAATTGATGTTTATTTCCTTTTCCCCCATCATGATTTCTATATTGGCAGGTCCACCTACGAATATATATGTGTGTTGTCTACTTATAAACTTTATATGCATATATACCTATATAAATTTTTCTTTGTAAACATATATCTAGATTGTTTAATTGCTTCCCAACTATCGCCACTACATGGAAACCATAAATCAAATTTTCAACCCTTTTGGCATTGGGCTCCTAGTCAAGAAAAGGTGGTGGATGTTTTTTATTTTTTAATTAGAAGTGTTTGGTGCACCGATAGGGAATGCTATCCTTCCTGGGTTTAAACTCTTCGTCCATCAGTTGGGAAAAACATGTCAGGCTCCTTCGTGCATGGGTAGAGAAAGCCAACAAAGTTAAACGCTGGTTGGAATCAACATTAATTGTTGTATGATTTTCGTGAAGTGGTGATGGTTGTAATAACACCCGCCATTTAAATCCTTGGAAAACATAGAAAAAGCCTATGCAATTTCTGATCAACCATTGTTGTTTGTCATTCTTTGGCTTTCCATGCTGTAAGAGTTGTGAGCAATGGGTACTTGGAGGTTTTTTTTTTTTTTGCATGGGGAAATGGTTGCAAAGGCAATACAAAAGTTTCGGCTGTGATAATTTTTGCCCATCTGTTACACGTCATAGCCAACATTCATCACTATGTGTAGATATGTATGTATGTGAGATCAAGCACAGAGAACATTTATATATACTCATTCCTATGTTTATTCTTTTCATAAGTTAGTTTCTTTTTTTGTATGTCTATACTTAAACTTCTCCACATAAATTAATTACTACTTGCCATCATGTAGCCATGTCTCTATTCATTGAGAATTGTCGTAACATCTGACAAAAGAACAGGTACATATGTTTCAATTGACAGCTGTAGTTCTGTTGTTGAAGACTAGCATCATGCATTTATTCAAATTGCTTTTGTTAATTGAAACATGTGGTGTATGTTCTTGTGTCAAGTAATTGTCTTAGGCTTAGGATTTTCAAGTTCTTTTGGTAAAAAAAAGGGGAAAACATAATCCACAACATGTGTCAAATTACATGTAGCCACATATCTATATCAACCTCATATATGCCCTCCTGTCTTAGCATAATGGTATCATAAAATTGTTATTAATGATCTGCCATGAGGATTCTACATGTGGTCACTTCATCTCTATCAAGTGTTACTATGTCTGGCTATTACATACCTTCTTATGCTTGGATGTAGACTACTTTCATCAACTTGTAGTTTATGTTCTTCCAAAAACCCAACCACTTGTAACTAATACCTACCATTTAAAACCTCAAAAAACATAGTGAATGTTTGTGACGAGGGAAAGCTTCTTTGAAGGTGCAAGTATAGTTAGCCATTGTGGAATTTTTATGAAGGTGGTTGGATGTTATTTTGTATTCTTTGCATGGAGCGATGGTTGCAAAAGTATTACAAAAGTGTCAGTTGTGATCATTCTTTGCCAATTTTTTGCAGGCATGAATCTTGCATATAACAAGTTTAAAAATACATTTATCATTCCAAGAATGTCCCATAAAATAAACATAGGGATCAATATGTATCAATGGTTTTTACATCTACTATGACATACATACATATCTATACATAGGGGAAATACATTGTCCACCACTATGAATAATGGTGGCATCAATATTCCATATAACACTCAAAATACAGCTTACCATTCAAAAAATGTGCCAATATGTACATCAATGTTGTTTGCATCTACTAGGACATACATCAAAATCTGTAAATTGAATTTTTTATCACTATGATCAATGGTTGCATCAATGTTCCATATAACACTTAAAATACAACTTATCATTGCAAGAATGTACAAATAGAATAAACATAGGGATCAGTATGTATCAATGTTCTTTGTATCTACTGTGACATACATACATATCTGCACATAGGGGAAATCCATTGTCCATCACTCCAATAAATGGTGTCATCACGAAGACTTTTCTATTACTTTACCAACCATCCCCCATGCAAAAAAACACAAAACAAGTGATTTTTAATTTAGTCCACTCACTGTTAATAATGTCAAAGTTGAATACTTGGTCCTCACATCCTTGTTTATTGTAATGGTGCCTATCCCTTTTAGTTGTCACATAACCTTTTATTTCCCATTTGTTACCTGTTGTCTACATGTAATTGCACATGAATACATTTACATACATTGTTTTTGTGTCTATATATATCTAAGCAACAGATCCCTACAAATGTACCCAAGGCATGCAAATCCTATATATCTTCTTAGAAAACAAAATCTGCACTAATATATAGGTATGGTCAAGAGCAAGCCTCATTTTTTTGTGTTTGATTTTATATTTCCTATGTGCAGATCTGTGTGTTTCTAACATTAGATGTAGATAAAATTCATATGTTTGAAGACCACCTATGGATATATATGTGTAACAAGCTATGACGGTCCATGGCCCAATATGGTAGGGTGGAGAGCAGGCTTTCTTTTGTTGTGTTTCATTTTATTTTCCCTATGTGCAAATATGTTTCTATGTTATTATTTCTTTCAGCCTCAAAAAGGAGTTGTTTGAATGATAGACTGTATATTAAGTGTGATAAGGAATATTGATTTCACCATTCATCAAAGTGGTGGATGATGTATGTTCTTGCTCGAGGGTTTGGTGACAGCGCATGAGGCTCCATGACCCAATATGGTAGGGTGGAGAGCAGGCCTCATTTTTTTGTGTTCTATTTTATATTTCCTATGTACACAACTCGATTCTTCATTTGAACTGGGTTCTTGAACATTATGCATAGATCTGCCTTTCTATTTTTCTAGATATTGCAGGATACATGCCAACAATTATAGTGCACTATGAATCAAAGAAGAGGATCATCTCCAACAATTGTGTTCATTGCCATCATCATGAAATGTTGCTATTCTTTACAGTAACTATACTGCTTCTCTTTTCCCTCTTCATTTCCATTCATATAGAATTTCCACCATTTCTAAATTCGCGTCCTTATCATTTTTTATATGTGAGATGTAATTGTGGCCATACTACATCACACCCTATGCAGAAGGTATTCCTACACCTTCTTATTTCATCTCTTCTATTGCAGGTGTATTACATATTCTTTTGTCATAAATTATAGAACTATTTAAATTTCGTAATTTAGATATTGGTTACCAATGAAACATGTTCACCTCACTAAACTTCACATTTTCCTTGTGTGTACCTATATCCGAGTCAAACCATTTTAGATTGCAACTACATTCTATTTATATACAAGGTATACAGATCTCCAAAATGCTAAATAGCTTTATGGTCACACATTTGCATGGTGTACATCCTTCAAGTACATTCTTTCTATATACAACATAAGGCTATATATCTTTAATTCCATCTCTTTTTTCACAATTGCATGTCAATTTATTAAAAATGTATAGCATTGATTTCAACTGAAGCAATTTCTTAGGTGCCAAAGCATTACTTTCACCATTGATCAAAGTGGTGGACAATTTATGTTTTTGCTCAGGATTTGGTGAGATCCCATGAAGCTCCATGACCCAATATGGTAGGGTGGAGAGTAGACCTTCTTTTATTGTGTTCATACTACAATCCATTGCGTGCACAAGGTATGCCTACATTTTATTTAATTGTTTCCTTCTATTACAGTTGCATTGCGTATTATTTGTTATAAATTATATAACTCTTTATATTTCCTTATTTAGATATTGTCTACCAATGGCACATATTCATTGCACTAAACTTCACATTATCTTTTCATGTTTGTAGAGCATACTCAAGCCGAACCGTCCTCCTTCGTGGATGTTTTGACACCATTAGATCTTCTATGAAGTCAACATGTGTCGAAACATTTCTTTCACCATTGATCAAAGTGGTGGACAATTTTTTTTTTGCTCAGGGGTTTGGTGAGAGCCCATGAGGCTCCATGACCCAATATGGTAGGGTGGAGAGTAGGCCTTCTTTTGATTTCTTCATACTGTATTCTACCACGTGCATAAGGTATGCCTACATTTTATTTATTTCATCCCTTTTATTACAGGTGCATTGCATATTATCTATTATAAATTATAGAACTCTTTATATTTCCTGATTTAGATATTTTCTACCAATGGCAGATGTTCATTGCACTATACTTCACATTTTGTTTTCATTTTTTTAGAGTGTACTCCAGCCATAATGGGGATTTTGGTGAAGTAATGTGTTATAAAAAACCTTTGAGAATAATCATAGTGACTGCAAAATCAATCACAATGGTCAAATAAACAATTAGATCCTCATAGGCTCTATATTAAGTGTAATAAGGAACATTTATTTCACCATTGATCAGAGTGGTGGACGATGTATGTTCTTGCTCGAGGGTTTGGTGAGAGTCCATGAGGCTCCATGACCCAATAAGGTAGGGTGGAGAGCAAGTTTCATTTTTTGTGTTTCATTTTATATTTCCTATGTGCAGATCTCTATGTTTCTGACATAAGATTCAAACAAGATTCATATCTTTCATAGACTATATATTAAGTGTAATATTAAACATTTCTTTGAGCATTGATTACATTGAGACAACAATGTCTATTTTTAAATCTTGCACCCAAAAAATTTTACATGTAATCTCTGGAGATATATTTCGATCGCATGTAAAGTCAGATTCCCAAATAAAATGAAAAAATATAGTTCAAAATTTTTGTACCAATCTACTTTTTCATTAACATCAACAAAATCCTATGGATGCAATTATCTCTTTATTGTTATATGGTTGTCCATGACTTGTGTAAATATACTTATTTGGCATTTGTATGTCCTATTGTAAATCAATAATATTCTAAGCCTTCAGATAGTTCTATTATCCTTTTGACATAACCTACATGTATTAGTACCTTTATATGTGCCCTGCCGTTTTAGTATAATGGTATCATAAAAGGGTTATTAATGATGCCATAAGGATTCTTAAATGTGGTCACTTCATCTCTCTTGGTATGTATCAATCTTGTTTGAAATTACTATAACATACATACATATCTCCACATAGGGGTAATAAGATGAAACACAACAAAATCAATGTTCTAAATAACACGTACAATATAGCTTATCATTTGCTATGTGCAAATATGCAAGCATCCTCCACTCTCTCTCAGATTGCATCCCTACCATTTGGATTCCCCTCTGCCTATCGGCTCAGCATTGCATGTCACTACACGCAACTACTAGTTATTTGAGGTGTAGATGAACATTAAGTTTAAATATAGATATTTTTAATTTATTTATATTCATATAACACTTCTTAATAATTCTTTCCCCATAATTATCATTTAATTATTGAGTTAAATAATATTTAAATAAAAAATTCTTACACTTTCTTGACAATAATCTAATAACATACAATTTTAAAAACACCTTATTTTTTAATAAAAATTAATAATAAATTTATTATTTCTAAGAAACTTAAACGTATTTCCCTTTTTACCATATTCCTCCTATAAACCAAATATCTAGACTAGTAACAAAATTTCAAATCCAACTAGCCTACAAAGAAAATACAAGAGCCTTGATCTACTTTTCTAAGAAACATGCATTACCGATTATCATTTTTCTCCAATCCAATGCTATACTACCATGAAAACTCTGGTATAGATCCAAATTTTGAATAGATTAGCTTCAACATTCTCTGTTAAATTCAAAGACAACAGAGACTTCTGCATGTCTGTTATTTATTAATACCTGATATAAACTGTAATACAAAATTTCACCATCATGATGATGAAGATAATTTCAAAGAAAACCAATCTAAGAGCACCCAGGCGCGCAATATCCAATTCCAGGGCCACAAATTCCAACATCACAGCACACTCGGACATCTGGGTATGTCTTACAAACATCAAAGTTCTTGCATAGATAAAATCCGAGGGGACAATTATACTGCCCACTTACACCTGAAATTGCCACACTCAATACCAATACAAACAATACAACACATCTCAAACCTCCCACTGTGTTTGCCATTATTGGTCTTGGATGGAAAGAGCAAGATAAGTTGATTGAGTAATATGCATGGAAGATGTGGCTTAAATACGTAGGCATGCACAACGCCATTTTTGTTCGTTGGACGTAACGAAGTTATAAGAATGCTTTACTCTGGTAGCCGTAAAGCGCCTGCATTTTGGGCCGGCCAATTATTTATTGGTATTCCTCATCATTAGTAACGCAGAATACCCAATGTAATTGATCTCATTACTGGTCGCTAACGTATGCGTTGGACCATTCGAACTATCGTATATTTTGTCTAATTAAATCCACAGCTTTGTGAGTAACCCACTCATATTTTTCATGTCATAGCTGCTACTCAATTTGAAGTAAAATGAATAATATAAATTTGTATATAAACTAATATGACAGGCTTGTTTTGGAGGTAATTATTTTAATTATAGTCTAATTTGAGCAAAAAATATAACTGTTTTTTTACATGAAATTATTTAAGATAATGATATTTAAAATAATAAATAATAGTTTGAATATAAAATAATTAATTGTATAATATATTAGCACTTGCGCTTATAGGAGGTTCAACGAATATGTTGATAGAAAACTATATGTATGTTAATATGTGAGAGAGTACGTGTTCGTGCATGGAGTGTATGGATGTCATGTGTTGCAAATTCTAGTTGTATGCGGCTAGATTAAACAATCAAATGGAATGAAATAAAATTAGACAAATCTAGATTTTTTCCTTAAGGAAATTAAGTATTATCTAGTTTTGAAATATGTAGACTTGGAGGATATTAATATTTTATTTCATGGTAGCTCTTATGGAATTACATCACTTTCTTCAAATATTGTGAAGAAACCCTTAGACCCTCTTTTTATTTCTCCATATTCTCATTTGTAATAGTTTTATATTATCTTGGAACCTATTGACCATCATTTGGAGGAGCCACTTCCATCTTTGGATCGTGTTCTATATTCATCTCTACTAGATTCTATATTGGCATCTTCATGGTAGTGGTAGATTTTAGCATTGACATGGAGACACAAGAGAAAAATTCATAAACTTCATGCATTTTGATCTTTCTTCCTTCATATTCCTTTCAAGAATTGGAAGGCATCATGCATATACCTTTGGTTTTGTTTCTTCCTAAGGGAAGGAATGTTGTTTGAAAAATTATGGATCATCGTCTACATCTAATTTTAAGCATCATCATAGATTCTACATTGAGGGGGGATTATTTGGTCTCTCGTATTCTCTCTTATAGGGGGACTTTCTCCTAACATAGGGTTTTATCCTTTTCATTCTTATTTTTGATCATTTTGTATTTTATCTCTTTTTCGAAGGAAATTTATCCCACCAGGTTTCTATTTTTTTGAGAGATTCATTTTTACATGGGTACCTATATATGGCCTAGTAGTTGAGACTCATCATTGTATCTTTTAATTTTCTCATTCTTCCTAAGTTCCACTTAAGGTGGGTGTTGGTGTGGATAGGGATATTACCTAATTGGTTTACCTCCTAGGTCATGTTCACACTAATCTAGTTATCTTTACTTAGGGTACACATAGGATAAGTTTTCTCACTTAATTTCTCATACCATAAGATTAAGACACCTTTAATAATATTATGTTATCATATATCTCACCTTGGCCTATAACTTGGGTCTCTCATATAATACTTAGATTATGCACGATCATTTTGTTTGCATTCTTTATAGGAATACCAATTATTCTTGTCATATTGATCTTCTCATTTAATTGTGCTTTCCTTTACACTTCTAGATCTTGTGTGACTATCTCTATAGACAAATATTACAATAGTTGTGTCCTTTCATATCTCTATAGTTGCTATTACTAGAGCTAAAGTACTGATGGAAACTATCAATGGCACCCCCTCTTAATTAGCCCCAAAAAATTGTTCCCAATATGTTTCATGAGGTACATCCCTTGAAACACCCCAAGATGATCTTCATATTCCAAATTTGATAATTATTTACACTAGCTTGAAAAATTACCTTGATAGGGTATGTTATGGGAAGGGAACCCTCCTTGAAGAGTTAATTTTATTTTATGTAAAATTTGTTCTATTTAATTCACATTTAATATTTAAGAGACATTATATATTAAAATAAATTATTACATATTTAATCATGGGTAAATGCAAGAAGTTGGTTCCAGGAAGAGGGGAAGTTTCAACCAAAAAAGTGCCGACAAGAACAGATACTCATTTTGAGAAAAATGGGTTCTTGTTTAGGATCGAGAACCTAGCCTTAGATAAGGATCCCATTCCTAAATGGGTACTTGCTTTAAAGGGGGTACCCTTCTCTAAAACTAGTGTTGGCATTTAAATTTGCACCTCTAGAATGTGAATTTGAAATGGACAGCTATGCACAAATAAACTACTTTTCAAATTAGGAGGGGAAGCTCCCTCTTGCTAATGGAGTTTAAGAAAGTAAACTAAAACTAAGTTTCCTATCTTTTTTATCAGCTTAGAGCACAAGGCTTATAAAACTCAAAGCATTGTAGCTAAGATTTTCTGATTTTGAACTTCAACTACCACTAACCTATGCTAAAGACATTTCTAAGTTCTCAAGTAAATGTAGAGCAAGAGAATTTAGAAATGAAAAAGATTGATTCTCTGACAAAATACTTAGATAAACTCTCCTTCCAACACACATCTACTTACTTTCAATGCAAGTTGAAATTAAAGATCATATAAGCATAAACAAATAACAGAAATCTGAGACATTATATTGGGGAAAAATAGGCTCAAGAATTTATTTCTCAAATCTCTAGAACAAAATATTACACTAAACACATGAACGAAACAAGAACTTGTAGATAAAGAGGCCTGCAAACTTGTTCTTACAATAAGGGAACAACAATTACAACAACAACTTGCTCAATAAAAGAGGCTCAACAATTTTCTATCATAAACACAATTGAACAATACTGAATAAAAAATAGAAGGCACTATAGGCTCAGTGTTTCGTTATCACAAGCATGGTTAAGAAAAACAATGAGCAAACACTCTTATTTATAGACAAGCAGAGGAGTAGGGAACCCTAAAATCTCCTTGCTTTTACAACTAAGACTTGCTCAGCAAGCAAGCTTTATTTCTAAAACTAAAAGAAGATAACAACTAACCACCTAAGAAATCAGGAAAAATAGGAAATGAGAACTATTACATTTTATCTTCTTTCTCTTCTTCAAAGAATAGATAATTATTGTTCCAAGAATAGAAAGAAAGCAGAAAGAAAGCTTCTAGAAGAAAGTTGGTTTAAATCTCAATCACATCCACCAAAAAGCTGGAAACTATGTCCCTGTCAAGTACATTGATACTATCTAAGGCAACATTTCAATTCTTCAAGATCTCCTCGCCTTCTGCGATCAAACTTAGAGAATCTTTCACTTCTTTGACTGCTTTATGAGTTCTATTCTTGAAAAACATCGCTGCCCGAAAAGATGACTCACTAATTGATAACTTGGCAGCTCTGCAACTTTATGCTTCTAACACTTTTGATTTCCAACAAAAGAGTATTGCACAAATCTTTTCCGATACCTTCCATTTTTCCTCATATCACCCCCTTCATGCTCTTCAGCTGAGATGATGAAGTTTTATGTCCATGGTGTCATTTGAAAAGCACTTCTCAACATCGTCTGGCCTACGGCTATGAGATACAATACTAACTTGGTTCTAAATCCCATGGGGGAGTACTGCATGCTGAGAAACTTGAATTTTGACAATAAACTCAACTATATTACAAGTTTTGCACAACTTTCTAAATTTAGCTTGTTGGTTTTCTTCTTCAAACGGACAAATTTTTCAAGATTTTTCTAAGATATGGGTTTTGTTCAGAATTTTGTTACAAGAACACCCAGATCGTTCGTTTTTTAAAATTTTGAGTGTAGACTAAAAAAGAATCAAACCCTAATTTCTTCAATTTTTCACGAAAAAAGCTAGCACATGAGTTTTCTTCAAAATAAGATTTGGAATTAACCCATTTGATCAAATTTAAAAAACACTAAGGGCTGATTGAAAAAGTAGCAAACCCTAGGATCTAAAATTTTCTTCAAAAAAAAGTTGTGATCTAGGTTTTCTTCAAAAGATTGTTTCAAGAGGACCCAAATGATCAAAATTTGAAAACTTTGATAATTTCTCTGACATGCAAGGAAAAAGCAACTGCTTCAACTTGAGAAAAATCTTCAAAATTTCTTCAGATAGATGAGATGAAAATACCCAGATGGCTAAAAATTGAAACCCTTGACCTTCTTCAAAAATTTGATGTTCTGGATGAAAAAGCATGAAAAACAAAGGTTTTATGTTGTTGGTCTAAAAATTAATGGAGAACTTAAAAATCAATAGCCTTGAGCTCTTGAAACTTGAAATAAAAATTTCAAAGTTGCTACCCAGGAGCAGGGGCTCTTCAACTTGGATGCCACCTACAAAGAATAATGATATTTGAATGATAAAATCCTCTTAAATAAGCTCTATACTTGAGAAAAACCTTCTTTCTTTTTGCTTTTATTTTCAAAACCATAAAATCTTCTTGTTCATCGAACTTGGGCATTCATCTTCAATTTTCAATTTTGAAATTTTGACTAAGGCAAGACAACTTGGGCACCCTTCTTGGCTAGAGGCGCTAATTTCTCCCAGACTTAACCATTTTCTGAGTTTTTCCAAATTTTCTCAACTTTGAAACCCTACTTTGACCTTGATCTTTGGCTTCTAGATTGATTTGACAGACGAGTTGAATGTTTCATTGCAAAGCCTAACTGATTCTGAGAAGATCATCCTAGAGGCAGCTTCAGCTAAAAACTTTGTTTGATCCTTCAAAATCATGGGTGCCCATCTCCTTCTGGGGCACCCAACCTTCACAGTGTTAGCCATTTTTATGTTCTTCATTTTCTCCATTTCCTTTTGAACTTCTAATGAAATCTCGATTCTAGGAGCTATATTGATCATATCAGTTGGCTGGCTACTTCGTTGGATAGCTTGGTTGAATCTGGCAAGGTGATCTTGGACACTACAACTACAAATATAGTCATCTCAGGCTTCAAAACCTTGGGTGCCTATCCTCTCCAAGGGCACCCATCTCAACCAGACTTAACCATTTTTTATGTTTCTTCATCAACTTCTCTCCTTTAGATGATCTGGAGCTCAGATGGATTGACGGTTGGACTCATTGCGGAGCTAAGAAGATTTTGAGAAGGATCTGCTAGGAGTGATTTCATCTAAAAGTTAAATCTAAGGCATCAAAAGCTTGGGCACCCCTGGTAAGCTTGGGCACCCAACTTCACCAAAGTTAGAATATTTTCCATAACTTTCACCTTTGCTTTCGACTTTGACATTTAGCTCTTATTTTTCCCTCTATTCTGCCTCTTGCTTCTAATGACTGCCAACTTTGATTGACTTGCTGACGGTTTCATTGGAAAGCTTGTTCGAATCTGAAGAAGACATGCTAGAGGCTCCTCTAGAAAATTTGTCCATTTAGGCCCTTAAAAACTTCAGTGCCTTTCTCCTTCAAGGGCACCCAACTCCTCCAGACTTAGAATATTTTCATCTAATTTTCATCTTCAAACTTGAACTTTCATTTCATACCTTCAACTTGATCTAGATTTTCCAGAGATTTCCAAGTTAGATGATCTGACAAAGACATCCATAGCGAAGCTTACTGAATTATGAAGAGATTGAGCTCTTCTGCAAACCCTAATTTCTAAGTTTGACCTTTCGAAGGTTGGGTGCCCCTGGGCACCTAGGGCACCAAAAGTTCCCAGACTTAGAAATTTTTTAGTAAATTCCATGACTTGCATTTTGTCTTTTGGTTGAAACCTCCCTATTTGATCTCAGATTTTGGGTGACTAAATGATCTGATGATGACGTTGTCGAACTCGTTGCGGAGCTGGGAGGAATTTGAACAAATTTTCCTAGAAGCACAAACCCTAATTCCATCATCTAATTCCCTGAAAAGATAGGCGCCTATCTCCTCCTAGGGCGCCCATGGCTAGTAGACTTAGTCCTTTTCCTACAGTCTTCACCTTCGTCTTTCGTTCTTCATGCATGTTCATCATCTCATCTTCTATTCAGTGCTTGGACATTGAATCTAACACCTGGCAGCTAACTAGCCTCCATTAATGACTTTTGGAGCTCCCAAAATGCTTTCTAAAATTAAAAAAAAGGCAAAATAGACCCACTATGGAAAAACTGATCATTTCATGATTCTAATTACACCAGCTTGATGAGGAAGTATTTTGAGCCAATCAAAATCAATTTGAACCCTGGCGGACAAACTTTCTATTTTTAGAAAGTTTTGCTAGTATCTGTTTTGAAAGAAACCCATAAAAACCTAGGAAAAAGTTACTATTTTTAGAAAGTTTCTAAAATAAGCAATTTTCCTAAAAAGTAGGGATGAAAATTTGAGATTTGGGTTTTGTAGATTAGGTCGCTCTGAGCAAACCCAAATCATCAAATTTTTGAAAAGATTTTTACTCATTTCTTCAAAATGCCTAAGTGTAGCAAAAATTTTAATTTGGGGTACAACATTGGCTCTATCTGGGGACCATGGCGAATACTTATGGCATAGAAGAACCAAAGAATCTCTGGTGTTTTGAGCATAGACCAGTTCCTTATCAATTGGGTATCAAAGTCAGCATCATTTCCTAATCACCTATTTGCAAGACTTTCCTAAGTCACCTATGAGAGGACTTCCTAAAATCACCTAATAGTTGCACTTCCCTAAAAATCACCCAAAACAAGATGCCTAATCATTGAAAACATGACGAGACTATTACAAAAAGGGGAAACACAACATAATGAACACATTATGAAAAGGGGAAACACATCACGAAAACATAAGAAAAATATTCACAAAAAATTTACTCCACCTCTGAAGGATGTCGTTTCTACCTGAAAGGCTTTACTTCTCTTCTCCTAGGTATCACAGGAGACAAATATTTTGGGATGAAGATTCTCATATCTTCTTACATCCAAGCAAAGGCACCTTAACAAAAGTTAGAATATGGCACAAGGAAGGAAGCAGGTACCACTGAGTCACCAACTTTGTTATCATTTATCTTCAGGATGTCTCTGTTGTCAATCTCTAGGATGTCTCTATTGTCGAACTCTTCAAACCAATCGATCGCATTTCACACCCAATTTCTATAATGTCATAAATGATCCTTTCTGAAATGGAAATATCCTTTGATTGGCTCATCAATCAACTCCACATCCCCTTTAACACATAGGAGTTCAAATCCCATGTCTTCAGCATTTTTGAGGCCTAACAAAAGCGCCTATTTTTCAGCTTCAGTAAAGTCCAATTGCAGGCCATATGACAATGTGTACAATTGTTCTTTAGGGGAGATGATCACTTCCATTGCTCTTGATCTTGTAGAACCATCACCATCGAACTGTATTTTCCATAACTTTGTATCCTATGTCGGTCTCTTTTCTGGACAAGCAATGTTCTGGTCTTCAGTTTCTATCTCTCACAACATTACATAATTATAGAGACATGTTCCTTGATACAAAATTTGGGTTGGGGGTGTGGGATTTTCACCACCATGAACTAGGATTTGGGTTCAGGTTCTATCTTGATTATGCCTTCCTCCACAGGAATGGTTGTAGATGACCAATCTAACTGCATGGCACCACCAAGATCTCTTTAGAAGCTTCGGCTCAACAACATCTCGTAGCTAGTTGGAATGTCAGCGACTAGGATGGTCATTTTAATCATTTTCTCTGGGAAAGCTTCCAACCTTACTTGAGTGTCCTTCAATTTTTTGACCAATGGCACCGACTCAAATTGTTCAAGTGAATAGCACTCATTCTGCTCAAGTTTTTGTGCATGAGAGTCCCAATGCTTTCATCACTTGTAGAGGCATCATGTTGTCTGAGGCTCCTGAATCAATGATACAAAATTGCTCAATTTAAATCCTCCTATATACAAAGGTATATAGAAAGGTTTGGGCTTTTCTTTCACTAAAACAAATGACTTGAGCAATGTAGGCTGAATTGAAGCTTCTTTCTTTACATGCATTATTCTATCCAACTGGTCAGGATGATCACGAAGGTACTCCAACTATGAAATCTGCACTTTTTTCTTCATCAGGGTATCTACAATGTCAAAATTGGCTAGAGATGGGTCTTGAGCAACCACTTCTTTAACTTGTTCTTTAGATCTCTGCCTCTCTTCTTATTTTTGCATGCCTCTCTTCTTATTTTTGCACTTGCAAGTGGAAAGCACCTGTAAACATAGGTAAAGAGTGTCTTCTGTTATTTGTTGCAAGAGATTAGTGGTGAAGGTCTTCTTTTTCTTCAATAATGAGCTCAATTTGAAAGTATCCCAAAGCGGAGTCGCCATCAAAGTTGTTCATTTGTGGTAAGACATCATTTGAACTTGGTGTTGGGACAAAACTAGAATTGGGTGCAACATCAGCATATCCCATAATCTGATTCATTCTTAAGTTCTCAAGACATGTAGAACTAGTATGTTCATCGGTACCATGAAAGGAACAAAATACTGCATGTGGTGCAACTTCAACTATTGGTCTTGGTGGAGGTGCTAGCAACTATGGCCTGTAACTATTGTAAGGCTGAAAATCATTTCTCCTTGGTTGATACGACTATTGAGGTTTCAATACTATTATTGAGGTTGATATTGTGGTGGTGGTAGTGCAAGCATCTCATTGGATACCTTCTGTAGCAATGGATCTGCAAAGCTCTGAACCAGAGGCCTAATTAAATCCTTCTTCATTATGTCGAAAGTAATCATATTATCCTCTAACTTGATGGCATGTTCTTGCATATCCATCAATTATGTATGTCTTTTCATCTTCAAGAAGAAGGTTATCTTTGATGGAAGAGCATTTATGAAACAGCTCATCAGAATCTCTGGTGATGGATTAAGTGTATAAGAAAGTCATGTAACAAGACAATTAAATCTTGCTACAAACTCCCTCATGGCCTCGTTGTACTCCATCTTTGAATTTGCAAGTTGGGAAAACAACAAATGAATGTCTTTAGCGGGCTTGAATCTTGCCAAGAATTTCTCGCTCATAGTTTCCCAACTTGTGATAATGCCTGGCTCCAGGTGATTGAACCAATCAGCAGCATTCCCAACAAGAGTCTACATAAAGAGACCTATGATGTCTTCATGTGCTACATGCAAGATGGTGCAAGTTTTTGACAAGGTAGAAAGATGATCATCGAGATGTTGAGTTCCATCATTGTGAAACTATGGAAAGTGCTTCCTTGACCCTTTAGGTAACTCATGATGTTCCCGCAAGGCCAAAGGTCCAATTTGATTGCCCCAAGGTAATGGGGGTGGACGTCTCAGATTCCTACTAGTATTATTGTTGTTATCACCCATTGCTTCTGGTTGGATCAAGCAATAGGGTGCCAGATGGTCATTCTTATGTCATAAAGTGTAAGATTTCTTGAAGTTCTATGCCTTGTTCCCCACGATGGGTGCCAGAAAACTGTTGGCATTCAAATTCATAGCTCTGGAATGTGAATTTGAAATGGACAACTATGCATAGATAAAATGCTCTTCAAATTAGGAGGGGAAGCTCCCTCTTGATGATGGAGTTTAATAAAGTAAACTAAAACTAAGTTGCTTATCTTTTTATCAGCTAAGAGCACAAGATTTATAAAACTCAAAGAGTTGTAGCTAAGATTTTCTGATTTTGAACTTCAACTACGACTAACCTATGCTAAAGACGTTTCTAAGTTCTCAAGTAAACGTAAAGCAAGAGAATTTAGAAATGAACAAGGATTGATTCTCTAACAAAATACTTAGATAAAATCTCCTTCCAACACATATCTACTTACTTTCAATGTAAGTTGAAATTAAAGATCATTTAAGCATAACACAAATAATGAAAATCTGAGACATTATATCATGGCAAAATAGGCTCAAGACTTTATTTCTTAAATCTCTAGAACAAAATATTACACTAAATTCATGCACAGAACAAGAACTTGTAGCTAAAGAGGCTTGCAAACTTGTTCTTACACAAAGGGAACAACAATTACAACAACTTGTTAGCTAAAAAAGGCTCAGTAATTTGCTATCATAAACATAAATGAACAATACTGAATAACAAATAGAAGGCACTATAGATAGGCTCAATTTCTTGTTATCACAAGCATGTGGTTAAGAAAAACAATGAGCAAGCGCTCTTATTTATAGACAAGCAGAGGAGTAGGGAACCCTAAAATCTCCTTGGTTTTACAACTAAGACTTGCTTAGCAAGCAAGATTTATTTCTAAAACTAAAAGAAGATAACAACTAACCACCTAAGAAAGCAGGAAAAACAAGAAATTTCAACTATTACATTTAATATTTTTTCTCTTCTTCAAAGAATAGATAAGTATTGTTCCAAGAATAGAAAGAAAGCAGAAGGAAAGCTTCTAGAAGAAATCTACTTTAAATTTTGATCACATCCATCAAAAAGATGGAAATTGTGTCCCTATCAGGTGCATTGATACTATCTAAGGCAATATTCTGATTCTCCAGGATCTCCTCACCTTCTGTGATCAAACTTAGAGAATATTTCACTTCTTTGGCTACTTTATGAGTTCTATTCTTGAAAAACATCATTTCCCAGAAAGATGACTCACTAATTGATAACTTGGTGGCTTTGCAGCTTTATGCTTCTAACACTTTTGATTTCGGATGGACAAGTATTACACAACTCTTTTCTGATACCTTCCCTTTTTTCTCATATCACACCCCTTCACGCTCTTCAGTTGAGATGATGAAGTTTTATGTCCATGGTGTCATTTGAAAAGAACTTCTCAACATTGTTGGCCTGTGTCTGCGAGATACAATACTGACTTGGTTTTGAATCCCACGAGAGAGTATTGCATGCTGAGAAACTTGAATTTTGATAGTAAACTCGACTATATTCAGACAAGTTTTGCACAACTTTCTAAATTTATCTTGTTGGTTTTCTTCTTCAAACAAACAAATTTTTCAAGATTTTTCTAGGATATGGGTTTTGTTTAGAATTTTGTTACAAGAAGACCCAAATCGTCCATTTTTTAAAATTTTGAGTGTAGACTAAAAAAGCAGCAAACCCTAATTTCTTCAATTTTTCATGAAAAACGTTGGCACTGGGTTTTCTTTAGAATAAGATTTGGAATGGATCCACATGATAAAAATTTGAAAACTCTGATGATTTCTCTGACATGCAAGGAAAAATTAGCTACTGCAACTTGAGAAAACTCTTCAAAAATTCTTTAGATAGATGAGATGAAAAGACTGAGATGACTGAAACTTGAAACCCTTGACCTTCTTCTTCAAAAATTTGATGTTATGGATCAAAAAAGAATGAAAAATAAAGGTCTTATGTTGCTGGTCTAAAAATTAATGGAGAACTTCTTAAAAATCAGCAACCTTGAGCTCTTGAATCTTGAAATAAAAACTTCAAAGTTGTTGCCCCTCTTCAACTTGGATGCCACCTACAAAGAATAATGAAATTTGAATGATAAAAGCCTCTTAAATAAGCTCTAGGCTTGAGAAAACCCTTCTTTCTTTTTTCTTTTATCTTCAAAAGCCTAAAATCTTCTTGTTCATCGAACTTGGACATTCATCTTCAATTTGCAATTTTAAAAATTTGACTAAGGCAAGACAACTTGGGCGCCAATTTCTCCTAGACTTAACCATTTTCTAAGTTTTTTCAACTTTTCTCAACTTTGAAACCCTACTTTGACCTTGATCTATGGCTTCCATATTGATCTGACAGACGAGTTGAATGTTTCATCGTGAAGCCTAAATGATTATGAGAAGATCATCCTGGAGCCAGCTTCAGCTAAAAACTTTGTTTGATCCTTCAAAATCATGGGTGCCCATCTCCTTCTGAGGCACCCAACCTTCACAAGTGTTAGCCATTTTTTTGTTCTTCATTTTCTCCATCTCCTTTTGATCTTCTAATGAAATCTCAATTTCAGGAGCTATATTGATCAGATCAACTGGTTGGTTTCTTCATTGGATAGCTTGGCTAAATCTGACGAGGTGATCTTAGACACTACAATTGCAAATACTGTCATCTCAAGCTTCAAAACCTTGGGTTCCTATCCTCTCCAAGGGCACCCATCTCAACTAGACTTAACCATTTTTCACATTTCTTCATCAACTTCTCTCCTTTAGATGATCTTGTCATTTCAAATGATCCAGAGCTCAAATGGACTGACAGTTGGACTCGTTGTGGAGCTAAGAAGATTCTAAGAAGGGTCTGCTAGGACTGATTTCATCTAAAAGTTAAATTTGAGGCATCAAAAGCTTGGGCGCCCTTAGCAAGCTGGGGCGCCCAACTTCACCAGAGCTTGAATATTTTCCAAAACTTTCACCTTTGCTTTCAAATTTGACATTTAGCTCTTATTTTTCCCTCTATTCTACCTCCTGCATCTAATGACTGCCAGCTCTGATTGATTTGCAAACGATTTCGTTGGAAGGCTTGTTTGAATCTGAAGAAGACATGATGGAGGCTCTTCTAGAAAAATCATCCATTTAGGCCCTTAAAAACTTCGGTTCCTTTCTCCTTCAAGGGCACCCAACTCCTCCAAACTCAGAATATTTTCATCTTCAAACTTGAACTTTCATTTCATACCTTCAACTCAATCTGGATTTGTTGGAGATTGACAACTCAGATGATCTGATGAAGACATCTGTAGCAAAGCTGGCTGAATTCTAAAGAGATTGAGCTCCTCTAACCCTAATTTCTGAGTTTGACCTTTCGAAAGGCTGGGTGCCCCTAGGCACCTGGGGCAACAAAATTTCCCAAACTTAGAAAAAATTTAGTGATTTCCATGATTTGCATTATGTCAGATTCTAGTTGAAACCTCCCTATTTGATCTCGAATTTTGGGTGATTGGATGATCTGATGATGACATTGTTAGACTCATTGCGGAGCTGGGAGGAATTTGAACAGCTTTTCCTAGAAGCACAAACCCTAATTATATCATCTAATACCCTGAAAAGATGGGTGCCTATCTCCTCCTAGGGCGCCCATGGCTAGTAGACTTAGTCCTTTTCCTGCAGTCTTCACCTTCGTCTTTCGTTCTTCGTGTATGTTCATCATCTCATCTTTTGTTCAATTATTGGACATTGAATCTAATGCCTGGCAACTGACTAGCTTCCATTGATGACTTTTGGAGCTCTCGAAATGCTTTCTAAAATTGAAAAAAGGCAGAATAGACCCACTAGGGAAAAACTGATCATTTTGTGATTCTGACTGCACTAGCCTGATGGGGAAGTATTTTGAGCCAATCAAAATCAGTTTGAACCCTGGCAAACAAACTTTCTATTTTTAAAAAGTTTTGTCAGTATCCGTTTCGAAAGAAACCTAGGAAAACCTAGAAAAAGTTACTATTTTTAGAAAGTTTCTTAAAATAATAGTTTTCCTAAAAAGTAGGGATGAAAAATTGAAATCTAGGTTTTGTAGATTAGGTCGCTCTGAGCAGACACAGATCATCAGATTTTTGACAAGATTTTTACACATTTCTTCAAAATGCCTAAGTGTGGCAAAAATTTTAATTTGGGGTACAACAAATAGAATGGACCGTACCCATTTTCAAGTGGATACCGATTCTAAAAATAATTGAAATCCAACCCACTTTTTTATTTGGTTTTAGGCTTAGAAAAGGCTTGGTAACCTAACCCTTATCCTTAGACTTACAACTAAAAGACCAAGGCAATGTCAAGAGAAAAAAATGACTTTGGTATTATATTTGATACGTTATTTTTTTATTTTTATTTTTTTCAAAATTGGCTTATGAAATTCAAACCCATTATAGCTCATGATGTCTAGATTTCAAATATATAGTTTTTTTTATGATTGGAATATGTTTTCTATTTTTTGTTTAATTTCTATTTGGAAACTAGTCCATAAACTTGAAATGTTAGGCTTTTTATTTTTTTAATAAATTTTAATTTGTTGATTTTTTGTAAAAGAATTATATGGCATCAATCTACAAATAATTCTCTACACAATGAAAAAAAAACAAAAAATGATTAGTTTACATCAAATAATGGTGTCCGAGTTTTCAAAAACAACAATTAAGTACAATAAAAATATATATATATAAAATATCTTCATCAATCTTCAATTTGGTACACATCTTTCCCCAAAATGAATAAGAAAAATATTTGTGTCTAGGTAAAATTATGGTGTTTGTACATGTGCATGGCATGGACCTAACAAATTGACTTTTAAAAAGTGTATTTTATGCATTCCTATTAAAAATTAATTTGTAATTTGTATCAGCTGGGTACTAGAATAAATTACATATTTGGAAACTATACTAAAAAATTTCATATTACTAAAATTTTTAAAGATTCAATGCGTAAGTGCTTCAAATTTTTAGCCTAACTATGACAAATTCTAAAAAATCAAGAAAAACACTTTCACTTTTTAAACATTTCATGAACCAACTTCTTGCACATGCCCTCATATAATTGTTTTAAAATTATTAGCTAGTATTTTGCATAATTATTTATTATTTGACTCATCAAGATACATAAATTTTAATTAAAATTAATTTATTAGAGTTATTAAATTTTTGTATGTCTATTATATATTTTATTTGTTTTGTACTTTATTACTTTTGTATATGAATTTGTTAATAAACTTACAATGTAGTGAGTAATGTATAGATAAGGGTTAATAGTTGTGCAAGCTAACTTTGTGAGCCTGTAGTGATTGCCTAGAATATTGTAGGAACTTCATATTTTTAAAAAGTGAAGTGTCTTCTTAACTATCTATAACTAAGGTTTGGATGTGTGACTCATCATGCAACTTAACACATCAACACATCTATCCAAAATTGGACTTTTTAAAGATTTGACCAAAACTTAATCTTTGTACCCCTAGTAGTTGAACAAAAAATATCATTTGTTGTTTCTAGAATATCATATTTTTATTTAAAATAAAACTTATATGCAACCTAAATGGATCAAATGCCTATTGGTAACCATAAATATTTGTTATCACTAGCTTTTATATTCAACACAAATGGACTAATAATGGAACAAAAAAATTTATTTATTGTTATAAAAATAACATATAATTATTTAAAATACAACTTATATCAAACAAAAATGAACCAATAGTTGAACACTAAAACTTATTGAAAAATTGTCACATTTAATGGGAAAATACATGATATTATTGTGCTCACCTTTTATATTTGTGATAGGACAAACTATTAATATGAAATATTCCATTACTTGTACATTGCTACCCTAATAGTTATACACATAAGATCAATATTTTTTCACTATAATAGCAATACTTGTTTAAATAACAATATTTTTTCAGAGGGATTGCCAGCTCTTTTGGGGAACTTTTATCCATTGATATTATGACTTCTTCTAGAAAGAGGATAGTTTTTGCTAGAATATGTGTGGGGATTACCCAATCCTCAGATCTCCCCTTGTTGATTGAGATAGTTTCTAAACTTGGAAAATGGACCCAGAATGTAGAGTTTGAGACTCTACCCTTTGTGTGCTTTACTTGCAAAAAAGTTGGGCATTGGGCAAAGAAATGCCTGAACAATAAGCCCAAATCCATTGAGAAGGTGGATCCTAAGGAGATTAATATGTGGAAGGTTAAATCGATGGAGAATCCTCAGGAGGAAGAGAAAAGTGTTGATCTATCTGAGGGACAGAAAGTTAGTGGAGAATGTAATCTCAGCCCGAGAAAAAGGAAGGATGAGCACTCATGCAAAGGGTCTAATAATGCAAACCCTAAGAGTGGGATCAAAAACCCTAAAAGTGTTGAGGTTGATATGATAACCAAGACCTCCCGGGAGGAGAACAAAAGAGTGAAAGGAGGGATGGGTGAAAAGCATAATGAAATCCTAGACATTGTCCCAAATTCTGTAACTGGTAGTCTGGAGGATACTTCCTACTCACACCAAAGCTTGGAAAGGTGGGTGGAGAACTATGAGGGGTTAGGGGAATCTAACTCTCCTAATCATGTTGAACCACAAAGCTCCCCGGAGATAGTGAAATCTACATCTGGGACTACGGCTGGCTCCCCCAAGGGGGGGATTAAGGGCAACAATCCCCTGATACATAGTGTTGCTGCAACATATGACTTTTTGGATGGGCAAGAGTTTATGGGTTTAGAGGACCTAGAGTTAGAAGAAGAAAACCTTCACACTAAGGTTGAGAAGAAGAAGAGAAAAAAGGGTAATAATTTAGTGGGGGTGTCTACAAGAAATAGGGCCAAAGTAGATGTGGGAATGCCAAAAGGTTCAAGAAGAAAATCAACCAAATGGCATAGAGAGCAGGAGTACTTTCAAAAAATTGCGGATGGAACCCAAAAAACCATCCTAGATTTATGTAGAACTCTAGATAAGAAATGAAAGTTATGTCTTGGAATATTCGGGGACTAAACAGTTCCTATAAACGGGAAATTTTGCACAATTTTGCTAGAGACCATAAGTTGGGTATTCTTATCATTTAGGAAACTAAAATGTCCAAAGATCGTGTGGAGATGATTAAGATTTTCAAGAATAGGGGTGTTCCAGGATGTAGTTCAGATGGTGCATCTGGGGGTTTGGTTACCTTTTGGAATCAGGACTGTGTTCAAGGTACTCCAATTTTAGGAGATGCTAATCATGTGGCCACCAGATTTAAGCATATCAGAGATGGCTTCAATTGGATTTTGTCTAATATCTATGCACCCAATAGCAAATATGCTAGAAGGAATTTTTGGAAAAAACTTGAGTCCTTTAGGCTATGCTTCCAAAGTGAGAACTGGATTATTATGGGGGACTTTAATACACCTTTGCTGGAGACTGAAAAATTTGGCGATTCTAAAATTTAGTTGGATAGCAAATTGGATCTAATGAGCTTTATCAACCCTCAATGTCTACATGATGTGGACCTAAAGGGGGCTACTTACACCTGGACCAATAGGAGAGCTGGGAATGATATAATTCAAGTTAGGCTTGATAGGGATTTAATCTCGGATAACTGGTTGAAGGACTACTATTGTTTGTTACATGCTCTCTCCATAATTGGTTCAAATCATTTCCCTTTAAGTTTTTTGGCTAAGTCTATGTCTGGTAAGAGGAATTTTCCTTTTCATTTTGAGAAAATGTGGTTATCTCATTTGAAAAATTTTAATTACATTCATGAATGGTGGAACATAAATTTTAATGGTATTGCAATGTTTAGAGTTGCTAAGAAACTTGGTGAAGTTAAATCAAAGATCAGGACTTGGAACAAGGAAGTTTTTGGGTATATATTTGAGTCTAAAGTTGTCATTCAACAAGACCTAAGGGATATTCAAGACTATATCTAGAAAGATGGTTATGAGGGAGATATCCTTCAAAAGGAAAATGAAATTCTATCCAAATATCATAATATCATCTCGAAGGAAGAGGATTACTAGAAATGGAGATCGAGATGTGCTTGGCTTGATGCTAGGGACAGGAATACCAGGTTTTTCCACTTGACCACTATGAAATATAGGGCCTCTAATCGTATTTCCTATATAATGAAAGATGGGGTCAAAGTTGAGAAAGAGGATGAGATTAGATGTGAAGCTATTCAGTTCTTTGTTGATCTTCTTTCTGATGGAGAAGAGTTGAATGTGGATGCTCAGAATACTCTTATTGAAGCCATTCCTAATGTCTTGGAAGATCACCAAAATAAGCTCTTAATGGTGATTTCATCTGTGGATGAGGTTAGGAAGGTTGTTTTCTCTTTCAAAGGTAATAAGGCCCCTAGCCCTGATGGTTTCCCCATGTTTTTCTTCCAAGTGTTCTGGGAAATTGTTGCTGATGATATTACTAATGTTGTCAAAGAGTTTTTTGGGGCCAGGAAACTGTTGAAAGAGTTGAATTCCACCTTCATTGTCCTCATACCTAAATTCTCTAGTGCTAACTCTTTTGATTCCTTCCATCCTATTAGCTTATGCAACTCTTTTTACAAGATTATTTCTAAAGTGATCACTTCCAGATTGCTTGAGGTTCTTCCTAGGCTGATTTCTCCTCAACATAGTGGCTTTGTTCCAGGCAAACAGATTTTGGACTCAATAACCACGGTTCATGAGAATATCCACTCTCTTGAAGTTTTGAAAAACCAAGGCTTCCTGCTTAAATTGGATATGGTTAAGGCCTATGATAGGGTTGACTAGAAATTTTTGATTAAAGTTTTACATGCTTTTAGTTTTCTGGAAGATTCCTTCAATTGATATGGGAATTGATTTCTACCACAAGTACCTCGGTGATTATAAATGGGTCTCCTTCCCGCTTCTTTAAATTTTCAAGAGGTGTCAAACAAGGGGATCCTGTCTCCCCGATTCTTTTCACCCTCATGGCTGAAAGTCTTGGAAGGCTAATGCACAAAAAAGTGATAGATGGTAGCTTGAAAGGTTTAAAACCCTCCTCAGAAATTATGGTTTGTTCTCACCAACAGTTTGTAGATGATACAATGCTCATGGGAAGTGCCACTATTAGTGAAGCCCGGGCTTTAAAGAGTTACCTTGTTCTTTATGAGGAAGGTTCGGGCCAGAAGATTAATAGGACCAAAAGTTCCCTCTACTTTTTCAACACCCCTAAGCATAGGCAGAGGAAGATTGCGATGATCTTGGGCTGTGGTGTTAATTCCCTTCCTTCTACTTATTTGGGCCTCCCTTTAGGGTCCAAACCTCCAGACTCCTTTTGGATTTCTCTGGTCGATAGGTTCAACAGGAAATTAGCTAGATGGAAAGGTTCCCTTTTGAGTCAAGTTAGTAAAGTTTTGTTACTTAAAAGGCCTCTTCAGAATTTTCCTATTTATGCTCTCAGTTTGTTCAAGATCCGGGCTAAGTTTGCTGATATTATTGAAAAGATCCAGAAACGGTTCCTCTGGTCGAGGGTTGAGGAGAAGAAGAGGATTATGTTGGTGGCTTGGGAAAGAGTGTGTAGACCTAGAAAGTCTGGAGGCCTTGGTCTGAGAAACATCATAGTGTTTAATAAAGCACTCCTGGCTAAGCAAGTGTGGAGAACTTTTGCGGATATTCGGGAATGGAATTCGATATGGCAAAGTAAATACTTGAGGGAGGCTGACTCCCTTCAAGATTTTCTCAACTCTCAAAACCTTCCTTTTGGTTCTTTTCTTTGAAATAATACTATTAAAGCTAGAGACTTGGCTAGAAAAGAAGCTTTTTGGAAGGTGGTTGATGGGAAAAAAATTCGGTTCTGGGAAGACAAGTGGATTGGTAAGGAGTTTTTGTGCAATATTCCAATCTATAGTATCCATATGGAGGACTGCAAGTCCAGGTTTGGTTGGTTGGTTAGGGATTATTGGAGGAATGATCAGTGGGTTGAGATTTCTTCCATCAGTCAAGATCTTCAACCTTTGCAGGTTCTTAATTCTATTAAGATCAATTCTCGAGAGAGGGAGGATACCTTGATTTGGAAGCAATCGTCCTCTGGAACCTACTCTGTCTCTTCTGTTGTGGTCTCTTGTTACTTTGGTATTGATATCTATGATTGGGGTAAGGTGTGGGTGAACAACCTTATTATGAAAGTTAATTTGTTTGTGTGGATCCTTCTTCAAAATAAGCAGTTGACTAATGATAATCTTTATAAGAGGGGGATTTCATTTCCTAACAGATGCTACTTGTGTTGTGTTGAGGTTGAGACTCATCACACTTTTTTCTCCTCTATTTTTTTGCATACACCATATGGGGTAGTATTTTGTGCATGTGTGATCCAAGTTGCGTTTTTCCTGGAACTATTGTGGATTTTTATAACCAATGGAAGGCCCCCTCAAAAAATTAGGCCCTTAATCTACTCTGGAACTATATCTTTCCTCATTTTTCCTAGGGTATCTGGAAAGAATGCAATAGCAGAATCTTCAAGGATGTTGCCCTCTCGGAGGAAGTGGTTTTTGGTAAGATCACTAGAGTTGTGATTGAAAATTGCAATCTTCTTAACAATAAGCTAAAAGATAAAGGTAAGGTTAGTATGCTTGATTATGATTGTAGAGTTGTGGGGGCCTGGAAGATTAATGTGGACATGTTCAATGTGTCTAAAAGCATTAAGGATCCTAGAGATGGCATATTTTGGAGTCTTCCTCCCCCTGGCTGGGTCAAAATCAACTTCGATGGTGCAGCCAAGGGGAATCCTGGGCCTGCCGGGAGTGGAGGGGTGATAAGGGATGAGAATGGCTCTTTCATTGTGGCTATCACGGCTCCTTTAGGAATTCAGACCAACCATGTGGCTGAAGCCTCTAATGTTTTCTAGACCTTGAAGTTGGCTAGTCAACTAAAGTTTAAATATGTTTGGATTGAAGGGGATTCGAACAACATTATCCAATGTCTAAAGGGCCGCTAGAAACCTTCATGGTCAATTCAAAATTAGATAGATCTCTCTAAGGAAATTATTAATTTCTTTGAGAAAAGTTACATTTCGCATGCCTATCGGGAAATAAACAAGGTGGCAGATTTTTTAGCAAACAAAGGGGTCAAAGCTCCAAAAAAAGTGATGTGGAAAGGGCAGGATGAGTTGGAGGCTGATTTCAAAGCTCTGTTGACATTTGATCGTGCTCACGGGAAGGCGTAATTTCCCATTCCTTAGTATGATGGTTGAGTGTCCTAACTTGCAGTCTCGGGACTATGTTTTAATGATGATTTTGAGTTGGCCAAGGGGTAATTACTTCATCCCTTGGTTGTATGTGATTATTATCACATGCTTTCTAGGAAGTTTAGGATTTAATTTCTATAGGGTTCTAGATTATTCTACTTCTGTTGGCGAAACGATGGGTGGCAAAAGTCGCAGAGTGGAGCCGATTAGCTGTGATCAGCTGAAGAATAACCCTAAGCTTTGGAAGAAGTTGGAGAATGGTGGCATTACAGTTTTCATTGAAAAGCTCTATGGCTGGGATCCGGAGGTGACTAGGGTCTTCGAGAAGGATTGGAAAAATGGTGAGATAAACCTATTTGGTAGACATGTGGTTATCAACAAATAGCTGATTGTTGAGGGTACTGGCCTTTCGATGGAAGGCATAAAATTTTATAGCCTGGATAGGAAGCAGTCTGATGAGGTAGCAACAAGTTCCCCAAGTCAGAAGCTGAGAAGGAGGAATTACATAGGACCTTCAGAAGCTACTATGACACGGACACAATTGTCTTGCATTGGAGGATGGTTTTGAATGTGCTTATGGAGTATGTCACTTTGGATGGCCGCTACACCAGATTTTTTGGGTATCACTTCATTTTGTTGAATCACTTCAGGCACCAGGTCAAGATTTCTTTTCCTTTTTACCTAGATTCTTCTTTGAATAACAGTCTAAAAAACCATAGACAGAGCCCCACTAGGTATTTTATCCTTCATGAAGGACTGCTTGTCCTTATTTATGATCATTTCAAAGCCATGTCAGCTCTTCCCCCATCACCCAAGGTTAGGGTTGATGAAAAGGACAAGGGTAAACCTAGGGATTCCACTTTGAAAAAAGGCAAGAGAAAATTGTCGGAGGATCCCTCCTATGATGTGGATGAAGAGGAGTCACAGTCGGAATCGTTGTCTGAATATTCTAGCCACCCTAAGACCGACAGAGAAGAGAGACCTCGCTTCCCTATGGACCTTAAGATGGGGGATCATTATTTTAAGAAGGAACGGGAATTTCCCACTGATGTCCTTGTTATAGCCCGTAATGGGGCGGTGGATAATTTTAGACTCATGAGATGGGTGTTCTTTGAAATTAAGGAAATAAAGCTAAATCAAAGAGCAATGAACAGCAAATTGGAGAAAGCCACAGATGACAATAACAGAGGTAGTGGTACTGGTTAGACTACTGATTTATGGACGGAAGAGGAGAAGAAGTATATGGTTGAATGCCTCAAGAAAACGGTGGAAGAACTACAGGATTTCAAAGGCAATCATGATGGAAAGCAGGCGGACATGGAGGAGTAGTTGAGGAATATTAAAAGTTCTCTCCACAAAGTGTTGATTATGAACCATAAAATTTTGAAATCTGCTGCACAGACCATGAATACCATGGTGGAAAACTTGGAAAAATTCCATCAGGTAAAAACTATTGTGTTTCTAGATTTGGATAATGAGGATGGGTAGTCGGATAGTGGGGGACCGAGCAACAGGACCAGAGCAAACTTGAAAAGGAAGGTAGACCAAGTGCTTGTCAACATCCAGGAGATTAAGAAGTTTGTGCTCAACATGAACAGTCTGGAGTAGGAAGCAGCAGAGATACTTCGGAACCTGGCCTAGTTGTTGGGTGTCTTGTGGCCTTTTGTCAATTTTTTGTCTGTTCTGCCCTGGTGTTACTGTGTGATCTTCTTTGTGGGCTAAGTTTTGTTTTATGTTTGTGTTGTGCCAATGTTTTATCTTATGCTTTGATAATGTTATGGGTTTTGGGATCCCTCTAAAACCTGTTTGTTCCTTAATCAAAAACAATACTTGTTTAAATTAGTGTCTTATTTTATTTGAAACAAAAAAATATTTATTTCAATTCTTCATGAATGTATTTATGCTTTTTATATAGAACATTCATGGGTTCTTATGTGTTCAAATATGGGTCCATTTTGATCAACATTTGATTATTTTTCTATTTACATGTGGACTATTTATTTGCAATATATAGTATAAATATGTTATAAAACTATGTATTATAAGCACAAGTGCTATAATAACAATTGGGCCCCTCTCCCCTAGATGCCCTTAAGAATTATTTTATTTTATTTAAATACTTTTAAAATATATTAATTAGAATAGATGTCTTAAATGCATATTTTAAAAAGAAAATGTCCACAAATATCAATTTGGAACTATTTTATTTACTATAGGTATCAAAATTAAGATGAAAGATAGAAGATTTTAAGAAGCTCATGCATTAATTATTTGAAGTGTAGATGAACATTAAATTTAAATATGGATATCTTTAATCTATTTATTTATATGATTATGATATAACACTACTTAATAACTTTTCCTGCATAATTATCATTTAATTATTGAACTAAATGATATTTAAATAAAAAATTCTTACACTTTTTTAACAATAATCTAATAACATACAATTAAAAACGCTCTTTTTTAAATAAAAATTAATAATAAATTTATTCTTTCTAAGAAACTTAAACATATTTCCCTTTTTACCATGTTCCTCTCGTAAACCAAATATCTACTTGATCTATTTTTCTAAGAAACATGCATTAGGGGAGAGGGGCCCATAGTGAAGCGGGCTCCAATAGTGGGGATAGAAGTAGTCCTGAGTGGACCTCATAGTGGAGCATCTTAATATCCAATTGCAAAACACTTTTTATCCATAAAGTACACAAACTGACAAATCATGTGATGCCACATCAGCTCACCAATAAAACATGACTTAGTGCACCACTATCGGTCTCACTTTTTTTTTTAGCCTTTTTTAATACCTTAACAAAAAGCATGTGTGACATCATATTTAATTATGTGTCCCTAAAATTAAATTTTTTAAGCAGGTAAGTTGCCAAATAAACTGTTATACAAAATTGAGACTGATTTGAAATTGCATGCAGAATTTTGAAAAACTCGAAGTTAGGGTACTCCACTATAGACCCCTATCCCCTACCAATTATCATTTTCCTTACTATACTACCATGAAAACTCTAGTATCGATCCAAATTTTGAATAGATTAGCTTCAACATTCTCTGTGAACTTCAAAGACAATGGGTCTAGACATATGCATGTCTGTTATTTATCAATACCTGCAATAAACTGTAATACAAAATTTCACCATCATGATGATGAAGATTATTTCAAAGAAAAGCAATCTAAGAACACCCTGGCGCGCAATATCCAATTCCAGGACCACAAATTCCAACATCACAGCACACTCGGACATCTGGGTATGTCTTACAATCATCAAAGCTCTTGCATAGATAAAATCCGAGGGGACAATTATACTGCCCACTTACACCTGAAATTGCCACACACAATATCAATACAAACAATAAAACCCATCTCAAACCTCCCACTGTGTTTGCCATTGTTGGTCTTGGATGGAAAGAGCAAGATAAGTTGATTGCGTAATATGCATGGAAGATATGGCTTAAATACGTGTGCACAACGCCATTTTTGTTCGTTGGACGTAACGAAATTATAAGAATGATTTGATATGGTAGCCGTAAAGCGCCTGCATTTTGGGCCGGCCAATTATTTATTGGGATTCCTCATCATTAGTAACGCAGATTACCCAATCTAATTGCTCTCATTACTGGTCGCTAACGTATGCGTCGGATCATTTCAATTATCTTATACTCGTGTCTAATTAAATCCACAGCTTTGTGAGTAAACCGCATATTTTTATTTTATTTTTGTTTATTTCAGAAGGTATCTTTGCGATTGGTCAGGCTTCTCTTAAGTTTCCGTTGTTTTCATTATCAGGGAGACTAATTCCCTCTGGTCACACAATTTCCCATGAGAGAAGTTTCCGTTACCATCGAGTTTCCATTATCAGTGAGACTAATTCCCTCTGGTCACGCAATTTCCCATGAGAGAAGTTTCCGTTACCATCAAGTTTCCGTTATCAGTGAGACTAATTCCCTCTGGCCACGCGATTTCCCACAGCTGGGTTAAACAAGGTTTGAACCTGCGTTCCATATCTTTCAACAGCTCAACCAACCAGTCTACACCCCTGGGGCATAAACCACTTGTATTTTTCATGTCATAGTTGCTATTCAATTTGAATTGAAATAAACTAGCAATCACACCTTGGTGTGCAATGGGTATGCTGAAGAGGTGTGGAAGGTCAATGGGGAAAAAAATTTGATCTACTTTTTGCATACTTTTGTGCAATATATAAGGTCAATTGGTAGGCTATTTAGGAAATGGTGTTGTTTGTGCAATAAATGTCTCAATGGAAAAATTATAGATTGAAATCAACAATACACCCATTTACAACAATCCAAACACGAGTGAAACATAAATCAATAATATATTTTTTTATATAAAGTAAGAGTTGTTTTAGACTTGTTTTGGAGGTATTTATTTCAACTTAAAAATAAGTATCTTTTATATAAAATTATTAAAGATAAGAATGATATTTTAGATCGTTTTAATCTGAAATAATTATTTTGAGTATTTTTTTTAAATGTTTTATATAATAGATATTTAATTATTAATTTTATTTATAAATTATATCTATTATTTGATTCAATTAAAAATTATTATTTAGAATTAAAATATAATTGTTCAAAAAACTTTATCTTGTATTTATAATTTAGATTAACTCTTTCAATATACTTTAAGATAAGCTCAAGTAATTTCACCCAATAAGTCTATGTAATATTGTTTATAAAATTCAATCCAAGCTATTAGTAGTTTTGATTAAAGGTAAAAATGAAGTTTTGATGGGACCCTAAAATCTAATATAGTAGAACACTAAGAAAAACACATTGAAATCAAAATGGCCCAAGGTAGAAAATGTGTTCCATAAGAGATTGAAGACACAAACTAGATAAAGAAAAATTAGTAACAAACAAACTATTAAAAAAAGCACAATCTCAAAAGAGAGACTCTAAACAATATCAGACCCAACCCAAGACAATTGCACACCCTTCACCCTTATGTGTGAGTTAGATATCAACTTGGAAGATAGTTATTTCTTTTCTAAATAATATTCCATTAAACACTATCCTCGTATAGAGGAGAGGATAGAAGAAACCTCCACAATTACCTCGACCATAGGTGTCAAGTAAGAAGAAGAAAGCCTAGATGGAGAAATCAAACGTTGAGGAGCCTTAACAAGACCACATGGTTGATGTGGAAGCGCTGAGGGAGGCTTATGAGCAATAAAATTGAATAATAAACAAACCATATTGGGAACTATTGTCAAACAGATTGCACCCGAACGCTTGAATGATTAAATTCAGCATTTTGTTGAAACATTGGATCAAACTCAGGTTGTGGTGACCTATAATGAGATTGAACCTATGGATTCTAGGCCGGCTTCCTATATGATTCATAAATTAATAACTGGTAACTTGCTGGAAAAGGGATAGAAATGTATGATGAATGCATGTAAAATTGTAAACTAGTGGTGATGCACCTAATTGACAGAGATTTGCAATTATGATTCACAATAAACTTCTCAGTACTTCAATCTGGACAACCTGATTTGATAATCTAATGACTTTAATGCTTTAAACAAAGGCTTTGATTTGACACAATCTTGAGGGAAAACATGGTTTTCACGACTAAACCGATTAATCAATACATGCACAATGTATAACCAGTGGATTTAAACTAAACTGCATATAGATACTTATGAAGGAGACAGAAAAATTAAAGGTTTCAAAACTGAAAACACAATAATCCTTCGATCAAATCCTACACAATAACGATGCCTAAAATCTTGAAGGAAAAACTTTGAAAATGCTAGAAAATAAAGGAATCTTCTGCTAAATAACACAATTTGAACTTGTAAACCTATTGTTGTATTAATCTGAATAAAGTTGAGTTACATGATAATTCACTTTGCAGAATGCAAAGGCTGAAAAACAAGAACTAGAGGAAAATGAATAATTTTCCTCAATATATACGAGAGGCATACACAAGCAGCCAATAATAGAAGTGGAAAAGAGAACTGAAGTAAAATGATAACTCCAAGGCTGAAATCTGAGCAGAATTGTAAACCCTGATAAAAATAGCTCCAAAAAGAAGTAAATTGCACTCTCTGCTTTGAAAACTCCACCTCTCCATGTGCATGGTAAAAAAAACTATGAACTGAAGAGAAACTGAAAAAGGAGGCCTATCTACATGATCTGATCAACTGAAACTGAACTCCACTTATGCATGATCGAGATTTTTTTTAGTATTTTCGGCATTTCTTTCCATGCATATTCTAAAAATAGCAGTTCACGTCTCCAACTGGAAGCTATAGTCATGAGGTTATCTTCACTTGACATTTATGTTTGCACTTTGAGATAGTTAAATAAATTAAATGATTTAAAATTTATCATTTAATTTTTTCAACTTTACAATATGTAATGCAAGGCATAAATATTAAGATTTATATTAAATGGAATTTTGACCTTATAAAACACAAGCCCATGCATAATTCTGAAATCCACCACTGTTAGAGTAAAGTAATTAATTAACTTTACTCTCTTCTTAATTTCTCACTTTATGCACATATATTAGTCATTTAATAATTAATATTAATTATTAAATGCACTCACCTTTAGGTTTAGGGTTTTCTTTAGGTTTAGATCTCCTTATATAAGGATTGATCTCTTGTATTCTATTCTCTTGATTCATTCATTTTTCTGATAATACATTTTGCACATTGTCAGAGTCAAACCCTTGTTTTGTTCTCTCTCTTTCTCTGTGACAAGTTTCTTGCATGCAGGTGTTCATTGGGTTCTATGGATTTTTCTTTCTCAAATCCTACATGGTATCAAAGCCAGATCTGCTACAGCTTGTTCAATTTTTGAAAGAATTAGAGATCTAGGTTTTGGTTGCATCAGATATGTGTTTGTTTTCCATTTTTTATTTGGAATAGGGGGTTTTTTTTTGGTGCACTTTGAACTCAAATGGACCTCACCATTGAGCTCGCAGCGTCCAAAAACCCCTATTTTCATATAAAATACGTCTGATTTGGCTATAGTTGCTCAGGGAAGCAAAAAAAAAATTCCCTAAGGTCATACAGCCCCAAGGCACGCTTTCTGAGACAAAAAAAAAAATTTAAAAATAGTTTTTTTTTTTTGGGCTCTGCCCGTTCATACAGGCCGCGCCACCGGTGAGCCGCCCGGTGGCCACTGCCCAGCCACCGCTGCTGGTAGCAACAGCCAGTCGCGGCCAGGCAGCCTCTGCCGGCACCAGCGATACACCGCCAGCGCCCACCGTCGGCTTCCAGCCCCTAAGGGCTCCCCATGTACCCACCACCCATGCCTAGGAGCCAATCAGCAGCCCCCTGGTCATTCACGTGACTAGGGGCCGAAGATCTTAAGCCCCTAAGGGCTCAAACACTTTTGGCATGTGCCCTTTTAAACCAACTTTCAATAAAATGGGCATATCTCGGGCGTTTTAACTCGTATTTTCAAAAAAAATAGGCGTTAGAAAGCTGGCTCCGAGCCCATCCTGATGATGTAGGAAATTTTTCAAAATTTTCCAGTTTGGTTGCATTTTTTTGCAGTCAAAGTCAGATGATCCTTTTTCACTCTGAGGGGCATATCTTGCTCATTTTTGCTCTGTTTCGCACAAACGAATAGGCATCGAAAAAGTGTTTCTATGCTCTTTCCAAATTTTCAATCTACTTCATCAAAAAATTTACGAGGTAAATTTTATTCAGCTTTGTGTGTTTTTACACTTTACTCAATTACTTGGACATTCTAGCACCTTCATGGTTTCTGTTTGCATGGAATGGTCTATTTAATTTGATCTACATGTTGTAACGTAAGTTTTCTTAGATGTTTTAAGTTGAAGAGTTATCATGGGTTTTTCTACTCACCCTTCAGTTGTAATTATGGAATGGGGTAATTATGAGTCATGGGCAAAGGGCATACTTACACATTGTAGGTGGCTTAATATTTTGCCTTATTTGTATGATCTCATACCTGAACCAGCTACTTCAAAGGGAAAACTAGTTTGGGATATCATTAGAGATCACATAGTAGGACTTATACTATCTAGTGTTAATGATGACACTGTGTGGGCTATATCGGACATTGATTGTCCCCACCCACTTTGGACATGTCTTTGGGAGATCTATGGAGACCCCAATCTCTCTCCATTTCTAGAGGATCCTACTTCAGATTGTCTCTTACCCATTGCTTGGAGAGAGAATACACCCTTTGATCATGATACTTTAAAGGAACTTGAGTATTTAGACACCATTACATATTCCGATGGATCAGAGGCTTGTCTCACAGTTCCTACTCTTCAGACTGAGACTTCATCAGCATCTCCTGTTGTTCCTAATTCAGTGCAGCAGGGCATCATTCACCTTCCAGACATAGCTACTTTGGACTCTTATCTTGCAGACATATCTTTCTTGTTTGTTGAGTCCTATATTGCAGATTTGGAGGATTATTTTGAGGACATTCATCTCCTCTACCTTGACAGTCAAGTTATCACTGTATGCCCACCATTATCAGTGCATTCAGAGGTTGCATTTCAGGATTCTCCACATTGGTTTGGATTTGACATCATTTGTTTAAGTTCAGACAGTGAGATTCTTCAGCATCCTATCATGGCACACATCTTGAGACAGATTGGTTCATCACTCTTCACAGGGTTTCTTTGACATCGTCCTTTGGATCCATTTCTTCCCAAGGGGAGGAATATCATTTGCTGCTTCAGGATCTCCTTTTGGATTCTACATCAGGCATCTACCATTGTGATAGGAGTTTCTTCATTGTGGGGGGGCCTTCTTCTCTCTTTCTATCTCTCCTATGGAGACCATTGTATATGTACTTATATGATAGAAGCTATCTATGGGGGGTATCATGTAATCCACCTCCTATCCTTCTTTCATTAGTGCATTTCATTCCTTTCTTTTCTCTCTTTTGGAGTAGAGTTTTTCCCATGAGGTTTTCTCTATTTCTCCACTTTATAGAGATTTGGTTGTATTCGGGTACCTGATCAGGCGTAGTTGTCAGGACCCAATTTTACTTTCATGCATTGTAGTTACTTTTGCTTTTTTGCACTTGTTTGTAGCTGCATTGTAGCTCATCTTAAGGGGTGGTGTTAGAGTAAAGTAATTAATTAACTTTACTCTCCTCTTAATATTTCACTTTATGCACATATATTAGTCATTTAATAATTAATATTAATTATTAAATGCACTCACCTTTAGGGTTAGGGTTTCCTTTAGGTTTATATCTCCTTTTATAAGGATTGATATCTTGTATTCTATTCTCTCTTGAATCGTTCATTTTTATGATAATACATTTTGCACATTGTCAGAGCCAAACCCTTGTTTTGTTCTCTCTCTTTCTCTGTGACAAGTTTCTTGCATGCAGGTATTCATTGGGTTCTGTGGATTTGTCTTTCTCAAATCCTACAACCACCACACTAGCATATTTTTTCAAAGTCTAAATCATGACCACCCTTGAGGATTGTATCATTGAGCTGACCACATGATTAAGCTTTTTGACTTAAAAAGTCTTGGACCATGAAAGGTAATAAAATAAAATGATTAACTTAAAAAATCATTTACACAAGCATCCTATGTCAAATTTAGGGTAGACAAAAATAGTCGAACCCTAATCAAAACTCTAATTTTCACTTTGACTACTTCGAAGAAGCTTCATGAAGAAGCTCTCTCAACTGGTCGCTGACTTGGTTAGGGTTTAGAGAGCTCGAACCTCTGTAACTCAGCTTCAAATGTCGAAACTCCTTAGGAAAACATTGGTGAGCCTCATCATTTTGCTATATGGGAAAAAAATGACGGTATTTTTTATTTATCTGAAACATATTCAAGTTATGACTGCAGCCTCAACTCCATTCTAATGCATCTTTTCTTGTTCATTTTGACTATTGATATTCCCTATCTCCTTTGGCACCGCCATGAGTGACCTCGACCTTTGCTTCAGAAACTTTGTCAACTGCTTGGCCATGGTATGGGTTCTTCTACAGGCACATAAGGCAAGTTCATTCTTCAGTCTCATATTTTCTTCTTACTGGGTAATTGTATCATGAAGAAAATCTAAGCTCCTTTACGTTCTCTGTGCTTTGTTGTTCTTGGTCGCCATTAGTGGTTGACTTGAAGCTTGCTACTCTGGGTTTCTTCTATAATTTTCTGATATACTTGTTTCCTTCATGGCCACAGCCAGGTCTGTAGATCATCTTGCCTTTATAATATAAATGAAATTTCATGGAAGAGTGGAAGCGAAATAAGAACTATCTCTATCAATTGTCATTTTTCCTTGTCACTTTATCTCCTCTATTTTTTGATGCTCTGTTGACATTGTATTATCATCTATAGCACTATACATTATGCTCGATTTGAGCCTAACCCATAGCAAACAATGATGGGAACCTGTTTTTTAGTCCATTGTTCCCTGAAAATATGAAACCCTTTTGCATATCATGGTTGTGACTATATTTTCGCTGGATATTTCCTTTAATAACTACTTAGAGGCTTCCTGGTGTAGGAAAATGTATCATCATTTTGATTTTTTTTGTTGATATACATTTTGTAGTCGACATCTAAGGATTGGCATAATTTTTAATCTTGATTTTTTGCATTCACTTCAACCATACTATGGACAACTCTCTCATTTAATGCAAAATACACAATTCTTGGCTCGACCTTACTGATAATTGTAGGCATATTTTTGGCTCAAAACCCCAAGTGGGTACTTATTCCTTAACCGAAAAAGATATTTCAGGCCACTCTAGGTGTTCTCTTTGAATTTTTTGAGGATTGACTCCACTGTTGCTTGAGATTTTTACTTATTACATGCTCAATGGTTATCTCCTTTACCCTATTAAACTCTACTCATTAGCTCAATGTTTGAGGAAAGAAATATCTCTGCTTTTGTTTCCCCTAGGTTGTGGGTAAGATCGGGGTTTTTACTGTACTCATATCTTGAACTGAACTAAACCTTTCTTCACATTCTAAAAAAAAAACTATGACAAGCACACAAATGATTTATCCTCTGACTCAAAATGGTGTACTGTTGCAGCATACAAATGGTCCCTGAACAACAAAAAAAATGATTCCATTTGGATTTGCTCCACCCGTCAAAACATTGTTTCCTTTCTCTTGATTTGGTTTTAAAAGTATGGTGCTCGACCTGTAGTCTCTCTAGGTTGTTGAATGCACATTAATTGTTGTACTCTACTGTCACAGATGCAAGAGGATAATATTATTTTTTGTGCTTCTCTATTGTAATATTGTGGCTCAAAATGGTGATGTTATTCTAAAAATGAAATCTCTTTTCTCTTATCACTGACCTTCTAAAAATTTCAGTAGCTTGCTCCATGAAAGGTATATTCTGATTTTTTGCTATTACTAAATGTTGTTCAAATTTTGGCATCTTTGTTGTGATAAGGTATGTTGTAATTTTGACTATTGTTCAAATCATGGTGACTATCATTCGTGGTAATTTATGACTGTGATTATGAGTTGAACTGTCACCATTTCAAAAGCTCTTATGATATTAGCATGATCTTTGATTTCTTGCACATTTCTACTAATAAGCTCGAACAGAGCTTATAGCTATTAGACATTGTGCCTTTCTCATTAACTGTATGTATCTCACAGGATTCTATGATGTCTTCTTTTAAGATTGTACTTATATGCTTTTGAATTTATGAACACTCAAATGCATGAATATTCAGTTTCTCTTCAATGTAAAGAGGCTCTATACTTCATTTAGATGTAATGTGAAAATGTAAAGCAAAGCTGAATAGAATATTAATGAAATTGATGAGTTCTTCACACTATTTTTCTGAATCTCTTTGAAATAAGGTTGCTTGTATGATTATATCCTTTAGTTTCAGTAGCTCTCTTAATGATTGTTATCAATATTAATGAACTCGCGTATGTAACTTGAGAGTGTGTCCTCCTTGATATGTCGAGCTCAACGCTTGTGGGAGCCCGTTTTACTCCACATATCTGATGAGATGATCATAAACATAATAAACATGTTCTTGCACAGTGAACAAATGTGTTAGCAAAATAAAAGAAGCTAAAAGCTTTCCTCTTGAGTTTTATGCCTTTGAAATCTGAAATCATCTGATGGATGCCTGATCAAATGTATACTATATTTTTTTTGGTAGTGTAGGCATATGATAGGATTTGATTTGCATTGCTCTAACCACACTTCTATCAACCTTGCAAGTGCATCGAAGCTTGGAGCTGGAGCTAGAGCTGGAGCCACAACTAAAGACCTCAACTTGTCAATGATCCATGATTCTAGGCAATGACAAATCACTTTCTACCCTATGCCTTCTTTATTCTTAGTTTTATAGTCTACTTTACTTCATTCACCCCTTATTTGATTATGAAAATCAAATTGAGTTACTCCCATGACTTGTGTGGTATTTTGGTTTGTACATTATGAATAAAATAGCAAAAATTATGCAAACTTATGATATCATTTTAAGATTTTTTTGCATAATATTACGAAAACTTACACTGTAACAAAACATTGCACAATAATGATTACTTAGCATAAACTTTTGAACAACTTGTGTACCTTCTGATTTGAATTTTCAATTCAGCTCTACCTGTTTGAGCTAGTAGTGAAAAATAGGTAACAAGAACAAAGGGAGGTCCACCACCAAGAGCCAAGGGTGTTGAAGGAATCAAGCCAAACACAACAAGAATAGCCATAGTGGTCAAAATCATTGAAATAGGCATAAAGTGAGTTGAATCCTCTACATTGAAATCAAATCCCTTAGGAAATATTATAATTTGGTGAGGGAGAGTGCTCCATCACCATTTAGGAGAGGAAAATTTACAAATAGGATGAGAGCAATCAAAATTCACATGTCTTGCAGCAAAGAAATGTCTATAATGGAAAGGGATACCTTCATAGTTGATTGTCTAGGTCTAAGGTCAATCTACAACTTACAATTTATAATTTACCTAGGGAGATCCTTTGCAAGGTCATTCTCCACCAAAATTTAGGTGAAGGATGTGCAAGAAAAGTTTAAAGTGGCAGTGTCAACCTTCAAAAAGTGATTGATAGCATTATCAATAGCCTCAAAAGAAAAATTTTACACCAAACCTAAAGTGGTAGATTAGGAAATCTAAACCAAATTGGTAAAATTTCTATAATCTAGGTCATAGGATTAAACAAAAAAAGTCCAGGGCCAAACTAATAGAGATTGGTGGCCTTTTTAGAATGAAGGTAAACAATTACAATACAATAATCTAAAAATAATATTGTAAATATAATCTAGTATGATACTAATAAAAAATTAAGGAATAGAAATTTAAAAAATAAAGAAATTAACAAGCGTACAAGATCTACACAACACAATATTTACATGGAGAAAATCCTTTCAAATAAAAAAATTTACTAGAAAAGAGGTCAACCTTGGATTATCTTACATCAAAATAAGAATACAATACAATCAATTCCTTCTTTTATATATCTAAATTAACAACATGAATGTACCTATGCAACCTCACACTTTTCCTATCCACCACAAGTACCTATTACAAAAAAATGAATGATTCAAAATAATCTCACAATGCAACAAGTATGGTCTCCATCTATCTACAATTTCCAATGCCTCATTTTGGGTTTTATCTACAAGATTAAAACTACTATCTTACATGACTCGTACAACACAATTTTTTCATAATTGACTAAAATCGGTCCCACTAATTATGGGCACCTAGTTTTTCATAATATCCCTGTAATTTAGGGGATACTCTTAGAAGATGTCACTAGTCTCCAAATAATAGCTACACCATGATGGGCACCAAGGTTAATCTAATCACCTCATCTACACTCCATAAATATAATAAAATAATTTCCACTAGCGATTTGGACTTCAAATCCCTTATAAATGTATTTATAATTAATATATATTAAAATAATTATTTAAAATAATTAAATAAATAGTATTTACAAGGTTGATGGTACCTTAATCCTAGAATTATCCCATCTATCATCACACATTGTAAATACATCTATAAGAAAATATAATCAACTAAGCACAAGAAACAAGGAATGTAGCCTCCCTCTACCAAGTGAACTTTTCTATTATAACAAGCTTGGTAAGATAATCTGCAACATTCTCTTGAGTTTCATCCTAACTCAACTTAATCTATCCATTTTTAATCATTTCTCAAGAAAGTGATTTTAAATATCCACATGCATATTTCAAGCATGATACATAGAACATTTTCTAATAGATTGCACTTTAGCTATAATCACAAGCAATATTAATTATCTTGCAATCAAAACCAACACCTATACACAATATCTATAACCATACAACCTTCTTAGATATGTGGGTATCATACATATACTCTACTTCAATAGTGGATAAATAAATTGTGGGATGCCTCTTACTCATCCAACTTATATATCCTCCAAACAAAGTAAATACATACTCACTAGTGGAACTTTGATTATCTACTTCACCTACCCAGTCTACACCAATAAAAATATATATATCCAATGTCTTTTCCTCACTATTAGTACTAGGAAAAAACTAAACAATAATCAAAAGTATCACATATATATCTTAACACCATCTTCACATAATTCTAATTCTATCTACCAAGGTTAGACAAAAACTTGCTCAACACTCCCACTGCTTGGGAAATATTTGGCCTATTGTAAACCATTCCTACGTTAATTTTCCTATAACACTATCATATGGAAAATTAGGCATGTCCTCAAAATGATCCTTAGTTTTAGAACACATATCTAAATCAATCTCAGTTCAAGTAGGTAAAGGAATCCTAACCATCTTACAATGCTACATATTAAATATGTGCAAAATAGTATCAACATAATCACTTTGAGATAATCAAATATTTTTTTTACCTTGATCCTTCTTTATCTCCATTCATAATATGTACCTTTCTAATCCTAGATATCTCATCACAAATGCACCTAAAAATTTAAGATTAAAACTCACTAATCATACCCTTGGTGTAACAAAAAAAACTAACATTTCATCCACATAAAGGAAACAATTAGTAATGTTCATCAAAACATATAATATAGACACGATGATCCTTTCTTCTTTTCATAAAACATAATTTTAGCATAAAAGACTTAAGTTTTTGATACCATAGTTGGGTGATTGTTTTAAACCATAAAATAGGTCTCTTTAATATAAAACCCAAGTGTTATTTTCCTTTTACCTAAAAAACTTTTAGTTTTTTCATATAAATTTTCTCTTCTATATCTCCATCTAAAAGTATAATTTGAACATCCATTTCTTCAATTTTAAAATCATTAGTATTAGCTATAAATAAAAAATTCTTATTTAGGATAATTTATTAATAGGAGAGATAATATACTAAAATCAACTCCCTCTCTCTAGGAGTAGTCCTTGGCCACCAATATAGCCTTGTACCTCTCTAATAAATTGTAAGCTCCAATATTTTTTCTTATAGATCCATTTACAACCATTGGGTAAATGTACAAGAGTCTAAATCCATCATCTTATCCTACATGACTTGATACCAAGGCTCACTGTCATCTAAAGGAATAGATTCCCTAAAGGATCTAGGTTCATCATCAATACTAAGTAAAGAAAATAAACAACAAAACTATGTTGGGGCTATTCCTATCAATCGGATTATGTTTTCTTATGGATCTTATCAAGATAGGAGTAAGGGGCTCCTCTCTTGTTATTCTACATGTTCAACCTCTTCAATAACTTCAAGATCATCCTACTCAAAAATCCCTCTTGAACCCTCTTCTTCCTCTTCATCCTTAAATCCATTCATTTTTCTTCCTCATGTGAATCTTCTTACTTCAATTTAAAATACCATATATTTTTTCTTTATTTATCTTTTGGCTATTTATGATCAAAAATAGTTATAATTTGCTTTAAAATAAAGTCTCTATACTTTATACAACATAAAGTCTCTATTTAGTCAAGAATAGAAGCCTCTAATCTCTGGTAAAGTTCTCATTTTCCCCATGGCTAAGGGCTTTTTGTTGCTAAGTTTGACAGTGCTCGGGATAGAAACATTATTTTATGTGACAATTTTTTTAGTTGGGAGGATAATTTATGTTGATGATTAAGCCTTGGCATGCTGATTTCAACCCTGCTTCTGAAAGTTTTAGCAAGATCCCAATTTGGGTTCAGCTTCCTTACCTTCCCCTCCACTTATGGTTTGACCCCCTTTTGGAGGAAGTTAAAACAGGTCACATTGTTGCACAATGTGGATTTGAGAAAAAAGCATCGACTTCATGGTGGAAAGGTGCCTCTCAACAGCATTATACAGTTGAGAAGAAAGTTGATCAACATAGGAGCTTTTCTTAGGTGGTTTCATTGGAATCACAGGCTCTTGAGGCATCCCCTCCAGATGTCTCAAGTGGTGGGGTTGTTGAAGTTGAACATCATGTTGAAACCCCTAAAGATCATGAGATTGGGTCTCTAGTTGCCATTTCTAGTGAATGCACTCTGATTATCATTTTTGGTGGCTTCTCTGATTTGTCAATGCCTGCACTAAAGAATAATGTTGAAATCTCTGAGACTGTGGCTGCAAGCATTCATCTTCAGGAAAATAGTGTGCTGGTGTGGCATGGTAAGGTTGCGCAAGTGGAAGAAGGTTGGATTACTGTTAAGGGAAAGAAATCAAAATTCTCTAGGCCTTCTTTTGACATGACTCTTCACTCCCACAAGAGTAGTTCTAAATGTAAATCTTGACGGGTCTTGTTTAGGGGCTAGTGTTTGGTTGGTTGCAGGTTGTTTTATTTGCAGCCTTCTTTTTTATTGTAAAGGGTTTCGGGTCCCTTCAAAACTTTTTTTTACCTCAATCAAAAAAATTTGTGGTTAGATAATTTCAAATATTATAAACTTTAATATTTTCACCATATACTATGAAGATAGATTTCTATACTTCTTTATTCAACTTAAAATGATTTTCTTTAGGTGCATGAACGAAAACCTCGCAACCAAAAACCATTAAATATGAAACATTTATTTTCTACCTATCCACACTTCATAAGGTGTCAAACCAAGAGCCACATGGAGATCCATTTATCAAGTAACAAGCATAACTCATAGTTTCTACCCAAAAATATTTTTCCAATTATGCATCATTTAACATACTTTTGGATCTTTCTATTAAATTTTGGTTCATCCTTTCTACAACCTCATTCTATTGAGGTTTATAAGGAAATATTTTTCCTGCATGCTTGCAAAACTCATCAAATTCCATGGAACAATATTTCCCTCCATTGTAATATCCCAATACTTTAAAGTTAAATATCATGATCAATTCTCTGCTTTAAATTCATTAAAATTAATGAATATTTCATATTTTTGTCTCATAAAATAACTCCATGTATATCTTGAAACATAATTAACGAAAGTCAAACAACAACAATATTTTTAAAAACAATCATTTTCCTTTGGTCCATAAACATATATATATAATATTTAAAATTTACTCTTTGCTTTATAACTTCCTAAGAAAATGATGCTCTATTTTATTTTCCAAACTTGAAATGCTCACAAAAATTTAAAAAACTCATCAAAATAGGAGAAAATACAAAACAAGTTTTTATTTATAATAGTTTTTAAAACCCTTTTTGTGTGGTCAAATCTATGGTGTCATAGCATACATATATCTTTAGATTGTCTATCACATAGGTGGATTTACATAAAGTAGTGGCATTTAGACTAAATAGAGTTCCTAATATTTCCCCTCTAGCTACCACCAAGTTTTCTCTTACCAATCTACAATCATTCTTATTAAAATTTGTATGTACTCCTAAACTATTCAATTTGGATATAAAAAATAGATTTATAACCAATCCAAGAATATGTAAAACACCAAGGAGGGTTTCAATCCTTCCATCACTAAATAGTAATTTTATCTTTCCTCATACAATAATAAGGTATTAACTTCAATCTCTAAGGTGAAATTTACCTCCATCATATTCTTCATATGTGGAAAACTAATCCTTGTGAGGAGTCATGTGGTATGAGCATCCTAATTCAACCAACCAATTTTTTTAGAAATAATATTGCATGAAGATAATAAAACTTCATCAATTAATTTTGAGGAATTTTTGTAACTTGGAATTTAACTATTTCTTTTTATTTCTACATTTCTTCTTAATATTTTTGTGTAGGTGCAAGAATTTGGGTTCACTTTTTGACCAAAAAGTGGAAGTGTTTTTCCTAAAATCAAATATTGCCACAGTTGAGTTAAAAATTTGAAGCGCTTATGCATATACTCTTAAAAAGTATAGTATTATGAAATGTAGGATAGGGAATCTAGTTTTTAAATGTGTAATTTATTCTAATGCATATATGGTACAAATTAACTTTTTGTATAGGCTTGTATAAAAACCTATTTTTTAGGACCATACCATGCACTTGTTTGAAAAGCATTGTTTGACCTAAATAAAAGTATTTTCTAATTCATTTTGGGAAATGATGTGTATTATACTGAAGATAGATGAGGATATTTGTTATAATTTTTTTCCAAATATTTTTTTATTAACCAATTAATGAGAAAACACTTATATTGAGAGGGGGGGAATTAGTATAAGTTAATTTTTTACTTATTTAATATTTGACAACCATAATAGTAGCAATCACACAATATTCAACAATTAAGAATACAAGATTTACATGGAAACTCTTTTTGGGAAAACCACAAGAAAGGACTGCTTGGATCTACTATCCAACTCAAGCCACAAAATAAAACTCTTACAAAAAATTGCAGATACCAACCCACTAGAGACACAAATACCCACTACTAAGCACTGACTTAGCAAGAAACACCAATCCCTTATGTTAGGAGGCACCAACCTCCAAATAAAATTAAAAAATTACTTAGATTAAATATTGCTTCTATGATGTGGTGCCAAAAAGGGATCTAGGGTCTAAATTATACTTCTTCCAATATCACAAGGGAAAAGGACTAAAATTGATCTCAAATAGCCACTTGGATACTAACTTCAATGAAAGATCCATAATGGTTGATCAAGGTTTCATTTTGTAGTGTAGAAAAATGTACTACTTTACATTTTCACACTTTGTTTGGGCCCTCTTAATTAAATTGGACTTAATTATGCCTCAATAAGGCTTATTTTACATCTACAAGCCTAGTAAATTACATTTTCCAAAGGGGAAACCCAACAACAATTAATTCCAACACATAGCACTTTACCTTGAGCAATGTGTGTTCCAAGAATATGGATTTGGGACCCATTCGCCCATGGGCGAATGGATCCACCCTAGGCCTTTGAACCTGAATTTAAATTATGTTTTTGGTAGTATTTTAAAATCTCTAAATTCAAACTTTGATGCTAGCTTGTAATGTTTAATTTTTGGGAAATTAAGGATATGTGAGACCCTACCCCCTATGACCCTATTGATTCTATTCATTTTTTTATGTTTCTTGTATGTATTCCATGTGTCCCATGATGAATGTTATTCCTAATTTAGGAGTGATGGTCGTTGCTTCACTGATTTTGGAATAAGGTTAACTAGAAAATTTCACCTATTCAGTGGGTATTATGTTTTCTCTATGATTATCATATGTGATATTTTGTTGATCATGCAATAGCTATAAATGGCACTATGTATATCAAATGTGTCAAGTTATCAAGGTTGTGGGTGATCGGTAATTGGTTTACTTATGAAGGAAATGGTTTGTGATAAATCATCCACTTGCATATGATGTCCTCTAGCGTGATCTTTTGGTGATTCTAGATGATTATGAGACTTAGTGTGTCACCGATGCATATTCACTTACTAAGGATAGTATTTGATATCATATTAGGATTTCATGATCGATGATTGGAATGGTGCATATTTTGAAGGATTTGTTGTAATCATGGGTGTTATGCTTTATAGTGTTCATCTAATAATATTGGATATGGTTATTGTGACTCACACATTTTGAAATGATTCATTGTATATGATAGGTTATGATTGTTCAGTTGATTTGTGAGGATATACAAATGAAGTGTACTTATTTTGGATTTAAATGTATACGTGAATGTTTCTATCATATTAACACACTTTGATGAGTGTATAGGGATTTCTTATACCAATGGATCGAGAAGTTCCACTTAGCCACTTTCCATTATATTATGATGTCCTAGTTCTTGGTTCATAGACCTTGATGTAAGGTTAGTAATTTTTCATGTTTGATTAATATGGTGTTGGATATTTTTCCTAGTGGAGTCTTGTGTAAATTTTGGTCTTGTAATTTGAAATGAAATTTTTTAAAAAAAACAATAAAGAAGAATTGGTTTTAGATAATTCAAGGTAATTGATTTTTTAGTTGTTGACAAGTAGTAAATTTAGTAACTATATTTTTTAGAGTATATTAAAGGTTAAGAGAAAATTTTAAAATTAGTATTAGGAAAGTGTTAATTTAGATAGTAACGTTATAGATTTATTAATTTAACAAAAACAAGCTAAATATATGAGTTAAAAGAAAAAAATCAAGGTAGTTGAAATTTAAAGTCTTTAAACCAAACATTCTAGAGTTAGAAAGAATATTCTTCTTGAATAAATAATTTAATTATAGATTGCATAATTAATAATTATATTGCTAGTTAACTTTCTTGAGTAACTAATTGTTAATCTATAAAAGATTATGATATATTGTATATGTAATTAAAATTTGACAATTATAGAGATTGAATTTAGGATGGGTATATTATTAAATAGAAACTTATTTCAATGCTTATGGAAATTTAGTTGAGCCCTTGTCAACTAATACTAAGATAGTTCATAGTGATTAGGTTGAAGAAAAGAAAATTTAATCATAGATTTAACCTTATGTAGTTGAAGCAAGTAACTAGATTATCTCCATAGAGGAAAAGCTAGAGAATTTCTTGAGTAAAAGTAATATCGTCATTGGATAAAAATTTAGGTGAAGTGAATAAAAGTAATATTAGCATTTGGGGTAATATTGATACTGAGTTGTTAGTGTTTAAATAAATGAATAGTTGACAATTTTATCTCTTAGGATAATATTATAAATTAATTAGTAAATAGTAAGCAATAAGTTATAGTAGGTGTATCTATTAGCAATAATAAGTTATGTATATTGCCTCGTGAATAATAGTGTTAACTTTACTAGAAGTAAATTGGAGTTTTGGTAATTTAGATACATATTAAATTAACAATAATAATAGGAGTGAAGTTAGTAATTGTATCTTTAATAATATAAAGTGTAAATATTATGAGTAACATTAATATTAAATTGGTTTTGTTTCAGGCAAGGAAATTCTTGATCCTATTATTATAGTGCATGAAAGCATTCACTCATTGATGGTTAACAAGAAGGTTGGTTTCTTGTTAAAACTTGATCTGGTGAAGGCGTATGACCACGTGAATTGGTAATTTCTGGTTAAAGTTTTATCTACTTTTGGTTTCTCTGACAATTTTTTGAAGTTGATTCACAATCTCACCTCGATGGTGTCTTTATATTTTTTGGTTAACGGATCGCCCTCGAATTTCTTTAGGAGTTCTAGGGGAGTGAGACAGGGTAACCCCATTTCACCCTTCCTCTTCATCATTCTTGCTGAAGCTCTTGGGAGATCTCTTTAGTAGAAGGTTTCTTCGAGTTTCATAAAGGGGCTTCGGCCTACTTCTTCCTCTCCTCCCTGCTGATTATATTCTTCTCAAACGAATAAGGTGGTTTGGAGGATTCCCCCGCAAGGACATTATTTAGTGGCTTCTTCTTTTCACTCCCTTAATAATATTGTGGGCTCGATGCCTCCCTAGGGCCTTGTGTGGTCATCAAAGTTGATTCCAAAAATCAATATGTTCTTATGGTTAACGGTTCAGGATAAAATCTTGACCATTAACAATCTTTGGAAAAGAGGCTTCTCCCTGCCTAATAGGTGTTATCTCTATGAGAAGGATTTAGAGGATAGCTCTTGTATACACCTAAAAATGGTCTGGAGAGTATAATTAGTCAAATATGATTTTATTTAATTAATTAATTCTAAATTCATCTACTTTGTAAATAAATGTGAATATTTATTTATATTAAGTTCATTATTAATTCTTCTATTTTATCATATTATTTTTCCTCTTAATTAAATAAACAAAATTAAATACTTTATTTTATTTAATTATTGTCATTATTATTTCTTCTATACTTTATCCATTAATTCTATCTTAAATTAAATACATAACTTCAATAATTTGTGTAATTTAATTATCTTACCATATTTCCTCTTAATTAAATAAAGATATCCTAAAGATTTATTTAATTATCATATTCCTCTTTATTAAATAAGCAAATATCAAATATTTGTTTTATTTAATTAAAATCTTCCTATTTTGCTAAATTGAATAAATCAGAAGTATTCAAATAAAGGCATAAATCAAATATTCCTCTATTCACTCACCAATAAAATTAGATTTTTCAATCTAATTAATTCAACTGACATTCACGGGAAAGCTTCGAGGACAAACTTGCAGGCAATCCTCTCAATCTTCTTCCTCTGATCTTTCCTATCATCTTGCCTGATGTCTTCATGGGGAGGAACAATTCCCATGATCAGCTCAAGCTCCTCAATCTCTCACCACTCAAATATCAAGATTTAATCCAGGTCTCTGCTATGCTGCCCCTATGCAAATGTGTTGCCAGAAATCTATATATATAGCCTTCTGAAGCATGAAAATGATTCGAGAAAATCCCAGTTTTATGAAAAATTACTCTGCAGGAATACAATCAAGCAACCAAGAAATAGCAATAGTATTTTAGCATCATAGTATCATAGCATCAGTAGAAGTAGAACCAATAGCATCGATAGAATTTCATATCACGGCAGCATCTTAGTTTTTTTAATGTAGCTTCCATTCATCAATTTCCATGTCATAATAGTTTACAGTAGTATCATATCATCTAGGAATCATTCCCAATCATCAGATAATTGCATCTAGCATCATTCAATTCTCTGGATAAGCATTTTAACAATTACAGTGCATACCAAATCTGAGAGCCCTATGTAATTCAATAAATCTTTGGAGATAGGAGACAATGAGACACTTTCAAGCTTTATGTGATTTTAATTAGTTTAATTCATGTTAATCTTGATATAATGTTTCATTAGACATCCAAATTTATCATTTTCGTCTAAACATCCTCAGTAATATTACTATTATTTAATTAATATCCTTAATCAAATCCCTAAGGTTTTTAATTAATAATTAAATTTACCCTCCTTAATCCTCTTTCATCAAATAAATTAAATAAATAGTACATTTATTTAATTCCTATGTCATTTTCATCTAATCCTAATCCATCTCCTAATTTCTTCATTATGGATGTGCACATGCCTAATCCTTGATAGGAGTCACATCCTCCAACTTTTGCAAGTTGGCTTCTAATCCTCATTTATCTTCTAATTACTGATTAATTAAGCCTAATCATCCCAAGGAATTTTTAATTCCTTTTTATTCTTCCTAGATTCCCCTCTTTTATATGTGAATTTTTAATTCACATTCCATCCTTCCAAGGCTTCTAGAACCCCAATCCACATGTGACCTTGGACTTGTCACAATCTCCACATGTGACCAAGTCCCATTGGAGCCCATCTTTTATCTAGCTAGGAATGTGAATTTTTAATTCACACTTATTTCCCCAACCACCTTTCCTTTTCCCATGTAGATTTTTGAGGAATTCCAAAATTCCTCAAATGTCCCTTTCACTCCCACTTGGGGACAAGGAATCCCTTTTTGTGGAAATCTCCTCACTCCCCAAGGTGCATGTCCTTTTCCACCTCATGTACCTTCTTGCATATCCCCTTGTCCACTTCACCCTCCACATGTCAAGATGTGAGGGCTTGTGGGTTCTCAACCCACCATAGCCCTTCATCTTGGCCTTGTTGGAGCAATCTTGACCGTTGAATTTCTAGAGAATTCAAATTCTCCTATAAATACCCCCCCCTCAAGGGCATTTTCAACACTTTTCATTTGGAGCAACCTTATGCTGCCAATTTCTTCTCAAACACTTTGCATTCTCATAACTACATGCTGCCAATTTGAATCCTCAATCCTCTACCATCATCTTCTTTTTAATCATTTGCACCTCTAATCTTGCATTTAGCCATTCAAGCAATCATCTAAGGAGCACACAATCAATCCAAGCAAGGGCCAATCAAAGAGATATCAACAACAAGGGAGGTAAAATTGTTTGTGTTTCATTTTATTTACATTCCTTTTCGTTGTATCACTCTTTTGGCTAATCTTGAGGTGTCCTTGGTATTTTGTCATTCACATTTCTTAGTTTCGCACATTTAGAGTGGGATAGATATCAAGTATCAATTAAGAATTTTTTTAGTTGTTCTTTCATTAAATTACTTATTCTACACTTATAGCTCTCATATGTTTATTGGGTGCAGTTTTGCTCGGGAGGTGTGGGTGCTTTTTCTTAACCTTTGGGGGTGGAGTGGATCTTCCCCTCTTTTGTTTGGAAACTCTGGCTCCAGTGGCAGTCTCCCTCATCTAACCCTTCCCTAGTGTTGCTTTGGTCCCTTATGCTTCCTCATGTTGTGTGTGGTTTGTGGAAGGAGAGGAATAACAAAAATTTAATCTCCTTGTTTTTCAAAATTGTTTCCACCATTAAGGATAATTTTCTGCAAGTTGCTACCAATTATAATATCCTTGGCTATGTGTTGATTTTTTATTATGATGTTGGGGTGGTTGATTAGTGGAAGCTTTCCTTCAACATTTCCAAGCCTTTGAAGAAAGCCAAATCAAATAGAGAAGGGGTTGTTTAGTACTCACCTCCTCCTGGGTGGTTTAAATTCAACTTTGATGGTTCAGCTAAAGGAAATCTAGGACCTACTGGTTGTGGGGGAGTGTTAAGAGATCATAATGGTAGGCTTGTTTGGGTAGTGGCACTCCCTTTGGGAATCTAGACAAACCACTATGTTGAAGCAACGACAGTCTATCATGTCATCAAGTTGGCTAGGGAGAAGAGGATTTCTAAAATTTTGGTTGAAGGGAACTCATTGAACATTATTAACTACCTAAGGAATAGTTCCCCTCCTTCTTGGTCAATTGAAATATTTATTGTGTACGCCCTTTCCATGTTGAATGATTTTGATGAGGTTTATATTTCCCATGCCTTTCGTGAGGCAAATAGGGTGGCAGATTTATTAGTGAATCTTGGGGTGATGTCAGCTATATATTGGGAGGTTAATGATAACCTGTCGATTCAGTTAATTTCCTTGCTTAATAATGATAGCTCCTAATTCTTTGGAGGAGGTCCTCTCTTCAAGTATTCTCAAAGGTTGGCATGGTAAGTATGCTCATTTCAGGATGATAAGACACTTGACGCTACTGATTCTCATTGGAATTTGTGGGATTATGAGTTGTACATGTGCAAGAAGCTATTGGTCATTATTATTTTTTGTACCTCAAAAATCAGGCTTGCACGCATTATGGGTACAATTTTACCCTTGGCCTTGTTTATTTGCATTCATTTATTGTGGGGTCTTACTTCTATAATTTGGTTGCCATTAAAGATGGGTGGGGATAGGTGTAATACTAAGACTCTTTCGTGTGATGAGTTCAAAGCAAATGCTGACATCTAGGAAATTTTAAAAAAAGGAGGGGTTACCCTGTTCATGGAGAAATTGCATGGGTTTAAGTTGAATGTCTCTTGAGATTTTGTCGATACTTGGTGTGGTTGGGTGTTGAGTATATTTGGCAGGGACATCACTATCAATGAGGATTTTATCGTAGAAGTTATGGGGATTTCCACCTAGGGAAGGAAATTTTATAGAGAGAAAGTCATGTATGGGGCTGACAGAATGAACTTTTTGTAGGACATGGAGAAGGCTAAAATGGTGAGACTCAACTGTGGGGGTTATGACTGCACCAAAATCAAGCCTATTTGGGGTGAAGTGGCCATGGCATTGATGTACTATTTTACTTTGGATGGGAGATATACGACTCTGTATGAGCACCATTTTGCGATGCTTAATCACTTTTGTCATGGTATGTTAATTTCTTTCCCTTTCTATATTTTTCTTTCTTTGGAAGATGGGATTGAAAACTTTAGAAGGAATCATAGGAATCCCTTCTTACATGAGGGTTTGATGTTGTTAATTGTGGAATACATAAAATCTAATATTGTTATTGAGTCCCCTATTCTTGTTAAGTTTGATAAGCAAAGAAGAGGGAGAAGGTGAGTGGGAAATTCCAAATTGAGGACGTGGATGCCAGTGCTAGGATGGAAATTGAGGAGGAATCCAATGCATGGTCGGATGGTTACCACACAAACCTGGATTATACTCCTCCCTCTGGTGGAAAGAAAAGCTCTGCCAGAAAGGTTAATCCCTCCTCATCGCATGGGAAATGTAAAATTCAGGCGAATTGTGATGAGGAGGTTGTGGAGGGTAACGCTACTAAAAGGAAGATGTTGAAACAGGGGTCAGTGTGTTCCCAAGAACTTGTGGATAATTTGCAAGAGGGAATTGGGGATAATAAGGCTAGAAAGTTGGTGGATTTGGTGAATGATGATTCAGATTGTGGTGGTGGGGGGGGGTCCCAGTTGTGGGGGAGATGAATAGTGTGGTGGATTTGGAGGATTCTCCTACTGTGTTTGAATCTAAACACAAAGGTAAGAATAAGTTTGATTCTCCTAAGGGTTTCCAAGAAGATGACCCGCCCATGAGCTCCCATCAAGGGAGGAGCTTGTATTGGGGTGAGATGGACTTTATGCAAGTATCGGGGTTGGTCAAGGAAGGGGCCAACATCTCTTTTAATTTTCTTATGTAGTTGGTTTAGGAGGTTCAAGACCTCCATAGCAAGTATGACATGATTTCTCACTGCAATATCTTTACCCTTAGAAGCTTAAAGGAGGACTCTATCTTCTGTATGGTTAAATCATTAAACTCCAACCTTGGCCTTATGGTGGAGGACGTTGCTAATTTGAAAAAATATCATGGTCCTAGGTTGTCCACTATGGAGAGGAATTTCTTGCAGTTACATAAAGACCTAAATTCGATGATTAATCTCAGCAAGGAGAAGCTTGAATCCTCTATTGAAGGTTTGGTGTTCCTAAATGAAAAAGCCAAGGAATGGACTGGGAGATCATTGTTTAATGAGTCAATGAACTAGGATGAGGGGGACGATGTTGAGAAGATTATGCAAGTTGTTTACTTGGGCACGGGGCTGAGCATTCGTACTTGGAGCAAAACCAAAAAGAATAAGGTGGTTCTGATGCAGAATGTTGAAGAGATCATGGAAATGCATGACAAGGTGATATCTAAGGATCTAGAACTGGAAGCAACTAGAATGTTAAAGGAACTTCTTTAGATGTTAATTTTTCTATTCTCTTTTGTCTTTTTTTTTTTGTCTTTGGTTGTTGTTTGTTGGTGGTGTGTTGATTGTTATTTAATCAACATGATTTTTGTGTTGGTGGGGCAACCAATCTACTTTATCTTTGTTTCCTTTTCTTTTGTACAAGGTTTTAGGGGCCCTTCAAAACCTGTTTTACACTAATCAAAAACATTAATATTAAATTTGGTACTTAATAGGGGTGGTATTTAGAAATAAAATATTAGTATTAAGTGTTAAGAATAATATTATGTACTCATTGCTTACCAAGAAAATAATAAGTCAATATTAATAATGTTGGTGAATGTAAATATAAAAAGGAAATGTTAGGGAATAATGGTAATCATGATACTAATATAGCGTTATTTAAATCATTTAGGAATATTTAATGTTCACCTGCATATTATTTTGTTGCTATGTTCGTGTGTGAATGACAACTATTAGTTTTTATATGTGTTTATTAAAAAAAATTGATGGTTGTGTATTGTTTAGTTGTTGAAAATCTGGGGCGTGACAGGATACATATCGATAAATACAAGGTTATTTTATCATTCAAATCCTAGAATTTTAAAAACAAGGAGGTTAGTTTTTTGAAGTAAGCAAAAGTATAGTAAAGTTTATGATCAAGGGAATTCAAGAGCATATTTATCAATGATTTATTGCAGCAATCAAGATCCCAAGCATCATGTCAGTCTTAAGCATCATGCATGTTTTTGGAGCTAACATTGTGATGAAGGTTTCAAATATCAAGTCAAAGCATTCAAATTCAAGATCCAAGCATCAATATCCACATCCATTGAAGCTATTTCATGCAAGATCAAGATCAACATTGCAAACTTCCAAAGGTTTATTCAAGGGTTTGGTGAGTTGTAACATTGCATTGTTCATTCATCATTCCTTTTGAACATGTTTTCTTTCAATTCAAGGTTTAATTGCCAAAATGGGGTTTGACCAAGGAAAACCCCCATTCACCAAAAATAAACATTGTTTCCCTCTGGTGTTGGTGTTGCAAATTTTAGGTTGAAGAAGGATTGAATATCTCTTGGAGTGCAAGATTGGAAAAGTTTTCAAAGTTGTCGTGAAGCTACAAAAACTCACCTACAAATCTAATTTCTGAATTTTCGGCACTAAAACTTGGATCAAACAGAAGATTAACATTAGAGGCTCTTGAAGGTTTGTTGAAAACTTTGAGAAGACGCTCATTCACCCATGGGTGAATGAGTCTCAAACAACCTCTTGAAACTACCTTTTGGTGACTAGAACACATCACTCAAACCCTCTCAAATCTGCAAAAAAAATTGTTTCTATTAGTATTGACCTTTAAATTGTTGTTGAGTAGATTTTCTATTTTTAGTTTTTCTCTCAAAAGTGTTGTTCAAGCTAAAAACCTCATCCTCAAGCATAAGGAAATCAGTAGATACCCTCATTGAGTTGACTAACCTAAGGGTTGTAATTCAATTCTCTGTGTGGATCTCCTTTCCTAATGAAATAGTTGGAAATAGATCTACATTTTAAATTGGTGAACCCCCCTTCTACAAAACAACCGTATTTTCTTTTCATTTCACATTCCTTTTGGAATGTATGTGTTGATGATTAATTGACAATTAATTGATCTAATTTGATAATGCAAAGATGAACCTAGCTAAATGATGAAGTAGGGGTTCTCAACAACCCTCTTTTCCAAAAATAAACACTCAAACAACCTCACAATGCATTCAAATCTGCAACATAGGCTCATGAAATTACTTTAAAGTTAGCAACAAAAAGTATTCTCATTATGTAAATCTACTTATGTATTCATTTTCAGTCATCAAATGACTAATGGGAATCAACATATGGCTCATACATAATCTGAAAATAAAAAAAAGCAAACTACAACAAAAAAATAACTATGTGCTTCACAAGCACCTCTAAATCTACACCTTTCTCTTGCAATCAATCACCCAAAACCTTAAATCTTCACCCAAGGATCCTTCAATTATTTTTATCTTTGTCATAATCCTCTCAACCTGCAAAACAAATTCTTCAAAACCCCCTTTTATAATACCACACCAAGCTCTCTCTTTTCCCCAAACTTGAAACAACAAATGAATACCAAAAACATGCAACAAAACCCCCCTCCAAAAATCAAAAATCCAATATTTTCCCTCTAATAAGAAAATCCACGACCATCTCCTCCTAATGAATTATTTCCACAATAGAAAAATCAATAAATAAATTTTACTTCCATTTTGTAACTCCCAATCCCAACGCCTAAACTTGCCTTCTTAGATTTTTCAAAAAAATGCAATTACACCTCCCCAACCCCACCTGCCAACTTGCATAAAAAAGGTGTAAAATTAAAATCACTTATTCAACTAGCCTCCAAACATGAATTTAATCCCCTAACATGAAATTCAAATGCAAATGTAAAATTTGAATTTTTTTGGTTGATGTCGATTGCTTTTGCACCTAGGATGCTCCTGCATTAGACACCCCAAGTAGAAAGAAATATTTCATGAGTTGAACTCATAAAAATTTATAGATCATGTGCTTGTTATTCATCCATCCTTCTTCCTTATCCACCTATTTCTTCTTCTTCACCTTACTCTAAAACTGTGTATCTCTTCCTTCCTTCATCTTTCCTCTCTTTCTTCCCCTCATAAAATTCACCTCACTATACCATGGTCATATTTTCATCCCACTTTATCATTCTCAACACTTACACACAAATCAGTATTAACAAACTCATGGAATGAATTCTATCTGCACATCTTTCTCACCTATTTCTCCTTCACCTTCTTCTTCTTCTATGTCAACAAAATTCACCATACCTTGTTATATTTCAACTTCTAACATGTTATTTTTTCACCTTACTATCTCTCTTTCTTCACTTCCTTTTACCATTTCACCCTCACAAAAATTAGCTTCATTAGCAACATTGACAAAATTCAATAAATCAACAATTATCTCTATTTTATTCTACTTTCTCATTGCTGCAAATTTTTCTCCTTCAAAGAGGCATGTAACAAATGAAACTTCTTTCTTTCCCTCATTTCTTCTATCATTTCTCCCTCAAATAATATTTCTAACTACCTTATCTCCTCTTTCAACAGGAGACTATCTTCTTCATCATTCTCTTTATCAAATCTAGGACTAACAAAATCCATTTTTGGAATTGCTACAACTTTATATACTTCTTTTGCATGTAAATAATCACTAACATAAATGATACCTCTTTTTTGGTTGTTGTATCTTTATTTGTTTCACCATTTTCTTCATCGTTGCTAAATCCTACAAACAATGCATCTTCAGATAAAACAAAATCATTAAAATTAACATTAAATTTATGATCCACAGTGACCATTTTCTCTTCTCTCTTTATCCATCCTTTCTTTATGCTTCTTTTCTTTTCAATGTCCTTTTTAAAGAGAAATTCTTCCTCCCATATCTCTCTTCCCATATTCCCACTTCCTCCTTAATCATCTTTTCCAACAGATCTAATTCATCTTGGAGCTTTTCAAATTCTTCATGGTACTTTTGATTTTCCACTTCTTCCAATATTTTTCCCAGAATAAAATTCTTATGGGCCTCCTCATGACCCATCCCATCTTAGCTCTGGTATATACTACCTCACATTCGACAATTGGCTCTACTTTTATACACACAAATCACAAATGCAACACCAAAGGTCCTGGTGCAAACTGTCTCACATCAACACTTCTTCCTACACATTCAAGAACTCTTGCTCTGATACCACTAATGAATTAGGTGTTCCCAAAAAAACTCTTTTCAAAAAATAAACACTCAAACAACCTCACAATGCATTCAAATCTACAACATAGTCTCATGAAATTACTTTAAATTTGGCAACAAAAAGTATTCTCATTATGTAAATCTGCTTGCATATTCATTTTTCAGTCATCAAATGACTGATGGGAAGCAACATATACCTCATAAATAATCTGAAAATGAACACACAAAAAAAACTACAACAAAAAAAATAACTATGTGCTTCACAAACACCTCCAAATCTGCACCTTTCTCCTGCAATCAATCACCCAAAACCTTAAATCTGCACCCATGGAGCCTTCAATTTTTTTATGGCTGTCATAATCCTCTCAACCTGCAACAAAAAGTCTTCAAAACCCCCATTTTAGAATACCACGCCAAACTCTCTTTTCCCCAAACCTACAGCAACAAATGAATGCCAAAAACATGCAACAAAACCCCCCTCCAAAAATTAAAAATCTATTTTTTTCCCTCTAATAAGAAAAACCGTGACCACCTCCTCATAATGAGTTGTTTCCACAATACAAAATCAATAAATTACTTTTACTTCCATTTTGTAACTCCCAATCCCAATGCCTAAACTTGCCTTTTTAAATTTTTCAATAAAAATGCAATTACACCTCCACGCCCCACCTACCAACTGGCATAACAAAGGTGGAATTTTGCTTAAATAAATAAAATTAAAATCACTTATTCAAATAGCCTCCAAGCATGAATTTAACCTCCTAACATGAAATGCAAATGCCAATTTAAAATTTGAATTTTTTTGGTTGATGTTGATTGCTTTTTCACCTAGGATGCTCCTACATCAATTAACTATGAAAAGGGTGAACCCCTTCATTTGAAATCCCCTTCATTAGAAGGGGGGTTCAAATGAACATCCTCTTTTTTTAATTTGCCTCATTAATTGCAAAATTAATGCATTTTTTTTACTTTCAAATCTTGATTTGGAGGTGCAAATGGAGTCAAATAGATGAGCCAATTTGGAGGACTATAGTCCTTGAAAAGAGCTTCCTAACTATAAATTTGATATATTTTGTTTTTATTTTTTATTTTTTTTAGTTTTACTGAACATAGATTTTTCACTGAACATCAAGTTCGGTGAAAAACCATTGTGGAAAAATAGAAAATTAGTAGAAAATTTTTGAAAAATGTGTGTGCACTAGGTATTGATGTCCTCATTCAAACAAAAAAAAATGAATTTCAATACACATACAAAAAAAATTATGCAATTGAAAGTGCGCCTATGTCTAAATTTTAATTGGTTTGACTTCAAAACTTAAAAGAAAAATATTCAACAAAACATTATGAAAAAAAATGGAATCACTACATATTGGTGTTACTAACCTATATTCAAATGAATCAACAATTTATCCTTTTTAGAAAAAAAGTTATGTGATTCAAAGTACACATCACTTTTTAAAAATGTTTACTTACTATTAAAAACTAGTTTTCAAAGGAAAACACAAGAAAAAGATAAAGATAAAATGAAAAGGCAAAGGAAAAAGAAAGCCTTTTGGGTCAACATGAAGGAGACAAGAATGTCTCAATTCCTTGCATCATCCCCAAAAGGAAAACACAAGAAAAAGATAAAGATAAAAAGTGAAAGCAATGCATGGCATAGAGAAGAATGAAGGTACACATAGAGGAATGGTACAAAGATAGAGAACATCAAACAGGACATCACGGGGGCTCACATTACGCACATGCAATCACACAAAAGAAAATGAAAAAGAAATAATGCAAAAGACTAGTGAGGAAAATGTGATTCAACTTATGACCAAGTCATCTACCTCCCAATCTCAATCTGTATAAGCAGAAGGTAAATGACAAACCTAAGGTACAATGAAAAATGCATTACTAGGACAATGCTAACAATTACTTGCCCCCACTGAGTGCGAGACAAGAATGAGTTGAGGTAGGTGATGGGAAAGGTCATGTAATAGTGAGAATAGAATATTCTACAACTATTACATGACAAGGAGTGAAGCAATATTAAGCTAGGAAATCACACGATGGAAATCGTTGCCTTCAAAGTGAAAGTTTTTCAATGTTAACTAAAATGCATGACATTCATTGTTACTATGTCCGAGAACTCAATGATATGTGCAATGTGGTACTTTTTCATCTTTAGGATATAGAACTAATAGATTCATAGGTGGTAATGTTATCAGTTCTTTGTTCAAAAGAAATTGTAGTTTCCTTTCACTTTCAGGTGGTGGGTGAGGGGACTTTAGTTTTTCTAACTTGTAAGGCCTCTTGTGTTTGCTAGATTCACCATTTTCTTTGAATGGGATTAGGGCAGGAGGTCCTAAGATAATCCTATCTTTATCCTTGTTATTGTTATGATCAATTGGTTGTTCTTTAGGAAGGATATTCAAATCAGGAGGGGAATCAAAGATCACCATACCATCATCTCAAAGCCTTAGGAATTCTCTAGGAGGCTTGTTGTTATGAGAGGGATCTTGATATCCTAACCCTTTTGTGTTTTCATTTGTTGGTTTTTTCTCTAAGAGTTGATGAATTTTAGGTTCATTTGTTGTGTTGCATCCTTTTCTGCCCAAGATTGTGAAACATTTTCCATATGTTTCTTCAAGGTTTATGGGAGTATTTGTTACTTTTTATCATAAAATGGTTGAGTGTTTGCTTGTCTAGAGGAACTAGATTCACCTATTGTAGGGAACTTATGTTCAACTTTTGTTTCAGGATGTAAGTAACCAAACATCTCAAGAGGCAGTATTGTAGGAGGATTTGGTTGATTCATGGATGGATAAAAGAATGCATTAGCCTCAAGGTTGTCAAGACAATCATTTAGGAACTAATTCATAATGTCATCGTCTTCTCCAATGATGTCAACATCACAAGGAGGATGTGCATTAGGAGTTGATTGAGCATGAGTGAGTTCATTGTCATTAGGTTCATTGCCAAAGGTACAACTTGACATATCTACTAAGGACTTTAATGACATCCAAATCTTATTAAAGCACATATCCATGACGCAAACTTTAGATTCTAAACTATGCAACAATGTTGTAAATGCAATTTTGATTTTTTAGCAATGCTAAATGCAATGAATTGATTGAAACAAAAATTTTGCAAACTAAAATAGAGAGATAGCAATAACAAACATAAACTCAGAAAATGAACTATAAATGCCAAAAGATGTTGTAAAAAATATGCAATGGGACTGATTCGCCTAAGGTGGCGAATGAGTCTAAGTACTATTTTTTTTGAAAATTTTCTAAATTTTTTGAATTGAATTTTATGCTTTTTATATTTTTTGATGCAAATATGAGATGCAAATGTAGAATTTTTAATATTTTTTAATGAAATTAGATGCAACAATGCAAGCTAAATGAGCTTTTACTAATGCAAATTTTGAAACCCTAGAATGCAAATTAAAAAATGCAAAACCTAATGCAATGTTAATGCAAGCTAAATCTAGGATGTGAATGCACTCCAAATCAGAAATATGATGCTCTATATGCAGTTTCACCAAAATGAAATGATGGAAATTTAGTGTGGGAGATTTTTTTCACTTCTAGGGTTTTGGACCAAAAAGGAGAAAGACTAATTTTCAACCTTTCACTCAAGAACAAACCCTTGATATTTCAATGCAAAGGAGATTGAAATCTAGCAAAGGGAAGGTTCTAGTGAATGGAATAACATTTGATGAAGGGTTCACCACCAATTATAAACTTGGAAAAGAAAATGTTTGAAAACACAATGTGATATGTGAACAAATGCTAAATGACAGAAATGCAAGTAAAATGTAACAAAAAATTATGAAACTAGAAATGTGCACCTAGGAAACTGACGGAGGCATAATGGAGGTCTAAAATCTTGAAAAAATATATTGTTGATGCTAGCTAAGACTCATACGCCAAGTTGGGTGAATTGGTCTGGTTTCGGGTAAACTGTGTCGGAACAAGTTTCTGACATATGAGTACTCAAATCTACAAAAATCCCTGATAGACAAGTACATTGGGACTCATTCACCAGTAGTGGTGAATCATTCCACTTTTGGATTTTTTGGAATTCAAAACTAGATTTTGTAGCTCTCAATCTGCTTTTCTGTTCCTGATTCAGATCCAAGTCTTAAACTGCAAAATTCAGCCTATAGACCATCTCTAAGCTTCTCCAAGGCTTCTCTACAACTTTGACCACTTTTAGGAACTTGAAAACTTTTCTCCACCTTTGCTTCTTGGAAAATTTGCAACCTAGCTCTACAAATCACACACAAGAAGAGGGAAAAATGTTGTGGGGGTTAGTGAATAGGGATTTTCCTTGGTCAAACCCCTTGAAATAGAATGAAATATGGAAAGAGAATGATGAATGAACAAGATACAATGTTGCAACTCACCAAACCCTTGCAATAAGCGGCTGCAAACATGTAAGTGATGGCTCCAATAGATGTGGTTTTTGACTCTTGCTTGATGTTGATAGATCCTGAATGAAGCTCTTGCTTGAATCACAAAACCCTACACTACAATTGTTATCTCTAAAACAACATGATGCAAGCAATCTTTGACATGATGAATGACACTTGAAAGATGCTCTACAATTCTTGATAATCTGCCCTTGAAATGCATTGAATGCTCTTGTGAATGCTCAAATTCTCTTGTGAACTCTTAAATGCTTGCAAAATTTGCTAGGTATTGAATATGAGTGAAAGAACCTTGTATTTATACTTAATTATGCAAGAATTCCCAAAAATTACAACACTACAAGTTGATATCAGATCTAGGAGAATAAAATCCCACTAGAAATTTGAATTAAATTTGAATTTTGGTCACATGGGACTCATTCGCCCAAGGTGGTGAATGAGTCCCATCACACATAATGTATGGGACCAAAAATCAAAAGTGTCTAGAAATGCGTGAAACCTACATCAGGTCCAAAAATACCTAGGTGGGACTCATTCACCCAAGGTAGCAAATGAGTCCCAGACACTAAATCTAGGCCACACAAGCTAGGAATACTTGAATTATGATTGGTTACTAATTGGTGTCAAGATTATCCTCAAAAAGATGAAATAAATGAGGCTTGTGGATGCAAAATAGGGCTAGTTAAATCATAAGAAAGCCAAATTGTTAATGACAAGCCTAGAGGAATGTGAAAGTGTGTTACAACACTTTACAACACTCCAAATAAGGCAAGGTTAAGATTAATTATGATTGAAATTATGTTTAGGTTGATAAAACCCTAGAAAAGTGTGAAAGTGCGTTACAACACTTCACAACACTTTTTCAAGGCCCCATTAAATTCCATTAGTTCACAAGGGTCCAAGACCTAATGTGAATGTGCTATCCACATTGCAACACTAAATCAAGGCAACATTAAGCCAAAATCCACAAGGAGGACCTAAACGAGTGCAAAAAATGTCAAAGGATCCTTTTTTTGACACTACAATTAAAAATCTATAGAAAAATTTTCACAAATCACTAGTTTGCATCATCTTCAAATTCCTAACATTTTACCTACTATAGGTGTTAGAAAGTGAATATTTTACTCAAAATGTTTCTTTCAATGTCAAGTTTGGCCAAAAAGTGTAACCCATTATTGTGGGATGAACCAAAATATAACAACTATTATGATTTCTAGAAAATACAAAACAAAGAGAGAGAAAAAGAGTTCATAATGGAAGAGTGTAGACACAGAAAAACCTAGAATACAAATCTAAGGCTAAACTAGATGGACAAGGTTTTCGATGCCTAGAATTGGAAATGCATACTCAAATTAGATTTTAGTCTCCTTTTGGTCCCTATTTGTAAGCTCCTCCTCTTGACTCAGTGTCGAAACTTTGTCTATCACTGATAAAATCCACTTTCCCTATTTTTCTGACTTGTAGGACTTGAATGCTTGAATGAACAATTACATCTTCAATCCTCTCTAAATTTTCTTCAAATCTACAATCTACACACAAGAAAGAGGTGAAAGGGTTGTGTCATATAGGGGATTTCCTAATTCAAACCCTCTTTTGGTATTTCTACCTCCAAAATGGCTATGGTGATGTAAAAGAGAGCTTACCCTCAATCGAGTAGATGTTAAATGATAAGCAGGTGAAAATTTGATAATTGTTGCAAATGACCACTTAGATTTGCATTCCTTGATGGGTTAAATTAATTATACTCATCACCTTCAAGGATAATTGGATTATTGATATTAATTCATGCAAGTCTTAGTACTCACAAAACAAATAAACATGAAACATTTATTTATAAACAAACTCGCATAAAAACATGATGCATGGATAATAGGATGCTTGATTGAAATAATGTTGCTATAATTCTTAAAAAATTTCTCTTAAATGATCTTAGGATTCTCAATTATGATCTCAAAAATGCTAGCTCTTGTTTCATATTTCAAATGATGAAAAAGACTTGTATTTATATGCAATTCTTTAATTTCCCACAAATTAATTACCAATAGCTGACAAATAATTTTAAACTTCTAAATGTTAAAATGTTGACACTAACATATTTGAATTAGGGCCAAAATAGGTTGGACAAGGGTGCTAGCTAGCACCCTAGTCTAGACCTATTTTTGGTCCTTAAGCATTGATAAATGAATATTGAATCCCTATTCCCAATTCAACTCTATTTTTTTGAATATTATTATAAAATAAGCAGACTAAACACACAATTAGGTCCACACACATAAGGGGGAGCTAAACCTAGTGTGAAATTGTCAAGGGTGAAAATTTATGATGCTACATTTAGCCCCCACTTTAGTGAGAGTGTGAAATTATTCTCACACACACTAAATTAAGGATAAGACAAGAAGGGTTTAATTATCCAAACATTGAATAGATAGTACAACATCAAATCTAGGGGTTGCACTCGCCCCCAAGATCAAGATACTATGGAAAAACAATGTAAGAACAAAGGAACACACACACATGAGTTTCAATGCAGCATGATAAACATGAAGCATACACAATGAAGATACAAAATATAATGTAAACATTACATGATGTCATCACAACACAAACATGATGCAAACAAACAAAAGACAAAAAGTAGACACATAACAAACACAACACAAACAATAACAATAAGACACAAACATAGGGTTAGTACACTAAAGAGGATTCAAGTTGGTTAGAAAAAGAGACCGCATTCTTAAATATGCCTCAAACACCAAACATCATCCATCGAATATGGTGTTAGAAAAAATGGTGCTCTCATAAGGACTAGAAAACTACATTATGTTAAATCGCTCATAAGCTACATAGATCTATTGGCTAGCAAGTTGTGTTATATATGTTAGTTTACTCATGAAATGCATGGCTCCACTAGCAAGAAATTTGTGTTATGCTAGGTGGCCATGTGAAAATTCTCAAGTTCATGACTTATCAAGTTGTGCTATTCCAAATCCATGGACTATTTAGTCAATCATGCCTTAGGGAGCGCAAAAAATTTCAACATCATGGGGGGTCGTTTAATGTCACAAGGGATGAATCACCTCAGGGGGTGTAAACAAGTTTAACATCATAGGAGACAAATCACCTTAGGGGGTATGCAAAATTTTAACATCACAAAGGACAAATCACCTCAGGGGCTTATAAAATTTTAACATTTTAGGGGATGAATCACCTTAGGGGGTTTACCAAATTTTAACATCATGGAGAATGAAACACCTAAGGGGGTGTACAAAATTTTAATGTCACGAGGGACAAATGATAAAGTCATGCCTCGAGGGGAATTATAAATAACATCACCACAAAGGGTTCACATGAATAATATTGCAAGGTCACACTTTAGGGGATATCATGCACAATACAACCACTAAAAGGGGTATCACATGGAGATACAAGGCCACACTTTAGGCGATATTATGCATAATTCCACCACTAAAGGGGAATCACATGGAGATGCAAAGAAACACTTTAGGGGATATCATGTATAATACCACCACTAAAGGGGCATCACATGGAGATACAAGGCCAGACTTTAGGAGATATCATGTATAATACCACCACTAAAGGGGCATCACATGGTGATGCAAGGCCACACTTTATGGGATATCATACATAATACCACCAATAAAGGGGCATCGCATGGTCTATATTCTTAGAAATTTCCCTAATAAACAAGGTAATATGCCCCCCCTTAAAATATTAGTGTACTTTCTACACAAATTTTAAGGAGATCTAATGAATGAAGAGATGGAACCCTTAGAAAGAATACATACCTTGAATGGGATTAGTTATCCTTGCCCCCAAGTGTAGGGACAAGAAAAACCATATATGGATACAACCATGATTCTCCTTAGTAAACAAATATGATTGCATAAAAAAATTGTGTCCCATAATGGATGGCAATGAGCATCCTATAATACTACAAATGCCACATAGCAAGGAGAAAAACCATAGTAATTAATTTATTATTTTGTATGGATCCACATCAATGTAATACAATTAAATTAATCACTGAAAGTTTTTCTTTAAAGCACAATATTCATCAGTAGAATGGCCAAATGTTAGATGATATGCACAAAAATACAATTTTTGATTTCTTTTTTCATTATCGTTTTTTTCACAAATATGTGGTATGGTAATTAATTCCCATTGTAAAAGTGTGCATAGTGTATGTTTTATTCCAAACAATGGATGTGGAGCGAGTAAGAGACCATCTCTAATTGTAACATGAGGTGGTGGGGTTGAAGCTAGATTAAATGTCTTATGTAAAGTTGGAGGGAAATGATAACCAATTCCTATTGTAGAGGAATGTGGCATTTGTTCTAAGAGAGTCTGAATTTCATGTTTATTCTTTGTATCACAACCTTGTTTAGCAAGAATTTTAAATCCATGGCCATAGCACTTTTCTAAATCAATGGGTATATCATTAAATTTATTTATATAGGATGGATGAATAGTTTTGGGAAAATTTAAATTGTATTTATTGGTATTAGCAAGAGTGTTTATATGCAATGGGTGAGGGATGATTGTAAATGTGTGTATTTATGAGAGGAAGAAAATAATGCAAGTGAAGGTATGGTAGGCTTTATGGACTTTTGGCTAGGGTGGGTAGGCAAGGTCGAAGGGTGATATGTAGGTTATTAATGCTTGGGTTTTATGTTTTTAAGGAGAATGTTGGTTTTAAGGGTAGGTAAGTCGTTGTTTGGAGAATTATCAATGACCTCTTCTTCTTGCACCAAGCTATCCTCACTAGAAGGAAATGCCTTGGGATAAAAGGATACATGAGCTTCATCACTTGTTGGAGAAACATTACCAAAGACAACACGAAACATCAGCCAAGGATTTCAAATAAGATATCATTTTTCCAAAACAATTAGACATTTTGAAATCTTTTTACTAGAAATTATATACACTAAGATAATGATTGTTATAGAACAGTGAAAACAACAATCGAGAAAAAATCTGGACAAAAGACTCAAACAAATCAATATCAGTAAAATCTAGTCCAAAATAGTCAATACATGGATGCTAGCAGTCCTAGACGCGATGAGTTATGTTTGAAAGTTTTAAAAATATAGAAATAAACTTTAATGTCTGAGAATCCTAATTTATAGATGTCCAAATCTGGCAACATATAGATTTTTAAAAAGGAACAAGATCTCAATTTTTCTATATGTAAAACATAGTTATACATACAATTTTAGATTTTTAGAATAATGCAATGTGTTCTAAAGGTAACTTGTAGATTGTAAAATACAATAATCAACTAAACCTAGTTTGACAAATATAGAAATTGAAATTTTTACTATATTTTAAATGTTAACAACAATGTAAATCTTCACTTTTTGAACAACATATGCATGTATAAATCACAAAATTAAACATTTTCAAATTGTTCTAGCATGACCTAATTAAGATTTTATAGTGTGATAATTGACTGGAGCTATCAAGTGTAACAACTAAAATTAACATTTTTATATGTTTTGGATTGAAAATATTGTACAAATATTTGTGTTGTCAATGATTTTTTACAATTTTCATGCATAAATCATTAATTCAAAGTTTTTCAAATTGTATTCAGATTTGATCATGACCTAGTTAAGATTGTAGGTCTTAAAGTGCACAAATTTTGGGTTTACCAAAATGTGATGTGAGAAAAAGGGATCTAGGATCTAAATCAATTTTTTCCAATATCACAAGGGAAAAGGACTAAATTGATCTCAAACAAACACTTCGCTAATAACAATAGAAGATCTAGAATGGTAAATCAAGGTTTTAGTTAGGTTTTAGAATGTGTGTGTTGACAATAAATAATTATCTAATTTGATAATGCGAAGATGTACCTAGGTTAACCATGAAAATGCAATGAGCTATTATGATTTATAGAAATACAAAATAGAGAGATAGAAATAGAGTTTAAATCTCTTATTGGTCCTTGTCTATAAGCTCTCCTCCTCTGGACTCAATGTTGGAACTTTGTATGTCATTGATAAAATCCACTTTCCCTAATTTTTTGACTTGTTCAACTTGAATGCTTGAATGAACAATTAGTTATTCAATCCCTCTCTAAATTTTTTATAGATTTTTAACCTACATAAAAGAAAGAGGGGAAAGGGTTGTGTCATATAAGGGATTTCCTAAGTCAAATCCCATTTTCGTATTTCTACCTCCACAATGGTTATGATGATGTAAAAGAGAGCTTACTCTCAGTCGGGCAAAGGTTGAATGATAAAAAAAGTGACAAATTGATCATTTCTTGATAGACTAAAGTCATTGTACTCATCACCTTCAAGAAGAATTGGATACTTGATTTAAATTCATGCAAGTGTTAGTACTTATAAAATAAACAAAAATGAAACATAAAAATACTCACATGAAAATATGATGCATGGCCAACATGATGTTTGACTAAAATAATGTTGCTATAATTCAACAAATTTTTCTCTTGACTACTCTTAGGATGCTCAATTGTGATCTCAAAAGTGTTATCTCTTGCTAGGTGTTTCAAATAATGAAAAATACTTTTATTTATGCAATTCTTTAATTTCTTATAAATTAGTTATCGATGGTTGACAAATGATTTTGAATTTCTAAATGTTAAAATGTTAACATTGATATATTTGAATTAGGGCAAAAATAGGTTGGACAGGGTTGTTAGCACCCTTGTCTAGACCTATTTTTTGGCCTTAAGCATCGATAAATGAATATTAAATCCTTATTCCCAATTCAACTCTAATTTTTTGAAGATTATTATAAAATAAGAAGATTAAACACACAAATGGGTCAAAGCACATAAGGGGGAGCTAAACCTAGTGTGAAATTGTCAAGGGTGACAATTATGATGCTATAGCTTTTTGAATGGATTAAAATATTTAAACCTCCTTCATAAAATATTATTTTTATTTGAATGATCAAACATTTATTTTTCTCTCCATAAAATTTTTCTTATGTGTTAATGAAAAAACATTTATTCCACACACACCAAATCCAACTTCTCTTTTTTTTATATCCCCTTTATACCTCTTCATGCAAAGGGGAACTTTTCCAAGGGACTTGTCCTTTTCAAAATAAGGCATCCCTTTTTATTTATTTAAAATGGGATGATTTGTCCCAAACTTGAGTAGCAAGGTAAACTAGATCATCCAACCCATTAATTTAAAAAAAAAATCTTTTAATTTATTTTTCTTTAGTAATTAACCTCTACATTAATCTTCCTCCTTTGATATTAATAAATTATCAGGACATTAATTCTCCTTTAACATTAATGACAATATTTCCAACATAAGTTATGTCTATCTTGATGAAATGCCAAATTATCCTTTGTCTTTTCTTTTTCCTTTGTTCTTATAATTGTTTTTTATATGGATCGTGTAAATATTTTTAACTATCATAAGAGTGTTCCATGGGAGTTGTAAGATAAGTTTAAAAAGTAAAATGACTCAACTTGTGAGAGGTTGGTATAAATCTCCTTTAGGTTTTACAACTCTACCTTCATGCATAAATGATACATATTTAGGAACAACATAATGTATATTTTTCCAACCAAGGTTTACTCAATAGCATGTTCAACCTATTAAAAGTGGGTATGACATGATATGAGATATTTAGTAAATTTTAGTTCCAATTTTAACAACCAATGTGAAATGACCCAAAGTAAAAATCATTTCCTTGGGTCATTTTTTAAAAATCCTAAATGATCATGTGAGGGTGGCTTTGAATCATTATCTATAGATATGTTTTATGGTGTAATTTTTCAATGACTCCAAGATAAGCTAGACATTTAGGGTAATGTTATTGGTTTTCTACTTTGGTGATTTTTCTTCCTAATTGTATTGATGATAATACTTGAATCTCCTTTGATTTTGACCTTCTTTTTTTTTCATCTAAACACTTTGCAAATTTTTAGATCAAGAAAGATGGCTTGTGCTCCAGATTTATTATTTGTGGACCTTGTATGATATTTTTTTATGCTTTAATCATATTTCCCTTTTCATCTCTAATGATATAATCCACTCTTGATCCCCCCATTTTTCCTCTTGACTCTCTATCAAAGTTTATTTTTTGTCGATTCCTAGGAGGGGGATCCTTTGAAGTACTATAAGATTAAGAAAATTAATTTATCCATCCTCATAAATGGAAGGAATTTTGGCCCATGCTAGTATCTAGTCATGCCATTATCCCAAGATGTGAATTATTTCCCTTTGGTTGACTATGTCATAGTTTTTATTGACTAGATTGACCATTGTTGTCTCTAGTTTAATAAAAAATAATGTCTTAGATAGAGCCTTATCTTTAATGTTTAGACACATTTATTTTACAACCTTATATCATTATTTATACACATAGTTCATCCTAGCTAATTCCCTCTAACATTGCCACTTTAATTAATTTAAATTTGCATCCACTAACATCACATCACAATCAATCAATAATTTATTATAATTAATCAATTAACTTTTAAATAAATTCATGCACACATAATTAATTAATTATTTAAATAATTAATTGAATATCTTTCCAAATATTCAACAAAAATAAACTTCATATGAACATGTATATATATATATATATATATTGTTGGTGTGAATAAATGTCTTGTACCTAGTTAATTCACTTACTAGAGACTTAAGGGACATATTCACATGTTAAGTTTACTTAGGTCCTAAGATTCTTTGGCCTAATTGAGGAATGTGGCAATCAAACCTAGATGCCTCCTCCAAATGTTGTTGAAGGATCTCCAAATGTGATTATTATAAATGTATAAAGACATTTTTCCTATGTATTTGCTCTATTTTTAATTTTGTTCATCATTTGATCAAATCTAAATGTTACTTAGATATTAGGGCTAAGGCTACATGGTTGAATATTCTTTCATTAGACCCTCCATCCATGACTGCATCAATTATCTAGCCAAATGCTCCTATTGTTGTCCCAACCGTTGTTGATTTTCCTTGATACATGTGGTCATCAAATAAAATTACTCTTGCATTCAATTCCCCCATGGCTATTTTGATCTCTATTGCTTATCATAGAAACCTTCCATATTCCCACAAAAATAAAATTGTTGTGATACCAAAATGATTCATAAACTCTTGAAATTAGAACTCAAGAATCACAAAATTGTTTCAAATGCTTGCTACTTTTTAATGCAAATGAATTTTACTTTAAGGGTAGAGAATATTGTGATCAAAAGCAAACATATAAACTTGCAACACCTCATAAAACTCAAATTTTGACCTAAAACACCCCAATGTGGAGGAAAGACCTATTTGCTACCTTCTTTGCTATCTTGCAAAGATAATTACAAGTAGGACTTCCATTTTGACCTCTTTTGTTATCTCCTTCCTATGAAAATTTGAATTTTCCCTTCAATATTTCTCCTTTCCTCTCAATCTCCAAAAAATGATTTCAAATCAAGTTACAATTCCCTTTCATATATTTCTATGAACAATAAGGTTCCCCCTAGCCCTAGAAGAAATCCTATGCACACAAGGAGCTGAAATAGTGATTGTACAGTTCACATTGGCAATCTAAAGTTCTCACTATCAAAGAATAGAAACAGTTGCAGTCCATGCCATGTCTCTACCACAAATCAAGTTACAGTGCCCTTTTATAGATTTATGTAAACAGCATGGTTCTCCTCAACCCTAGAATTGTTGTGCACACAAGAAGCTAAAATGGCAATTGGAGAGTTCACATTCCAAAACTGAAGTGCTCACTATCAGTGGATAGCAATGTGGTTGCAATTCAGACCATGTCTTTGCCACAATTATGGTTCCATATTATGGGACTTTGAAAATTTTGTTGGTTCTAGGATTACATTTCAAAAATTTGGTCATCCTTGGGTCTTCTGAGTGTTAGGGTTCAGTCTTAGGGTTAAAACCCTCATCTATACAAAATCCCTAATGTTGTTTTATTTCTTCATTGACCTCGCATTCACTTTTTCTAGATCACTTAAGTTATAACTTAAGTCATTAATGTTGTTGGGTGGCCCCTTTTTATTCCTAGTGAAATATTTGGTTAAATGTGCCTTTTTAATGTTTGCCTAAGTCTAATAGTCTATGGGTCAAAATATTTGTGCCTTCATACTATGTTCTTACCTTAGGGTCTCAAATATTAAGTCTTACATTATGTGTCGACCTAAGGAGTCCCCTTTTTAAGTTCTAACTTAAAGCACGTGTAGTTAAAAATGCTTAAAGAAGCAGTCTGGCCCCACAAATTTAATCCCAGTTGTTGCTCACTAGCCTAGGCTATTAAAATAATCTCACAAGATATTGTGAGGATAGCGGGTGTGTGCCACATGTCCCATCTCTTTGGTGGGCTTCAACAACTTCTAAGGTGGCAGTAATGGTGGGCCCAAGATCTAAGGGTTGTGATTGATTCTAAGTGATTAAATCCTGACCGTTCCCCGCAAGCCCGTGGGGAATCTTTTGAAGATGTTGATACTGCGAGGGATAGCAGGCAGCCGCCACATGGCTTCATCCAGAGCATTCAGAGAACTATTGAGGAAGTGAAATATTTCATCAAATATTTCAAAATGACTTTAGAAGCAATAAAGACCGAACTACTCAAAGGACCTATAACGCATGTGATAAATAGAAAAGCAAGATATTTTAATCTCAGTCATCCATCTAATAAAGGTACTAAACACATAGGTGTGATCCTGGGGGTTAAGTGGTGTGCATGTTGGACTGTACTGGTTTGGTCTAGTTCATTTCCTAATAGCCCACAACCATTGATCACTATCCTGCAAATCTCAACAGGATAGCGGGCTAGCAACATGTGGGCATTCTCATGGCTTGTAAAGTGTGGTGGAGCCCATGGCGACAACAAGGTTTCCACAAGGAAAAATCTAACTAGTCAGATGTTGAGGTCAACACAAGTCAAATTATCAAACTTTATCGAATCCATCTGAGCCATCCATTGATCCAACTCACTCAAAGATTGACAGCTATAATCCAAAACTACTAACAAACCTGATGGAGTCGTTCTAGTTCACGCAAGCAAATAATAATGGCAGAATTGATGTTCAAAGGTCGAATTAAAAGATTTTCTTGCCATAAAAGCAGGAATGAAAGCATTATTCTGATTTACAAAGCATTTTAAAGAATCTGAAGATTTGTAGCAGTGCTTCTTGAGCTCTTTGCAACTATAATTAGGGTTTTCAAGTGTCAAAGACCAGTAAGTACAAAATTGTGCATTCTTGTGTTGAATTTCCACAATTTTTGCATGCAAGTGCTAGTTTTCTTTTTCAAATTGCAAATTAGGATTCTTTTAGGGTTTGACATTCATAGATTGCAATTCAATTGATGTGAATTTTCTTTGATTTTTTTCCATTTGGTGTAAAACCCTAGTTGCACTCAAGGAAACCCTAGCCTGTGTTGTCTTGTATTTGTAATGGCACCCCAAAAACTTGAGCTTCTGGTTTTGAGTCCAAGACATGATCACTTTTCCAAGATATATTGGACCAGTTGAAATCCTCTACCAATAACAAGTATAATGGCCAAGCAATATTCCAAGGCCCTGGGTCAAAGGACGGCATTGTTGACAAACAACATGCTATTGGAGATGCCATTCTACCCGTCACTGGATGGATCCTATTCAAACATTGGTTTGGGAAGAGGTTTCTGAGCATCCCCATGTGTAATGGATGGAAATTAGACTTGGGTAAATTGGTTGTTTCAAATGTATACCTAGATGTGGACCTTTTGAAAGCCATAGCAGCCAACTATGACCCTAATGTTAGGGTAGTAAGGACACATTCTGACATAAATATGGTTGATGTCACCAGGGCAGGACTCATTGAAGTTTTCAAATTGAGCCCTTGGCATGCTGAGATGGTGCCATTTGATGAGAAGAAATTGAAAGCAAAATATGAAAAGGTAAGGCTAACTTTCAAGGTGTCAATATTGTCAAACTTCATGGCAAGAGGGAAGGGAGGAAGCAGAATCACACTCAACCCATCTAACAAGGAACCTTACCAAATCAAGTTGTTTGAACACTACTTTTAGAGGACCTTCTATACCCTTTGTCAGATTTTGGGGTTTGAGCCAACTAAAAGGATGCCAGTTGCTTTTATGTACATGGTTGCAAACATCCAGCATGTCATGCTCAACACATCTTATGATTTTGCAAGTTATTTATCAAATGATATGCATAAGGGCCTTGTGGCTCTTAAAAATGGTGAAACAGGAGTAAGGTTTTGGTGGTACTCCCTGTTTATGCACATGTTTTTGTACATAGGATTTGGCTATTTTGGAGAAGACATGAAATTGGATAAACAAAATGAGAAGGGTGAGGATATGCCTATCCAAGTGTGGACTCCTATTTTGGATAAGGATGAAAAGGAATCCAGTTTTGTGGTATTTTCAAATGTGTTTGCCTCCAAGTTGAAGAGAACCTTGGTGATGAATCCACCTAGGATTCCAAATGAGTTGCATTATTTTGTAAGATCCAAGGAGAGAAGGCCTAAACTAGCCATAGAGCATAATTGGGGAGACATTATCCCATATTTTGACTACACCATCCTGAGAGTATATGGCACAAGTGTAACACCACATGTTTTACCAAGAGATGTGCCATTGAAGATCGGTTTCCTTGAAGTTATGTAGCAATTGGGAGATGTAGAGGATAACCACCTGGTGGGGATGAGGAAAGGGACTCTATTTCCTACATATACAACTTTTGCAGACTTTGTTATGGTCAAGGATGGTTGGAATAAAATTCTCCCAAAAATCAAGCCTCTAGGGATGAAATGTTGGAGAGCAAGGAACCATGATCCAGAAGGTGCTATGGTTGCCTTGAAGGATAGAATCAAAGGAGGAAAGTTCTATCATAATTTTTATTTCCCTTAAGATGTAATCAGAAACATTTTTTATTACAAATTGCAAGAAGAGAGGAAGATGAAGTGGTTAGCCTTCAATAAGTTAGAGAAGGCAATGCAAGAAAAGGATCCTAATTTCAAGGCTCTCCTAGATATAAACAATGAAATGTTGAGGGTAGAGACTATGTTGCGGAATTTTGATAATGTGGTAGGGTAGCTCAAGGAGGAAATGGTAGTGTAGGATAAAGGGAAGGATAAGGTAATTGAGGAACAAGACAAGTGGAAATCCCCCATGTTGGAAGAAAGACCAACATATCAACCTCCCAAGAAGTTGCATGTATTTGCAAGGAAGAAGAGCATAGTGAAGAAGCAGCAAACAATTGCCACCCCTGCTCAATCAGATGGGTCAAGGGCATCTTCACTAGCACGACAGTTGCCACCACTTTCACCTCCAAGACCAATTGCTCCTCAAGTTATTGAGCTTGATTCTCCACCTAGAGAATCTCCACCACTAAGGCAAACTTCACCAAAGAGAAGAAAGGTTGAATCAATTGGGCCTGTTGACTATTCTACTAATTCAAATGAGGAAATAATTGTAACTGAGGGTGAAATGAGGTAGGGTATGCCCTCACCCCCAAGAGAGATGATTCCACCAAAAATAAGCCTCAGATTAAGTAAAGTTGATTTGAGTGGAATTAACAATGTGGATGATGTCAAAGAGAAATCCTACAATGATTTATGGATGATGATTCTTTCGTGAAGACCAAGGTCTTTCAGGAATTTTTATAGAGGGCTAGAAGGGATGAATATGATGAGAGTATAAAGATGAAAATGAGTGAAAGCTCGGAGCTCCCAAGGGAAGTCATAGAATCAAAGGTTTTCACAGGGATGAAAGCTAAATACAAGGACATCACACTAGTTGAAGGCAAGGATTTAGTGAGAAAAAGTGGAGTGCTCCTATTACTAGAGTGGGACTTGGCTTTGGCCATTGAATTTGATACTGTAAGGAGACATGACACTCCCATTTTTGCCACAGAAGAAGCAACAATTGCGCTACAAGGATCGGCATTCAACCCCCAGTGGGATACATTGGCTATTTGGGCATTAGCCCCAAATACAAATAAGCCTGAAGTGGCAGAGCCTACATTTAATCTCAAGGGTAGATTAATAATCAAAAGAGTATCAGATAATTCAGTTGTGGAGGCAACCACATTGGCTGTAAATGTGGCTCAATTCATGAAGGCCATTGTAGAGTCCTTGCAGGAGCAATTTGAAGCTAAAAATAAAGAATATAATGATTTGGTGATTATGTACAACAAAGATGAATAGAAGATCGCAGAACTACAACTTGAGAATCACTATTGAAAGAGCAATTGCAAGCAATGCAATCCAGTCCAACATTAATGACAGGATCACTAGTAACTCAAGTGTAGCCTTCAACCCCACCAGCATCTCCAATTCAATCACCACCTCCTGCTCATTCTCCTCCCCCAACTTCAACAAAGATGGTCGTATATAACCCAGATAATGTACCTATTGCATACCTTTCCCCAAGTACATTAGTTGTAGCCCCTCCAAAGGAAGTAACCAAGGAAGAATTGATACAAAAAATGGAGGTCTTTGAAGAATTGTTTGGGTTGTATAATGACAACAATATTTTTATTGTCAAAAATGTATTGGAAGATTGTTTATCCAAAGCAATAAAAAGAGTGAGAAGTGTCCACTCTAATTATTCTTTAATGTTTCAACCAATAAGTATGTTGGAGAAGGAGAGAGCCATTGCTCTCCCTTTGATGTAGACATGGGTGCCCAAGTTAAATGTGTTGAAGAATATGGTCATTGAGTCCACCCATGATCAAAATAAGCCACCACAAATAGCTCCAACTTATAAAATGGTGAAGGAGATCATTGATTACCAAGGATTGGTAGACCCCTTGGAGAAAAGGATTAAAGCACTATTGCAAAAGTTTGATGAGAGTGATCTTGGCCTCTTGCCAAACATTCTCAACAGTGAAGGTGTTAAGACCTATGAGCAGTGGATAGGTCATATGGATGTAGTCATCAATGTTGAGGCTATTTTAATTTGTGAGGGGGATCTGAAGATGTCAATGTTAAAGGATAGTATGAATAAGTTGTCAGATACCAACACCTTTTCGAAGGAATTTGACAAAGATGCCACACAAATGATGTTAAAATATGGTCCTTATAGAACTAAATTAGATGGATTCATGGCCCTCAATTGGCCTACTGAGGACTATACAGCATGGGATGACAAGTACAACAATATTCCAGACTTGTAATCTTCTCCAGTAGTAATATGACAACATTTTGGTCTACTTGGCATCTCCAATGGTCTACAAAACTTTCAAAGGGGCATCAGCAAAGGTTTTTGTCATTTTGTACAACAAGATTTTGTTTCTCCTGCCAACTCAGCTTTATCAAGTCCACTACATGAAGATTGAAGACTTAAAGCGGCAATGGTATCAAATAACTATTTCAGATATTTTGGGAAAGCATTTTGGATGTAACAAACTTTGTAACTACCTTTGTAATGTCCTCTCATAGCTAGACTTTAGTATTTTAGTGGGATTAGCCTATCAGTCGACCCTCGTAGGCTAATGGAATTGGATAGAGGGTCTTTGTGGCAGAAATTTGGTCATTTGATGGTTTTATTCTTCTCCAAAGTTCAGAGAGGTTCAAGTTTGGCCTTCACAAAGGATTTAGAGCTCAATTTACCATACTATTTATAGTAAGTCATTCTAGTAGGGTTACTATTTATAGCAGGGCACCTGGTTGAGCTATATTGTCAATGTCGATCCCAGTATTCAATTGGTTTGAAGAAATAAAGTGTTTTAACTATGTTGTGATGTTTAATTATTATTAAAGCTCACTTTAATAATAATCAATATTTTAATGTTATCATATAATCTTATATTTGCACTTTATGGCTTGAGGGGGTCATTAGTCATTAAAAAGGAGCCATTTCAATTAATTATTTGGACGCCAATTATAAAGGTTGTATTTTAATATCTTTAAAGTGCAATTTTATAACATTTTAAAATATTTTAAAAGGCAAAAGAGGGTCAACCTTTTAGAAAGAAGTATATAAGCTACTAGGAAGAAATCAAACATCATCTTTGGGCATTTGGAAAACTTCATTTTATGGACTCTTGGGCGTTTTAGAGAAGGGAACTCGAGGGTTTCTGCATTTTCCTGAGCGTATCGGCATTGGAGAGCATAGTTCCTTCAGTGTATCAACATTTTGAGGCTGTGAAACTATTAGCTGAAGTTGCTTTACTGTTGGCTTCATTCAAGAGTCAAGTTTGTGCAAATTGGAGACATTTCTCAAGGGTTTTCAAGCTTATCTTTCATTGTTGGAGGTGAATATTACAAAGGCTTCATTTTATAATCCTTGCACTTATTTCAAGAGGTCGCACTTTCTAACCTACAACTAGTTGTACCTCCTCAACATGGTGTGATCTTTCTAGGGCAAAGTGCTTGGGTTTGGGGCCCATTTTCTCTTCATGGTTGGCGTCCAACATCTTAGAGGTATTTTGGGATATTTTGGTGGAGGAGAAGTTTATATTTGCAGCAGCTCGAGCTCTACATCAGACTATTTTCATTGCTACCAGGCGCTTAGTATTTTGACATAAGAAAATCTATTTTCTTTCTTGCTATGCCTTCTTGTAATGAAATAATTATATCAACTATTGAAAATGAAGATTATCAATCGAAGAGAAGTTCTTTGTTGCAATAGTTTCTTTCAATAGTTGTATATTCTTTTTAGTTTATTTTCATGCCTAGCAATATCTTTGAAAAATACGAAATAAATTAGAAAAAAAAAACAAATATTCATCAAAAACATAAAAAAAATCATAAAACAAACAAAACAAATTCAAGTAGACAGTTTTCGCAGTCAGAGTTTACAATTGGTAGAACCAAGGATTCTCACAACCTTGCACTCTAAATATTCTCCATGAACTCACAATTACTTTTGTAATTGTGAAATGTAAAGTGAATGTCAAATGAAAATGTGACATGTGTAATGGTTTGAAGCTTGTTGCTCCCTTGTTTTATAGAAGGGAATTCAAGGCCATTTGCACGGGTTGATGATTGATTTTGAAGAGCAATTGTAATACAAAACTCGGATACAATTTTGTCTAACTCTTGTCTAGGTTTTGAAGTTTTGAGTCTTTTGGTTATTAGCATTGTATACCAATACTATCATTTCTGAATACAAATGGCAAATTTCCAAAGCCATTTTTCTCCATTGTATACTTCATATGAATCATGAATGAAATGAATCAAAGATCATTCAATTCATCTTCGTTGTCTTTCCGTTGAATGTTTGTTTATTGTTAATGCACTTGTTCAAAGAATGAGTTAAATATGCTTTAACATGAATGAAGGTTTATGTGAATGTATGCAAGGATAATTAAGTAATATTGGTTTGGATCTCTGAGTTAAATGGTGTAATGCATCGTTTAATAGCTCTGTTGTGATAGATAGAACGTTGTTGTAAGTTTTTAATTGAATGATTTAACACTCCATACCCTAGGACAAGGCATTGATCCATAAGTTGTGTCTATGTTGCAATCTTCTGGTCATTCACAGCAATTCCATTCAAAAATCAACTTAAATCTTTATTTTCAGTTGGAATGTATGTTTTAATAGTATTTCACCATATTCTCATGTTCTAGATTGATAAATGTTGTGAGATTTGCCAGATCTTCAAGGTTTTCGTCTATTAAACAGCTTTAAGGAGAATATATCTATTAAAATTGCAATGTATGAGGTAATTTGGCACAAGAGCATCTAAAAGATACATTGCAGGGATCACCCTCCTGGGTTTTGCAGAGCCCAATGTAGAGGGAAAGTTTAGCAAATTTTCACCTGTTAGTTGGCCAATCCCTCCATATAGTTAATCATCAGAAATGGCAAAGTACGTAGAATATATGTGAGATCGGACTGGTAATTAAAAAACACCAACACCGTCCATCTGCATTTCACTATCTGTTTTATGTTTTGTTCATATATTGAGTCTAAGTTCACTTTATTATTCAAATACATTTTCCAAATCCAGTATGTATCACCAAAAAAGCAATAATGCTTGCACTAGCATCATCAGAGAACCAGTAGGGCTCAATATAGAGAGATATAGGGGCTCAGATTTAGGTGGTTTTGGACTCAAACGACGGTTAAACCATCAGGTAAGTAAATGAGTGTTCAGTATATAGATATGCTGTAGTAAAATAGTCAAAAAAATCCCCTAGCATGTGATGAAAGAGGTTCTTTGTTCCAGTATTTTTCCTTCGAAAAAAGCCCTATATTCACTTGGGATATGATCCAGGTTAAACAAGAAGAAGTAGCACAACCTATATAACTCTGGAAAGGTCTGTCTCTTACAGGAAAAAGCCAGCTATAGATTATGAATAGCTTGTGTGTCTCTCAATAATGCTGTGGAAAACTTCCAAACATAATCCACGTTAAGTATAGTTCTTAAAATTCCTACTTTGAAAAACTAAGACATGTAACTTGCAAATGATTTTCACAGATTCACTACAGAATCTTGCATCAGCTATGATTTTACAAACAGATTTTGACTATGACCCAGAAGGTTGTCAATCTCTTCTCAAATAAATGGCCTTATATCGTATCTCAAAATATTCTTCTCTTCAAAGAGTAAAATGTCAATGAATGTGAACACAAGAAAATTTTTGGGCTTTTTCGAGTAAGCCATGCTCCTGAATGCATCTGTCATGGTTGAGGCTGTACATCCAATCGAGTCAAGCAGTACAGTTCATTGTCAGTAGGAAAATGATCCAACAATAAAACATCTGAATGATCATTGAGTTCATCAATGAACCCAAACCAGTAAATCACCAGTCCTGGGCCAAATCTGTTTACATACCTACATCAAAGAAATAAAATTGATCACAAACTATAAAATCAAAAGTGACAGAAGGATAAAAATATATAAATAGTACAGGCAAAGTTATGTCTTCAAACCTGATCACATCAAAGGCTTGGCCTACCTCTTTCATACCAATAGAAAACATGAAATGCGAACAAGTCATTATGAATCTAGTAGTCTTTCTAACACAGAAAAATTCAGGGAAACCATGGCAATATAACAACAAAAAATAATACCAAAAAATAGGAACAAAAAAAAATTAGTAAACCTGTGTTTTATTCACGTTTTACTGTCTTACTCAACTTATGTTTTAGTTGCCTGTTTTGATTCGGCATTGTATTTTTTTCATTTGAAGACAAGTTTGACTTAGTTTTTTCAGTTTACCTGTTGTGCCAAATGGCATGTCTGAAAGACATGGAAAATGAGCTGGGATGGTTTTAAAGAGCTTAAATTCTAGAATACACACTAAAAAGTTTTCTGCTTCTATGCCTTTGAGTTTGTTGTCATAAAAATCAGGTGGCATCAAAGTGCAGCATGCACGCACCTTTGCAAAGCCAATATCTAATCAAGGTTTCTGCACCAAGGTCTAAAAATTTAATTAACGAGAGAAAAATGATGGAAATAAATTTCCTATATTTAAGAATTAAGTGTCTGATGTAAGAAACATTCTGTTTTTTTTCTCTTTTAGGTTCATTCTCCTTTTTGCACGTTTACCTAGTTCTTAGACTTATTTTCAATATAGGTTCTTACAAAATTTCTTGGCAAAATCAGCAAATGTAAAGTCCTAAATACATACTGTATCACATAATTAGCACAACCTGCAAAGCATTGACATAATCTCCTAAAATTAAAATCTATCTAGATGTTATTAGCTGCTCATATAAGTCAACCATCCAGCATAGAGGAATTAGATTTGTATGTACGGAGGTATGCATCTCTGGGAAAAAACATTTACTGCCTTCATGTTACAAAGAATCATATAAATTTCACACAAAGAACTGAAATCCTGAGGTGGGCTCAAATCAAAGTTTCATGCAGAAAGGTGTCACAAATTCATATGTAAGTTTTACCAAAACTCTGACATACTAAAGGCCTCAATTCCAAGACCTATTTCTAACAAATTATGAGTTCATGTAAATTTAGTTAGTATCACTTCCCTTAACGAGTCATTTCAAGAAGCTAATGCTCAACCAAGATGAGCTATAAGGGCCTCCAGTCAGGTTTCATGACAACTCTTCCCTGTAGGAGACTTGCTATCATTGATGGCTTTGATACTATTAAAGTCTAAAGATTGTTTCATCTTACATACGTATATGAAGATATGAAAGTACTGCCATGTTATCCATGTGCAATGCTTCCTATTCAAGCTCTATTAGTATATGATGGTTAAGTTATTGCTGATCTGCAAAGGGACATAAGTGATAGGGCTATAGTTCATAGTTCATACGATTCCAAGGCTATAAACCTATCCCCTTTGAAACATTAGCTCAACATAATCTCACATCCCTTTCAAACATAGTTCAACACAACCTCATTGTATTTGGAAGCCACAACCCCACATGGAATGATAAAAATGGACTCCCAATCAGAACGCATGTGAAAGTTGATAAGATCTTAGTCACAAGACTGACAACAAAAATTCCCTTAACTTACTCCACTCCTCCAAGTTAGTCATCCTACCTAAAGGGCTTAATCTAAAAAAACGCATACTGTTCATGGTCTTTGCACCTAGTCAACCTACCTAAGGGGCTTTCTTTTTGAGTTTATGGAGGCATTCACTCCTGTTTAAAGTAAAATCCAATCAGGCAGTTTCATTGTGAGTTTCTTATAAACATGCATATTTGGCATTCTGAGGTTGACTGCAATAATAAAAGAGTGCTTATAAATGATTTCATGCAGAAATGATATCTAAGATTAACCTAGAAGTAAATCCCCAGTATGAAATATTAGACTAATCAAGACAAGTAGATGGATGCTGTTCCCACATCAACTTTTAGCACATTATATGCAAATGCATGTCAACACATACTTCTCCTACAATGGTTCATTTCCAATTATTTGTTATAGGCCAGGCTAGATTATGCAGCTCAATCTTCTTGAAATGATGTTTTAATTCACCAAAACTTGCATTTGCTTTAGCTATTTTCCAGTCATTTTTTAAAGATCCTTCCATAATCCTGAAGAAGGTTCTAGCCCCTATAATATTTACAAAATTAATAGCAACCAAATAAACCTCACTCTAGTGTTGGTTGTGAATGAAATCTTATTTTTATCTTAGATAACATTAAAAAATTATTATGTAATTCAAAATGGCTCTGTGCGGGAGAGGCGGGAGAGGCGGAAATTTGAACTCTGAGGGATTTAGGTCTGAGGATGATGTTGAGGCCGATGATGGCGATGATCCAGATGCTTTTCGCTGTCCACAAGAGCTTCTTTCTGCAGACCCTTCTTGCTGTTCCTTCGTCTGGGTTTGTGTGGCGAGCTTTCAACAGGAATCTCATCCTTTGCTTTTTTCCCTGCAGCCTGGATCGTGCTCTTCTTTCCCTATGGTGGAGGTGGAGTGTAGTTGCAACACCCTCGGTGCGTTTGGGATCTTCTCTTGCGCTGAGCTCGGGTCTCTCTTCTTGTTGCTGCAATTCAAATGGTCTGATTCTCCTCTACTTTGTAGGGGTTTTGTTCTTATTGGCGGCTTGTGGGCTGCATCTCTTGCAACCTCTTGTTGTGGTTTTCCTCTAGTTGGTGTTGGCAACAGTTTTGTTCTGTTCTCGTGCTTTCTTTGGACTATTGTTGGCTTGGCTGCTCTTGGTGTTGTGGCCCTCTTTGTTTGTTGGTGGTTGGTTTGTGCTACAAGTGGATCTCCAATGTGGGCGTCTGAGTGTTCCTTGGCTCTGGATTGTGTTCTAGGTCTCACTGTGTGAGGTGGCTTGTCTATGGATGTGTGGAGTGTGGAGATTTTTTGGCTTTTCTTTGACCTAGGCTGGCATGCTAGGTCTGTTGGTGTGCCTTATCGTTTTTCCTTCTCTCTTCTCCCTTGTTGCGTGGACTCTCCATGCTTGCTGCTGTGCTTGGCCTTGGACATGGTTTTGGAGCTTTGGGAGGTTTTTGTCCCTTTGGTTGTGGAGTTGCTTGCTGGTGTTGTGGCTTTGGTGTGGTTTTGCCCAATGGTGCCTTCTTTGGCTTCTTGTGTGCAGTCTGTCTTGCTTGTGGATGGGAGGTTTGTGGAGAGTCTTTGGCTGTCTTGTGACTCTAGCTAGCATGTTGGGTCTGATGGTGAGCTTAACTATTTTGCCAGCTCTCTACTTCCTTCCTTTGCGGGCTTTTCTTCGCTGTGTGGGAGATTCTTCTTTGGTGTTGGGGTTTTTTTGGCTTGCTCGGATCCTTCATTCCTTCTATGGTTTGTTGGTGGGAGGTTTTGCTAGTGCGTTTGTTTTTGTGCCTTGAGGGGGTTTTTCTTCTTGGCTTTCTTTCTTCGGAGGTTGTTGTTGTGGGGATTTATGCCCTCTTTATTGTTGTTTGGAAGGCTTCCTCGATGTGGCTTGGTGAGGTCCTCTAGTTGGGGTTATCTCCTCTTTTCACTTAGGTGTTGAGATTTCCTAAAATTTCTTTGTCCCTCTTTTGGTTCTTCATGCTTCCTTGGCTTAAGGGGGAAGTTATTTTTTATGGGTTGTTTGATCTTTGCAAGGAGCTATTAATCTTTTGTTTTAAGGCTCAGTTTTTGCTGGTGCTGGCAACCGTGTTGCTTCTCTCTTTGTTTCTTGTCATACCAAAGGATGTTGTTTTTACTCTTTCTTCTAAAGCTTCTACTTCCTTCTTGAACTTTCAGTTGATGCCTTCTATGGAGGTGGAGACTGCTCCTATTGAGGAGGAGCTAGTTGTTGATGTTTTGGTTGGAAGTTCTCTTTTCTACTTCGTGCTCTTATTGAGGTGGAGCCTGGGTAGGCAGGGGGTGAGGTTTTTGGTGGTAAGGGTTTTTACTACATCCTCTCCAATAGAGGGGAGCTCTCTCATATTGAGGTTGAGATAGAGTTGGTGTTTCAAGCAATTTGTTGTTATATGATGGATGAGGGGTGTTGTAGGAATGCTGTTGTTTTACAGTATTCAGTTGTTGGGCTGATTGTTGCCTGGATGAATCAGGCAGTTTGCAAGTTGGCTGAGGGTTGTTGTTATAAGTCTGATACTTTGCAGTATTCTGTTGATTTATTTAGGCTAATTGTTGCTTGGATGAATCAGGCTGTTAAAAGTTCAAGGTCCTTGTTAAAACCTGGTTGTAAAGGGTGTAAGGTCCCTTCAAATCCTTTGGGTTTCAGGCCCCTATAAACTTGGTTGTTAAAGGGTTTTAGGTCCCTTCAAAACCTTTGTGCAGCCTTTTGTGTTGTTGTTGTTGGGCTGATGTTGGCTTGAGGTTTATCTTTGTTGCAGCTTGTTTTGCGTGGATTGGGTTTCGATCCCCTTCCTAACCGACTTGTAATGGGTTTCGGGTCGCATCAAAACCTGCTTTTCCTCATCAAAAACATTAAAAAATTATTGCTTCATTGTTAGAATCTACAAACAAATTCTCATCTCGCTCAAAAGGGGAAAATACCACCATCACTAATCATAAATTAGAAATCTTTTTTTGTTAAGGACAAGTAGATTTATCTTCTGTGTTACATATATTTCAATGAGTTTATGGTACCCTGAAGTCTTCGAGAAACAATTAAACTGAAATTTTCCATCTTTTCTCAAAAAATGTAGTCATTTCCTAGATGTTTTGTATCATGGCTGCCTAGGATACTTTGAAGAATATTTATCCTTTCTGTTTTACTAGTAATCTTAAGACTATCATATTGTGAAACGCGACCTAAGTGAATCAGGAACTGCCCAGAATCCCTGTGGAATCAACCAAGGTGCACAATATAAAGCACTCCAAATCTGGTAAGGAACTTTGGAGGAACCCACTGGCCAAACCCAAGCAAATCCAATGCTGACATGGCATTTCCAGGTGGATTCTGACATGATCCAAAAGTTGCACACATTTTTTGTGGTTTTTTTTAGCTTTTTCACATGGATAAAACCCTTGATGCCAAATATTGTTTTACAAAGAATAACATTTTCATTTCACTACTCAATGTGCCCGCAATAAGAGACAAAGTGTTAAAATTTAAAATGGAAAACCCTATTCAGAAGCATAACAATGCACTGTCATTGCTCCTCCATCCTCAACTAATAAACAATTCTCTACCCTTGACCCATCACCAAGGCACAATTTCATTTTATTATTTTAAAAAAATATTATTAAATTGTATGCCTGCTTTTGATTTTAACTGTATATTTTGCAATCTACATGGACTGGAAAACTCATGCCAACTATTATTAAACTGTATATTCTAAATTTAATAGTTTTAATATTGTATCATAGTATATACAATTCAATTTATATCTATTAATAAATAAGATTGTTTAATAATAAACCAAGTTGCCAGTTCTAGTACTGGTTCGGATTCAAGTTCGGGGGTTTGGTTCACAGGTTTGGCTAAAAACTTTTGGTTCGTTTGTACAAAAAACATGTAAAAACCATAAATATATATATGCAGACTAGAAGCATGAATTAGGATTAAAATATCACATAGCATCATATAAACAACAAAACCACCATAAACTTGAATGTCATTTAAAACATGCATGATAAATATTCATCGTTCAAAACACAAGTTCAATATTAAAATAATAATATCAAGTTCAACACTTCTAATCATCAAATAGATTTTCTAAATAATCAATATCACCGTCATCATTGACATTAGATGATGTATGAACATTAGATGAATGAAATATTCCGAGCCAAATTTTTTTGTTTTTCGATTAACAGATTACAAAGCAGTGCACTCGTTAAGGTTAGCAGAGAAAACCAAAACGTGCAAGAAAGCAACTCTAACCAGAATGGCGCCGATGATGGCGAGCATTGGTCAGAGGATCTTCTATTCTAGATGCAGAAAGGAACTCAACGTCAAGTATGTGCTACCCAATCCAATGCGGAGTGAGGGGCGACCATATGACGGAGTGAAAACTAAAGCAATGCTTGAAAGGTAAATGCTGAGAAAGAAACTACTCAACACCCAGAATGCGCTTGCTAACCCGGAGTGGGATAGTAGCGACCATAGGGCGGAGATCTAACAATTACAATAACTTGATTGAGATTTAGAATTACAACCAGATTTAAACAAGCAAGAATGACTGCCAGTACTACTGGTCAATTTACAATTCTGACTTCACAAGCCTGCCAAGATGTTAGAGCTAAGAAATATGAATCTTTACAATGCAAATGGATATCTCTTGGCTGAATTCAAGAAGCCACATCAAAACATTACAAAGATTGGATCTGATATTTCTGTTTTCCTGTTTCTCTCAAATCTGCCTTTTTACCAGCAAACCAGCATACTAAGAATTGATACAATTGCTCATACCTTTCTTATAATCCTCTCAAATTGCCTAAAATCAGATTTAAAGTATTACTATGACAATGGCGCTCACTCTAGATGCTTAACCCAGACCCAAAATGCAACTGTAATAAAAATGCACAAATCCCAAGGCTAGGAAAAGTACGGCCTAGCTGAAAGAATTCGATTTGACTTTAAAAATTGAATACACCACATTAAAATCTGTTATTTGAGACAAATGATCGCCTTCCCTAAACAGTGATATGAATGCAATACCCAGAACTTATTTTTTTGTCTTTTACAAGATATGAATAAATCATGCAATCTGCTGTATTAAATGAAGCTAAAAGCTGCAACACTAAAATGCCCAAAACAGATTTAACAATACAAAACGGAACACAAATGAATGTACTAAGATGCACTCACAAACTAGACTAAGAATCAACACTTGATGTTGTCTTGCAAACACGAAGCGATGCCCAATGCTAGGAGGCCTTCATTCCTCGAAGCGATTCCAGAGCCAATCCGGCAGCATAACAATATAGTCGTCAAAAGATACTGAAATGATGCACCAAGACTCCCTTTTATAATTCTTCCGTTGACTTCACAAAACCCTAAAATGAGCTTTTAGGTCAAAATCTCTAATCTCCTCAAGAGGGCGTACTTTCTCTTCAAAGCTCCAGATTTGACATTTTAATTAAATATCAAACTTTGAATTATGCGCCCCTCATAATCTTGCTTTGACTTAGGAAATAATTAAAACATTTCTTAATGAGGGCGCCACCCTCAAGACCCACTTTTTAAAACGACATTAAGTCATTAAGTCTAAGCCAAGGGGTCAACGTTAAAATATAACATTTAAACGTGACTTTTTAATTTAAATGACTTAACTTATTTCTCCGAGAGTGCCCTGAAGCCAATACTGATGAAGTCAACTGATCAATCTGAAGCCGGAAGTCAACCAACCTGAGCTCATCTGGAAAGCTGCCAAAAATAGAATTTACTAAAAATAGTAAATTCCAAAAAGTGCTCTGAATGCCGAGACGATCACACCACTGCGAAGCCCTCTGAAAACCCAGAAGGAATCTGCCATTTAATCCACCATCTCTAAGCAATGACCTCAAAATTAGGAAACCCTAATTTTAACTTCCGACTAGCCTTCGGGTTTCCAACGAAAGGCCAACGGTCACTAGAAATGTCAGGCTTGGAAAGGGGACATTACAATGAACCACAAGCAATGCTAGTGCCACTATCACTTCCACTAATAGTGTGCTCATGCTAGACTCCTCAAATGTAATATGGTGGGAAGTGGAAGCATCCAAGTCAGTATGCTCTAGCTCTATATCCCACAACTTCTCTCCCAAAAATATCCTTCTCTAATCCTCGTGGCTGCCAATGAACCCTTGTAAATGTGTAGGAATGACAATGCAATCATTGTAGAAGCTTGAAAGGTCAATCTTCAACTCCATTTGTTGATTCAACAAGCAAAAATGAATGCTCAACCTATTGGAATAAAAGTTGCTGTTTTCAAAAGAAATCAACAAAAATGAAGGGCCCCCTAATCAGGAACCCTACCAAAACTCACAAAGGAACTGGACTGAGACCCAAATCTGATGCAAACCGAACCCGCATCTGGCACAACAAGAGGCAAACCTAGCTACTTAAATAATAAACATACAATATAATAATATAATCTATATTTATTATTTTATAGTTTAATTTAAGTTGATTATTTTATAGTTTAATATATAAATATAAACATTTAATAATACATATACAGTATAATAATATGGTGATTGAACAACATATCTTGCTAATAGTTTTAATAGTGTGCTATTTTGAATTGAATTCTTGTTTTTAGGCTGAAAATATGTATATATTTATGATTTTCATTTTTTTAAAGTACTGATGTACCCGGTCTCAAAAAAAACCATATTATCGTACTAACTTACCATGTAGTGTCCCCTTTTTGAAATGGGATTGTAATAATAATAAATTAAAATAAGTGAAATATAAAATATAATATAATTATAAAACATAAAATTACATATAATTTTATCAAAGGTAGGGGCATGTAAAGAATCATGACTCTTGAAGGAAAAAGATGTATAAGAGACCATGAAAATATTAGAAAATAATCTAAGTTTGGGAACTCTGGGCGCCCCAGGTGGCCAGGGGCGCCCAGCCTTTTGGAGGCCCAAATCCAACAGTTAGGGTTTGCTAATATGCTCATTGTCTTCAAGATTCTACCAGCTTCGCAGTGGATGTCTTTGTCAAATCATCAAACTTGTTGATCACCGGCAAATCCAGATCAAACGGAAGGTATAACATGAAGGTTCAAGTTTGAAGAATGAAAATCTTGTGAAAATGTCTCTGGTAATGGTGGGCACCTCAGAAGGAGAAGGGCGCCCAAGCTTTTAAGGGCCTAAATGAGACAATTTGCAGTCGAAGCCTCCAGCATGACTTCTTCAGATTTGAAGCAGCGCTCCAATGGAACCATCAGCAAGTCCATCAGAGTTGATAATCACCAGATATTGAAGGCGGAACAAAGGGAGAAACATGAGCAAAATGCCAAAGGTCAAAAGAAAGTTGAAAATCTCAAAATAAAATCTAACTCTAGAGGAGTTGGACGCCTCAGGTAGCCAGGGGCGCCCAAGCTTTTGACCCTCAAGATTCAACTTTCAGGAAATATCATTCCCAAGAGACCACCTTCAGAATCCTCCAAGCTATCTAGCAAGCCCAATCATCAGTTCGTCAGACCTCCAGATCATCCAGAAATGAGAATTTATCAGAAGATCAGAAAGCAAGTGTAAAAGTTGAAAATCCAAAAAAAAAGACTCAAGCCTAGAAGCCATGGGCGCCCCAAGAAGCCAAAAGCGCCCAAACTTTTGAGGCCCTGAAATCAGTTTTCATAAGAGATCATCTCTACAAGACCCTCCTCAAAATTCATCAAGCTATTCAGCAAATCTGACAGTCAATCAATTGGGTCAGTCTAACTCCCGGAATCGCGAATTCATCAGAAGATCAAGAAAACATGAAGTGATGAAAAATGTGAAGAAATGGCTAACACTGGTAATGATGGGTGCCCCAAGAGAAGATAGGCACCCATGATTTTAAGGGTCAAGATCATGTTTTTATCAAAAGTTGCCTCCAGGAAAACTTCGTCAAATTCACTTAAGCTCCACGATGGATCATACTGCCAAATCACAAGATTCACCGAGCACCTGGAATCAAGGATCAAATTTGTTGATTTAAGATAGCTTCAGTCAAATATAACTAATGATTGCATTCATGCATCATCATCATTTATATTTAACCAAACTGTTCTTAAAATATAAAACCATCAAATAAGTTATTCGAATTTCAGATGATGATGATCGAAATTTGCAAATGGATAAATCGGAATTCATATTAGATGATTGTTGTTTGTTAAATACACACATCTTAGTCTATGGATAACACTAAATGGTTTTGGTTGTTAAGGGAGCCCACGTGCTCAAGGGACACGTCCTCTCATGAGACGTGTCTCTCCTTGAGGCGTGTCTCCCACATATAAATGGGACTTCATTCCCTTATTTGCAAGACATTGAAATCTATAAATATTCTGCAATCAGCACATTTGATACAAAAGAAATAAATCCGACTTAGAATTCTAGAACAGAATTTCAAACTTAGAATTTCCATAGGTTCTTTTAGGATACAATCTGATAAGATTTGTCTACATTTACATGGTATCAGAGCCACGTTGAGTGAATCCAAATCAAATCTAGATATCAGATTACTTAGAAAATTTTCGTATTTTTGAAAAATCGAATTCACATCACATTCTTCATAATGTCAAGTGTGATCAGATTTGAAGATCGTCTTGAGGGAGCAAACAACTTCACCTCATGGGAATTCAGAATCATGATGATTCTCAAAGAAAATAAGTTACTCATTTGTGAGAGAAAACAAGAGGGAACCAGAGGATGATCCTGAGAAGACTCAATGGATTGAGAATAATGAAAAAGGCATGAAAATCTTAGTAGATGCAGTTAGGGACCACATAGTACCTATTCTAGCAAAACATGAAACTGCATATCTAATGTTCAAATCCCTTGAGAGCACCTATGAGATAAACAACACCTGTAGGACTCTTGCATTAAAGAGGCAAATCAACAATGTCCAAATAAACAAAGGAGAAACTATTAATGCATACTTCATGAGGATCATTGAACTAAGGGATCAATTATCTACAATTGGATATCAAATTGATAGCAAAGAGTTAACACTAATTGCACTAGGAGGCCTACCAAACTCATGGGAGTCATTTGTTCAAGGAATAAGTGCGAGATCTAAACTCCCCAAGTTTGATAGGCTAAGAACAGACTGCCTTCAAGAGGAAACAAGACTCTCAACAAAAGAAAACAAACAAAAATCCATAGATGAGGACATTCAAGTGCTCAACACATCATCTAATAAAAGGGGTAAGAAAAACTCTTACGGGAAAGGATCATTTAAGAGAAAGAGAAATTCCCATGGAAAAGGATCATTCAAGAAGAGGAAAGACATCTCTCAAGTACAATGTTTTAGATGTGATCAATATGGGCACTATGCAATGAAGTGCCCTGACAAATCAAAACAACAAGCATCATTTGCTAAAGTAGGAAAGTCAAATTCAGACCACGATTCTAAGAAATTTGTATTCTATTCAGCCTTATCAAGTCAAGTATCTAACAATATCAACAACTGGATGATTGATAGTGGTTCTTCAAGGCACATCACAGGGTTTAGAGAACACTTAGACACTATGACTGAAGAGACTGATGAAGAAGTAATAATTGGGGATGATTCTGTACATCCAGTAAAAGGGGTTGGAACTTGCTCCATCACATTGAAATCTGCTCTCTCCCTTCAACTCACTGGAGTTTTAATCGTACCTGGAATAAAGAGGAATCTAATATCCATCTCTGCTCTTGAAGACAATGGATATAGGGTTCATCTTTATGGATGGGAAAGTTTTGGCATGGCCTAAGAACTCAACTATAAAGAAAGCTCTAACCATAGGTGTAAGACAATGTTATCCTTATAAACTATGCACTGAAGTCAAGCAAGCCCTTACCCTTGATACTTTTGATTCAAATGAAATTTGGCATAGAAGATTAGGACAACTTCATTTTCGTGCCCTACCTTCCGTAGAAAAACTTGTAACAGGATTACCTAAGTTAAAACCAACTCAGGAAGGAACTTGTAAAGGTCGTGCCCTAGGAAATAATACAAAGGGATCCTTTCACAATAGCTTGAGCAAAACCCAAAATGTATTAGAATTGGTTCACTTTGATTTATGTGGACCCATGTTTGTACCCTCCAAGGCAGGCTTCCTATACTATGTCATATTTATAGATGACTTCTCTAGGAAGACCTGGATTTACTTTCTTAAGTGCAAAGAGTCAATAGAAATCCTTAAAAGGTTCAAGGAGTTCAAAGCTCTTACTGAAAACTTCTCTGGGAAGAAAATAAAAATCTTAAGGACAGACAATGGGAAAGAATATACCTCTGAAATCTTTAAGGAATTCTGCATGAATGTTGGGATTAAGAGGGAGTTTACAGTAGCCTACAACCCTCAACAAAATGAGGTTGCTGAAAGGAAAAACAAAACCATTGTAGAAGTTGCAAAAGCAATGTTGCTTGACCAGAACATTGAAACCTCATTCTGGGCAAAAGCCTCTAGAACTGTTGTCTACATCCAAAATAGATGTCCTCATTCTCACCTAGATAACAAAACTCCTGAAGAAGCATTTCCTGGCCTAAAACCTGATATTAGTCACTTTAGGATTTTTGGTTGCCCAGTCTATATTCATGTGCCCAAGGAGAAGAGATTCAAACTAGAACCTTCCGGAAAGAAAGGGGTATTTATGGGATATAGTGAAACCTCCAAGGCCTACAGGATATTCATACCCGGGCAGAAACAAATTGAATTGAGCAGAGATGTCATCTTTGAAGAAGACATTGCATTCAAAAGGGCAAGAAGTTCTAGTGAGATAGAAAATTATTCCCCTAGGGTATTAGAAGTGGAACCTACTCCTGAGATTCAGAGGGAGTATCCTGAGGAAATGCCAAATGAACTTCAATCTACTTCAGATGAGAATGCAAATGACAACAGCAAGAAGAGGCCACTTTGGGCTAGAAAAATGATCAAAGAAGCTAAGAATCATGCAGCACCCAAAGGAACATTTAGGGAGAGTAAAAGACCCAAACGGTTCTCAAGCTATGTTGCTCTAATGAATGACATCATAAATTCAGAACCCACCAGTGTTTTAGAAGCCTTCAGACATCAAGTATGGAAGGACGCTATGACGGAAGAGTATCAGCCCATTCTAAAGAATGATGTATGGGATATAGTGCCTAGACAAAAAGAGAAATCTGTTGTCTCTTCTAAATGGCTCTTCAAAATCAAACATGCTACTGATGGCAGTATAGAAAAACATAAGGCACGTTTTGTGGCAAGAGGTTTTTCACAGAAGGAAGGCATTGATTATGAAGAAACATTTGCACCTGTTGCCCGTTACACATCTATGAGAGCAGTGATAGCTATTGCAGCAGCTAAAGGCTAGAAGATCCATCAAATGGATGTGAAAACTGCCTTCCTAAATGGAACCATTGAGGAGGAAGATAATCTAAAACAGCCTGAAGGTTTTGTGATACATAAACCTGACTCACATGTATGCAGACTAAAGAAAGCACTCTATGGACTTAAACAGGCACCCAGGGCCTGGTATGAAAGAATTGACAGCTACCTCATGGGACTAGGATTCTCCAAGAATGATGCTGACCCAAATCTTTACTTTAAGGTAATCAAAGGTGATATGTTAATAATTATTTTATATGTTGATGACCTGCTGATAATAGGAGAGGATCACCTCATTGCTCAAGGAAAGAAGGATCTAACTTCAGAGTTTGACATGAAAGACTTGGGCATCTTACACTACTTCCTAGGTTTAGAAGTATGGCAGAAATCAGATGGCATCATATTAAACCAAGGGAAGTATACTATTGATATTCTGAAGAGATTTGGAATGTTGGATTGTAGACCCATGTCTACACCTATGGAAACCAACCTTCACAAACTAAAAGAAGCAGCAGCAGAATCTAAGTGTGCAGATACCACTCTATATAGACAAATGATTGGATCATTGATGTACCTGGTTAACACCAGACCTGATATTTGCTATGCAGTGAATGCTCTAAGCCAGTTCATGTGTGAGCCAAAGGAAATTCACCTTATGGCTGTGAAACATATATTGAGATATCTTCAAGGCACTATTGGATATGGTCTTCTTTACAAAAATAATCAACTAGATCTACATGGATACTCTGATTCAGATTGGGCTGGAAGTGTAACCGATCGGAAAAGCACATCAGGATGTTGCTTCAGTTTGGGATTGGCTATGATCTCTTGGATCTGCAGAAAACAGTCTTCAGTAGCTCAAAGCTCGACAGAAGCTGAATACATTGCAGCCTCTATGGGGGCAAGAGAAGCAGTATGGCTCCGGAAATTGCTTGTGGGACTCTTTGGTGAGCCCTTGAATCCTACTATCATTCATTGTGATAATCAGAGTTGCATCAAACTCTCTGTAAATCCAGTATTCCATGATAGATCTAAGCACATTGAGATCCCCTACCATTATGTAAGAGACATGGTAGAAAGGAATGTGATCCAGTTGGAGTATATTAGTACAAATGATCAAACAGCAGACATTCTCACCAAACCTCTCTCCCAAATCAAGGTTGAACACTTCAGGAAGAAGCTTGGTATGATTGAAATGTGATTTGATATTATGTTTGAAATTCAAAATTGTTTAGAAGTTGTACTAATATATTTAAAGATGTTTAATGTGTAAACTCTTTTGTCATGTGTGTGACTCCATGACCTTATGGGCCCGCTCCCCCTGTGTACATTATTGAAAGGTGACGATCTTTCTAATAATGAACACTTGTATGTGACATTGTAAAGTGACGACTCTACAATGATGAGTTGAACTATCATGATAGATGTCATGTGACTTGATATCTATGGACATGTCCGTAATGTCCCCATTTTTAGCACTACACTTTTCAGTGAGTGATATCCTATTCCCGATTGCTGTCGGCTAGTCAGTGGCAGAATTAGGGTTTCCGGCTGTTTGATGGGTTCTTTTGAAGATTCGGGAGTCTGTATGTTGGAGTTTGGTTGTTTGGATTCTGGATTCCTCCTGGGTTTTCAGAGAGCTTCACAGAGGTATGACTTGCAACTACGTCGGGCAACCTTCCCGGACTTACTATTTTTAGTAAGTTATGACAACTACATCTCGGAGTTTGGGATTTTGGATTGCGGATTCTTTTTGGGTTTTCAGAAAGCTTCGCAATGGTATCGCATGCACTTTGATCCGAGCAACTTTCTGAATTTATTATTTTTAGTAAATTCTATTTCTGGCAGTGGTCCTGTTGGCTTTACTTCAGTTGGCTTCCCTTTGCAGTCAGTTCAGTTGATATGGTTGTTTTGGCCTTTTGATGCATTTTCTAGAGAGATAAGTATTTTAATTAAAATAATGTTATATTTTAATGTTATAACCCCTTGGCCTAGCTTCATGACTTTAAGTTGTTTTGAAAAGGGGGACCTCATGGGTGGACGCATCATCAGGAAAGTTTTAATAATTCTAAGGTCAAAATTGCTCTTGGAGGTGGGACACCAACTTTGGAGAGCTTGTTATTTTATTTAAAAATGCTTTATATCCTTCTTGAAATGGGACGCCACCTTAATGCTTGGTCAATGGTCAAGTCAAAACCTAAAAGCATCTTGAGGAATGGGCGCACCTTCTGGAAGCATCTAGAGGTGTCTTCTCAAAGTTATAATAGGGAGCCTTGGGTCTTCATTTCATCATCTTATGACTTGAGTATTGTTATGCTGTCGGAATGGTGCTAGGATTGTTTTGAGGAATGAATGCCTCCTAGCATTGGCTCATCTTCTTGCTTGAAAGATAGCAACTAGTTGAGAGATAGATTGTAGTTGAGTTGTTGAGCATTGTAGTTGAATTTCCTTGCATCTTGTAGTTCAGTTTCTTGCATATCATATCAAAATCTGGGGTTGTTGATATCATTGCTGATTTGTAGTTTCATTCATAAATTTGAAAATAAAAATATTTTGGTTCTGGGTATTGCATATTCTTGTCTAACCTCTTTGGGCGCCCCTTTATGCAAGTTTGCAGATTTTTCTAAGGTTTTTGTGATTTTTTCTACAGCAAGTCGCCCCTCTTAGGGCCGTACCATCTATGGAGCTGCATTGGAATGTGTGTTAAAATAATAGCAAGGCTTTTGAGTGGGTTCTTTGTTGTAACTTGGGCGCCTTCACATTAGGAAGCTAATGCATTTGATTTTAGGTCATTTGGTTGAGAAATGAATGAGTTATGAGCATTTTAGTAAGGTTTTGTTTTGCTAGTTATGCATTTTAGGTTGCTGGTCTATCATATCAGATTTAGGAAATTGCATTTTGGCAAAGGGTTGGTGGTTAGAAAGTCTTATTAGGCTTTGAGGAGATCTTATTCATTATTGCAGCACTAGTGAGCTTCTAATCTTTGTCATGGCAGGCACTTTCTATCAAATTGTAAGCTGAACAGTAGTACTGTCAGCATTCTCACTCCTCTTTATTTCATTGTAATCCCCACTGAATAAGTGGAAGAGGCTGGCTTGCCGCCTAGCTTACATTATGAATATTGCATTGTAGTTCATAGAATCTCCGCCATATGGTAGCTCCATTCCCACCTTGGGTTGGAAAGCACATTCTTGGCGTCGAGTTTACTTTCAGCATTGTACTTCTTTCTAGTTGATACTGACGACCCTCTTGCCATATGACAGCATCATTCTCATCTCAAGATTGAGTGTGCATTCTTGGCAAAGAGTTACTTGCAAACTGCTGGTTTGGGTTTGTGCTAACCTTAATGGGTGCATGTTGTTTGTAATTGCATTTTAAAAACTGGAAAAAATTAGTCCGGAATATTACAATGTCATGATAGTATCTCTTGGACACTTTGATGGATATCATGGGACTTGATGTCATTTGAAGATCATTGTGATCCTTAAGAGATAATCATGGTGGATAACTATATATATCCGTGGATATGCCATGAATTATTATGGTAGACATCATGTGACTTGATGTCAGTGCACATACCATAATGAAGATGTGATTATGAAGAATGTCATGTGACTTGACAATCTTGAGAAAACATATCATATCTGGAATATCTTCCCTAGCTAAGAGGGAGTGTTGATTTAAGATAGCTTCGGTCAGATATAAATGATGATTGCATTCATGCATCATCATCATTTATATTTAACCAAACTGTTCTTAAAATATAAAACCATCAAATAAGTTATTCGAATTTCAGATGATGATGATCGAAATTTGCAAATGGATAAATTGGAATTCTTATTAGATGATTGTTGTTTGTTAAATACACACATCTTAGTCTATGGATAACACCAAATGGTTTCGGTTGTTGAGGGAGCCCGTGCGCTCAAGGGACACGTACCATGAGCGGACGTGTCTCCACTTTGTGGAGACGCGTCCTCTCATGAGACGCGTCTCTCCTTGAGGCATGTCTCCCACATATAAATGGGACTTCATTCCCTTATTTGCAAGACATTGAAATCTATAAATGTTCTGCAATCAGCACATTTGATACAAAAGAAATAAATCTGACTTAGAATTCTAGAACAGAATTTCAAACTTAGAATTTCCATAGGTTCTTTTAGGATACAATCTGATAAGATTTGTCTACATTTACAAAATTGAGGTTAAAAATCAAGCAAAGATGAAAATGGTGAAAATTTGGCTAAAGTCTGCCAAGCAAAAGCACCCCAATCTAGGAGAGGCGTCTGACAATCCATGCCTTAGTCAAATTTTCAAATTTCATCCTCCAACATTTCAAAAAGTGTCCAAGTTCGATGCACCTGCTCAGGATTAGCTTTAAGAAGTTTTAAAGCAAAAAGAAAGCAGATTTTCTCAAACCTCAACTTATTTAAGACGTCCTTGCCTTCCATTATTCACTTTTTGCAAGTTGGCATCCAGAGCAAGAAGATTTTCTCTTTTCTTTCAACGAAGATTTGAAGATCCAAATGACATGCTTTTTCAATGTTCTTCGTGGTTCTGAGATCAATCAACAAGGAGGAACGCTTTTTTAGGCTCCAAACTTCTAAGGTGTTTCTTTTTTAAAACAGCCACTCAGCTTTTTCCGTTTTTGATCACATGGGTCTCTCCACTTTTTCATCCTCTCAAACATTGAAAAACTTTTCCCTCTTCTAGAAACTGCTTTTTGGCCGCTTTTTCAAGAGGAATTTAGCTTTTTCAGTTTCTAAGCATCTAGGTTTCTCCGGAACATGATTCTCTACAAAACCCAGGTCCCAGTTTTTTTCGGAGAACCTGCATTTTCAAGGCAGATCAGCATTCTATTTTCAGTAGCACTCTCCACTGGAAATCAAGAAACGAATTAGCTTTTTGGCAATATGGACGAAATTTAAAGCAGCAGTCATCTAGAAGCTTTCTCCATGCTTTCTTTCTATTTATGTCTCAATTCTTTTCCACTCTTTGAAGAATAGAAAGAAAACAAATTGTAATAGTTGGCATTTCCTGTTTTTATGCTTTATTAGGTGGTTAGATGTTTATCTCGTTTAGTTTTAGAAATAAAGCTTGCATGTTAGCAAGACTTGGTTGTGAAAGCAAGGAGATTTTAGGGTTCCCTACTCCTCTGCTTGTGTATAAATAAGGGAAACCTTGCCCATTATTTTCAGAACCGTGCTTGTGATAGCAAATTGCAAGCCTGTAATGCTGCAAGTTGTTATTCACTGTCAATTCACTTTGTGTAAGAGCAAGCTTGCATGCCTCTTTAACTGTAAGTTATTGTTCAATTCTTGTGTCTTGTGTCAATGTGTTCTAGTTGATCGCTAAACTGTAAACCTATTTTGCTACAATCCTACTGTCCCAGAAGTGTAATCTTTGTTCTTGAGACTTGAGAAATAAAGTCTTGTGCCTACTTTTCCCTAATATAATGTCTCAAATTTCCGTTTTATGTGTTATGCTTATATGATCTTTATTTCAGCTTGCATTGAAAGTAAGTAGATGTGAGTTGGAAGAAAAGTTTATTTAAGTATTTTGTCAGAAAATCCTTCCTTGTCCATTTCTAACTCTCTTGTTCTACGTTTACTTGAGAAGTTAGAAACGTCATTAGAGTAGGCTTAGTTGTAGTTGAACTTCTAAAGTAGAAAATCTCAGCTACGGCACTTGAGTTTTATAACTTGTGCTCTTAGCTGAACAAAAAGATAGGAAAATTAGTTTTAATTTACTTTCTTAAGCAACATCAGCAAAGAGGGAGCTTCCCCTCCTAATTTGAAGAGCAGTTTATCTATACATAGAAGTCTATTTCTAATTCGCATTCCAGAGGTACGAATTGAAACACCAACAAACACATCATTGTTGGCTTCCTTCTTCTCAACCTTATTTTGCAGAGACCAACCGTCACATTAATTTGATTAATTTCCATGAAGAACCACTTAAAACATTTTAAAATAGTTCATTGCACCCTCCTTTGCCAAACCTAAAACATTGTAAATCTCCTCCCTATTGCAATTAAAAATATTAAGGTCTTTAGAGAAATCATTCGAAAGGGTGCCCTATTCCTCATGTGACGAATCATCACCCATAACTTCTTTACCTTTAGCTTTCTCGTAGATTTTACAAGGGTCTTCCAGCAATTTGATTTTGGGCTTCTCTCTCTCCTTCAATCCTCTTGGAGAGGACTTCATCTTTCCCTTATCAGCACCAAGTTTCTTCACCATCAAATTACCCTCGAAAACCCCCTGTTTAGGTTTAAATTTCTTACCTTTAGTAGCAAATGAGGGAATAATAGTCTCCATTTCCTCTTCCCCAGTTATAGAAACACCAAACAAGGGGATTTGAGGCTTTGCACGTTTCTTGGAGACCTTGGTTTTGGTAACCTCATCTAAGGGGGGGTTGGAGTAAATCTCCATAGAACCCCCATCTTCTTCCTTAGCAACCCAGTCATCCTCCTCCATATCATCATCCATATCATAAGAGTTTGAGAGGTGGACAGAAAGAGGGCATATTTATAATTAATTGTGCTGCTATACCATTAAGTGGGATTCCAAGACAAAGTAAAGCCTGCTTAGCTTGCATTTTTGTAAGATATTTGTAGAAGAGGTGAAGTATAGTGGTTTTCAATATATTACAAACCATGTGCCAAGTATTTAGCATTATTCACAACATTTCATGGCCTACAATAGTCAATTTTCTTGTTTTGATCCCTATCAACAAAATCAACTTGAAATTTAAGTATTTCTTTTGTTTGCATTAATATTATTCCCTCACATGAGACTCAAGCACAGACATAAACTCATTCCTTTGAAAAAAACCAAAATGTCATTTTAGATTAGGCAATTCTTTGATTTTGTATCTCTACCATACCCATTATACTTTCAAATCTACTTGTTATGCATGCTAAGAAGTCACTGGAGACTCTCTCCATAAATGTAGGAGACACATCAAACCATGAGAATTTAATGGGCATATCTGACATTTAGCTACTATACAAACTGATTTTAAATGTTGATGCAAAATATGCTAGAGATGCCTTGCTTATAAAGGCAAGGTGAGAGATAGGATTAGACAAGATAATGACAAGCGTCTTAATCCTATCACACGAAACAACTAACTCATAACTACCTAGGATAATGTGAAATCTAGATAAGACAACTAAGACTTCTAGAAGAAAGCTTATATCCTAAGTAAACTTAACATGTGAATAAGTCCCCTAAGTCCCTATTAAATAATTAACTAGGAACAAAACTTTATTCACACCAACACCCCACCCCTTAAGTGCAACTTAGGGAGGAACAAACCAATGCAAATATGCAAAATATGGGTCCCAACAACAAGGCTTGATGAAGTACTCATGTACAAAACAAACTCCCACAAGCAGAGAAGAGGAGAAAAACCTTGTGGGAGAAAACTCATCTCCAAAAGAGAGAAAAACCTACAAAGAAAACTAAAGAAGAAAGGAGGACTCATCAAGACCCCCCCAAGGACAACTTTCACCCCAAGCATCGATGGCAATTGAAGATAGCGAGGCGATGCCAAAGGTTTAGAGAAGTTGTCAACAACCAGTTGCTCCATAGGCAAATACTCCAAGTTGAGAACACCATCTTGAATGAGCTGCCTGATGAAGTGCATGTGGATCTCAATATGCTTAGTACGTTGATGCTCCACTCAGTTGCGAGAGATATGGATGGTACTCTGATTGTCACACCAAAGAGTAGTGGGAAGAGTGGAAGGAAATCCAAACTCAATCATCAACTGATGAAGCCACAAAACCTCCTAACTAGCAAAAACAACACCTCAATACTCAGCCTCTATTGATGATAATGCAATAGCAATCTGCTTCTTGCATGACCATGCAATCAGACCAAAACTAAGGCAAAAGACAAAGCCAAAAGTAGACTTCCGATCATGGACATCACCAGCCCAATCTAAGTGAAGCCCACAATCTGAGCTCCTGATGTGTAATGAAGCAAAAAGATACATTTGGCGGCCTTCCAATGGCTTTCATGAGGTCCTAAGAGAAGCAAGATACAAGTCCAACCACAAAGGAAATATCAAGATAACTATGTGTCAAGTACAAAAGACTGCCAATCAATTGTCAATACAAGGTAGGATCAACTATAGGAGTAGTGCAACTGGTAGACAATACAACACCTGACTAAAAAGGAGTGGGAGCAGGCTTGCAATCAGCCATGCCAAATCTCTAAAGCAAATCAAGAGCATACTTTTGTTGGAAAATGAAGATCCCCTTAGAAGTTTGATGAACCTCAAGACCAAGGAAGTAATGCAAAAGACCAAGGTCAGTCATATCAAATCGCCCCATCAATGCTTGTTGAGTACTCTAAATCATGGAAGTGGAACTCCTTGTGAGAATCAAATCATCTACATAGAGCACAAGAATGAGAAGATTCTCTCCATGTCTCTGAGTATAAACTACAGGATCATAATGGCAACATGTAACCGGAAGCAAGCAAGAAGCTATCCATCTTCTCATACCAAGCCTGAGGGGCCTATTTGAGACCATACAATGAACGTCGAAACCTGCAAACAACTAAAGAGTCCTGCACACAACCTGGTGGCTGCTCCATATAAATTTCCTCATAAAGATCCCCATGCAAGAAAGCACTTTTCACATCCATCTAAAACACTGACCATCCCTGTGATGTAGCTATAGCAAGAACAAGACAAATAGAATCCATCTTGGCAACAAGAGCAAAGGTCTCAAAATAGTCAATTCCTTCAACCTGAGAAAACCCCTCTCCAACAAGATAAGCCTTATACTTGTCAATGGAACCATCTACTGCATATTTGGTACGATACACCCACTTGCACCGAACCAACTTTCTTCCCTTAGGAAGACGTACAAGATCCCAAGTATGATTCTTCATCAAAGAAGAATACTCATCAACCATAGCACTATCCCACTCAAGAATACCTTAAGCATCTAAAAACTTTTGAGGATCATTTGAAATGGCATGATTCAAAAGACTAACACCTAAAGTCTGAGAACGAATGCCGCAAGTGACTATGGAATTACCAACAAGAGTACCAACCTCCTCAAGAGTAACATAAGCCCATCGTGACCTAGTGGGTGGATTAGGAGGAGGTGGATCAAGACCATCATCAGAATCTTCTTCAAGAAACAAAATATCCTCAATTGAAGAAGATTGAGTAGGTTGTGATGAAGAAGTCAAAGGAGGATCCATCTAGGTGAAAGACTTGGCAAACTGAACATCACAACGAAAATGAACCTCTCGTGTGTTAGGATCAAACAATTTGTATGCCTTCACATCCTCGCAATAGCCAACAAAAATGAAATGCTAACACTTCTTCTCCATTGATTTACGCAACCATCGGGAGTAAATGCCCAAGCCTCACTACCGAATACTCTGAAGAAGGATACATTAGGCTTGTGATGAGACCAAGCCTCCTTAGGATTCATATTCCACACTGCCTTGTGAGGCATATGATTCTAAATATAATTGGCAAAATTGACGGCTTCAACCCAAAATGTTGAAGCCATGGACCTAGACTGAATCATACAATTGGCCATCCCCCATAGAGTCCTATTCTTCCTCTCCGCCACACCATTTTGTTGAGAAGTGTAAGGAACTGTGTGTTGATAAAGAATACCATGCTCACTGCAAAAATCCTAAAATGCTTGATTGACATACTCCCCCCCATTATTTGTGTGTATCCGTCAAAGAGAAAAGCCTAACTGCTTCTCCACAAATGTTTGAAGGTCTTGAAGATGGTGAGAACCTCACTCTCGAGCTTCAAAAAGTAGACCCATGTGCGTCAGGAAAAATCATCAATGAAAGTAAGCACATACTTAGCCCCTCAAAAAGGAGTTCGGAATGACATGAGATCACTATGGACCAACTCAAGGGGTGTGGTTGCACATGTAGCTTGAGCCTTAGGAAAAGGATCTTGATGTTGTTTGCCAAGAACACAACCTTGACAAACTCCATCTGTGCAAGAGATCTTAGGAAGACCAACCACTAAGTTATGTGTGTGCATCTGTTGAAGATATCTATAGTTCAAGTGCCCAAATCATTCATGCCAAAGCTTACTCATTGAATCAGCATGAGCAATAAAACATGAACCTGATAAAGACTCAAAGTCATCACACTGATACAAATGGTTGTAGATTCGTTGAAATATCAAGAACAAGAACATCCTCAATACACCCATCTAGCATTTGAACGGAGCCTATCCCCAAAACTGGAATCTATGAAGAGTTCCCAACTGTAATCTGAGAAGTAGAAGTATGAGCAATGGAATCATGAAGATCACATGAATTGGACATGTGATGTGAAGCACCTAAATCAAGAATCCAACTATCAATAGATGGATGAATGGAACGTTCTGAAAGAGCTTGCCCTTTGCCCATGGAAGAAGACTTAGGCACTAAAATGTTATGTCTCTTCATAGCTTCCTCCAAGGCTTCTAGTCTTTTGAAACAATGAGACTCATCATGCCCAGTTTTGCCACAAAATGAACAAGGATCTTTCTTTTTCTTGGAATTGGAAGAAGAATCTCCAGAGCTAGAAGAAGGAGATGGAGTAGAATTTTGATTGTTCTTCTACTTCGGTTTGGAGGAAGACTCACTACCTAAAGATGATTTCGTCTTGGGCTTCTTATTCTTTCCTTTACCCTTGGAAGATTGAGCCATTAGAGCTTGATTGTTAGAATTAGGTAGTGCATCCAACTGAACCAACTTGGCCTACTCCCTAGTAAGATGCTCACAAAACAACTCAAAAGAAGGCATTTTATAATATTTGCCCATGGCATCCATAGTAGAATAGAAAGTACAAGACAACACTTAATAAGGGCCTCTTAACTTAGACAGAATCAAGAAGATACATTCATCATCAGATTTATCATGCCCACATCCTTTTAATTGTAACAAAATCAATTTGAATTGTGCAAGAAAATATTGAATAAAAGGAAATGCATCTAGAGAGAGTGATTGTAAATCCGCTTGAAACTACAAAATTCTAAACTGATTGGCTTTATCATACAATTCTTCAAGTTTGTCCCAACTATTCTTAGGTGTTTTACACTCGACAATATGAAACAATTATCAGATACATGTAAGCCAATGAGCCCTTTTGCTTCATACATTTTACATCTATAGGTAAACTTTCATATTCCCTTGTGAAATCAGGTTGTTGCGCATCTAACATTGGCCATAGACCCTTAGATTGTAACAATTGAATCATTTTTAACTTCCATGTATGATAATTGTGTGGAGTGAGTGGTTCAATTTGCCTTAGATCTGCCATGTTGGACAGAAGAACATGTGAAGAACCCTTCTGGTTCAACTTCAACCCCTGATGCTCAAACTGATTTTTTTTTGTGTTTTTGAAGGTTTTTGCTCTTTTTGTGGTTTTTGCATATAAAGAATATAGTGCAATTTTGAAAAGAAATACTTCTAAAATCTTAAATAAATACAGTAAAGTAAAATTGAAGCAGATAGACTTATGAATCAATAGCATATAGGTTTATTATTCTTTCTCGAAGGTTACAATAATGAAACCCTAACATGCAGACAAAAAGGCAAAGCAGATTTTAATATTTAAAAACCTGGTTGCAGCCGCCTAGATTGGTGAAGATTAAATACGGCAACCATCAGACAAGCCTTCTCCAGCCTCGAGATTGATGCAGACTATCCCAGAGATCCAGGCGCCCCATCTAGTGAAGAAAGGAGATCAAAAAGCAAGGCGTCCAGGCTAGGGTAAGAAGTACGGCCTTCCAGCTAAGTGGTATGGCCTCCAAAACAGCAACAATTAAATCCGTACAACCTTGGGATTTGTGCCAAGTGAAGATCCCAACCAGCCGCTCAAAGATATTCCCTTTTCCTGACAAATATAAATCAAACTCTGAATGATAACTTCTCAATGCACTATGTAATAACTTCTGGATGAAGCTATTTCACTGACAGGCAATAAATCAGCTGATATTTCACAGCCTCTAAACTGCAAACACTAAAGATGGCTCGTTCTCCAATGCAGAAGACAACTGAAACTCTTGGCTTCATTCTCTGAAGAAGAAATTGGCTAAAATCGATTTTCATAACATAATGATCAATTCTTCTCAAAGGAAAACTTATATCTTCTCACTTAGGTCAACTTCCTTCAAAAAAGCATCATTTAAATAAACTTTAAATTTCTCTTTTAATTTTCCAATAGTTTGGATGCCCTTTAAATTATAATTAATAATTAAAAAATGGCCCCTTCTTCATGATGGTCGACCCCTTCCATAAAGTCACTTAAGTTATAATATTTAATTATATTATAACTTAATAATATAAGCTTCAATTTAATTAATATTTATTTTGGCAAATAAATGTTAATCTCTCTCAAAATAAGTCCAATTGACGAACCGTCTGAAGCCGGATGATAAGTGACTGAATCTACATATGACTAGACCATACTACTAAAAATAGCAGGGGTGCTCCGCTGAGTGTCTCCACTTGCTAAAAATAGTAAGTCAAGCAAATGTTGTCCAAAAGACCCCGAACAAAAGCCAAACTGAATGATTCTAATAACTGAAGCCAAGCCATGCCCCAACAAGACCCTCTATCCACCCTATCAGCCTACGAGGGTCACATAATAGGCTAATCTCAAGAACTGAGAGATGTCAACTAGAAGGGGACATTACAGAACACCAAGAGAAAGAAGACAATGTGGCACTTAAATTGTGCCTTTCACCCCCCAAAATGTATTAAAACTCAATTTGCAACATGTTGGTGTACATTTTATCATCCACCGAACACACAGAATAAAATGTCCAAAGACACTCTATCCTCTCTTGAAAAACCACTGCGTATGCTAAGATTGCGAGAAGATCATATGGCAATTCCAAGGTTTCTTTTGTCAGGTCTTGACGTGTGGATAAGCTCAATGGCCGTTGTGATATGCTGGTAATAAATGAGGGGACTTACGTTAAGGAAATCTTCACAAGTTTAGGACTTAGGGGATTTATCATTAAAGGCTCTCAATTAGGACTTTCAATTGTGGATCTCAAAAAAAATGGCAAAAGAATAAGGGTTTAGGAGGTCTATTCTATGTCTAAGAACTCAAGAGACAATAAGGACTCGATGAAGGGGATAAACCACACTTTGTTTCGCCTCCTGCGGGACAACATACGCAAAATGGGTGCAATCTTCAAGGGTTGTGATAATAATTTTCAAACCTCAAATGAGGCTGAAGTTAAGCTTCCACAATTAAGAGCTCAGGCTAACTTTACACATCGAATGCAAATCATCCATTCGAAGAAAGTATGAGCTACACTTCACCATTGAATCAATACAATCAATCTCTCATTCAATTAACCAACTTTCAAAGCAAATTCTACTTAATCTAATTCTAACTTTAATCTATGGCGGAAGAAGATATGCAACCTCGCTTACTATTTGACAATAAAAGTTGTTCAAAGCAAATCATGCATAAGAGCTTTTATTATTCGAAATAGTCTCAATGCAACAATCTCATACTCTGTCTCCACACCTATGAAAGTGAGAGAGCATCAGTTTATATAGAGTTTCAAAAATGAAATGAAGGGTCGAGATTAAAACAATATCAACGGCCAAGATTATTACAATTCAACCCTAATTAGGGTTACCCAAAATAACAAGAGTTATCAACTAGTAATCAATCAGTAGAGTGGCAGTTGCAGCTATTATCTAGGAGAGGCGTCCTTATCCTTCTGAGCAGCATCGCGTTCGATGAACCTGGACACTACTGCGATGACCTCCTCCATTGTGACAGGTGGCAGCATGCTAATCCGGAATTCAAGTCCGTCCAACCTCTCAGCACATTTGGCAAAAGTACTTTCCCAATCTACCTCCTGCTTCCCAAAATCATTTCGGATGGCCGAGAGTCTTGCCACTCTCGCAAAATCTTGTCTCAGAAATGGTCTAGTGGCCGAGAAGAAAGTCTCTTGAACTTTACGCTTCAATCTCTCCAACTGCATGTCATTCTCCCGGACAATCTCACGGTCGAACACTTCTGCAGCTGCCATATAAATCTTCTCCTGGATTTCTTCGACCTGCACTTCAATTCTGAGCCCATCCACTTTTGCCTTCTCCAACACTTCTTCTCTTATAGTCACTGCCCAAAACCAGTGATGGAAATCATATGCTGCTCCTGCAGCAATCACCCTTCTATCAACCAACTCCTCCCTTGGAATGCCTTTCAAGATCCTAAGGCTTGGAATAAGCCTCTCCTGCATGTCCGGAATACATTCCCATGTCTCCGCCATATCCATAAGTCTGGAAAGAAAAGAAGTCCGTCCATAAGCAAGTGCCAGTTTCTCCATAAATGAGGCCGCTTCCGTGCCTTCACTCACCATCTAGTCCTGAGCTTCCCTGGTCGTAACCATTCCGTGCTCTACATCCTTGGTCACTGCCTGTGATGAATTGAGGAGGAGAGGAGCTGCCACATTACCCTGATCAAGTGGCTGGGTCAAATGTTGTATATACTCCTTAAGGCGTTCAACCTCCTTTTTATACACTTTCTTCTTAGCCACTTCTTTTTCCAATCTCGCTTTGATGGTCGAGACGAAATTATCTAATTCCTCCACTTCTTGGCCTTTTGAGGTTGGGCCAAGATCTACAGTGGTTATAGCATACTCTTGAGGAGTAATCTCGTCTTGTGGCTTGTCCACTGTGGGTACTGCAATGTGCACGGAACGGCTGTCTGTCTCGTCCCTTTGAATAGTAAAGAATTTCTTGGTGGGCTTCTTGACTGCAACTTGCTCCAACCTCGCCAAGAAATCTGCAGTATCATCCTCCTCTTGGGCTTCTGCAGGTGGTTGAATCTTCATTCTCTCTATCAGCCAATCTGGAATGGTCGGCTGCTCAACTCCATCTTCTACCTGAACTTCTTCTTCATTCGGAACATCCACAACCTCCCTAAGAGCGGAAATCATTCCCTCTTCGAAGTCATTGTTCCAGACTTCCATCTCATTGTCTGAACCTAATATTTCCATGCCCATAGGTGACAAGGGCTCCTCATCATCCGGCTGAATAGGTTCATCGTTCTCTTCCTGAACTGTAGGAGGTCCAATAATTTCCACTAAGGACTCATCTATAGTAGCCAACAGCTCGTCAATATTCCGGGATGCCGCTAAACGAGATGGTTCTCCCTTCTGCCTTTTGGAATCAGGCTCTACACTCGGAACTATTTCCTTCCTTTTTCTCTCCAATCTCGGTCGAGCCCTGATGAGATGCATCAGCGTTGGAAGAATATGATTCTGATTCGCTCAGTAAATCATACGTGAGCGTTATTCTTCTCTACCTCATTTCTTGGACCTGACGGTCAACCCACCAGTGAGAGTACTTGACTTCTAGCCTCATTAGCGTTGCTAAGTCCGCATGCTCAGGTTCTGACCATTTCACCGGAGGAAGAGGTCGACTCTCCTCGAAACGTGGCTGGATATAGTTCCCATCATCTTGTAACTGATCAGGCACCCGGCAGAACTCAATTGCCCTCATGAAGTCTAGTGTCATTCTGGACCACATTCTCCGTCTGACTTCATACTCATCAGCAGCATTAGCCCAGAAGTCTTCCAGTTCCACCCTGTGTTTGTACCTTCTCCCCTCTACTGCCCGAATATTATGATGTGGGTCAAAGTTGACCCTGGACTTGTAGGCTGTAAATGGATACCATTGGATCTCCAACCTTGCACTCTCAGCTGCCTGTGAGGATGGACAAGACTCCAACATATTCCCGATGAACAATGGGAATGTAACAGATGTTTTCTTGGTCGGCCTCTGGATATTCTGATATTCTTCTAACTGTCTCAGGACCTCGAGCAGGACCATCCAATTTGTCGGATAAATTGGCAACTTATAGGGGTTTCCAGTAAATCCCTGGATCCTGATGTATGTAAATTTCGGGAACTGGATGAACCAAGATCCGTACCTACTGATTAGACTTTTTGCCTCATGACTCAATCTCTGACGTATTCCCCCTTGAAGCGTTTTGGTGATATGCATTAAGAATGCATCATGCACCCTTCTGAAATGAGATTTCTCCTTCAACTGGAGTTGTGGGTAGCAGTCGTAAGGCCTGAGTTCGTTCTCCCTGTTGCCAACTTTGCCTTTGCAAATCAGTTATGGATACTTATATGATCTAGCCAACAAGTAGACAACATACGAGCTCATATGGAAAGACTTAGTCTCTTCCAGATTGATTAATTGCTTGTGGAGATTGTCACTTATCATCCGTGACCAATTGAACATTTTCACGCCAGAAGTGATCTTATCTATGAAATAGTACATCCAGCTCTCGAAAAAGGCGCCCTGCGGGTTACCAGCTATTCTGTTCAGCATCAGTATGATATCCCCAAAATCTTCTTTGAAGTCTGTCCGGCGAGGTCTTTTGGGCATCTTCTTTATTGATGGCTTCGGTTTGTCCAACCACGCCTTGTTAACAGTTGTAGTGCATAAGTCCGGTTGGCTGTCATATAACCTCTTGGCTTCTTCCTTGGTCTTATAGACCGTCCGTGAATGCTCTGGGATGCCAAAGGTTTCTTGGATTGCCACCTCACCTAAGTGTGCTACGATTCTGCCGTCAGGTGCAATGATCTGCCTCTTCTGAGCATCATAATGGATAGCACACTCCACCATTAATTCTGCACAATCCATTGCCGGTGGGAATCCAGCTGCCTGAAAAATCCCATTTCTGACTATCCGTCTGGCTATCGATGTTGGCAGTCCGTTCTGTCCATATACTCTTCTTTTGAACTCATCGAAGTCGACATGTCCGAGATCGGTGTCCACAACGTTCTTCCATTTTAAATTGATTTTAGTCTCCCGCTGATCTCCTTTGCTGGCAAACTTCATTTTTGTTGTCTTTGACAATTCGCCTACCGTGGTCTTCAACCTGCAGTCATAAAATTAACATTAATATGGAGACTTTTTAAATTAATTTATCCTCATGCCTTGGATTTGGAAATTTACTTTCAGCTGGTTAAATAATTAAATTGCTGCGAAAAAGCAAGCTAAAAGTAAATTGGATGAAGTTGAAAATTTCGCCAGAACTTTTGCCAAGATGAAAGGACAGAAGAGAAATAGCAGAACAACTTCACTGAACATCAAACCTCAGTGAAGAACTATTGGCTGCAAATCAGATTTAAATTCTAATTTTTTAGAAGAAGTGCGCCCCTTTTGCACAGAAGACTTTCAATAAATCTTTCGCGAAAATTCTTCCTCAGCATAACATTACTTCACCTTCTGGAAAATTCGATCTTGCCTATTAATCAATCAACTGCCTGATAATTTTGAGAGAGATCAAATTTCTCTTCAGCAGTGTGTGAAAAAATGAGTTGCTGAAACTCATTATAATGCTGAAGGATTTAATTTATTTAGCAACTGCCTTTTCTTATCTTGATCTCGATTTGTTTTCATTTATTCAAATAGGCAAGTTTCCTTTATTTTTCGAAAAGCATCAGTCTCGAGTTTATCCAGGCAAATCTCAGTGATCTTCAAAAATTCGATTTTCTTGCCTGAATATTTATTTTTTATTTTTCGAATTTTTGAAAGAAAATATTAAATATTTAATTAAATTCGACCCTTCCAAGTTTTAAATTCATGGTGAATTTAATTTTGCCCTTCGGATTTTATCTCTGGCCGGCATAAATTATTTTCTTCCAAAACGTCTCTGGCAAACTTCGATTTTGTCCAAGGCATTTAAATTTCCGAGTAGTTGAAAATAAATTATTAAAATATTAAAATATTTTAATTTATTCCAACCCGTTCGTTTTGGACCCATGGCTATTTCGATTTTCTCTTCATTTTTTTCTTGGCTAAGAGTGTATTTTCCAATTTTATCCTCAATTTCGTCTAGCCAAGTCAAAACTTAAGCCATTCCGTCGACAATTGCTATGCCAAATCCCTATTTTTCTTTGCCATGGCGAATCTTTTAATTGCACTGAGCCTAATTTCTTCTGCCAAAGTCAAATATTTCCTCGCTCAGACGAATTTTTCTAGGCAAAATCTTTGTCTGGACATCTTTGTTTGGCGCAATTCAGTGATGCTTGACAAATTTCCATCTCTTCTAGCCAAGGGCGATCTCCCCTTTCTCTTTGCCTTGTGCATTTTTCTCTAGCCAAAGTTGTCAATTTCTTAACATTTTCTTGAGACACCCATACTTAGGCAATTTAATTTCTCTTTCACTTTTGTGCTAGGCACGCTTCATTTTATTCCTTGCCATAGCCTAACTTCTTTAGCACTTGTCCTTTCAAACTTAGCACTTAGCCTCTTGAAAACGTCATGATTCCTAGCCAAAATCTCCATTTTTTCATCTTTTGACTTCTATACTTAGGCAAATTTTCGAATTTTTCTTGGCTAGGCACCAAACACTTAGCAAAAATCGCAATTTTCTCCCTTCATAGACCATGGCGGACTTTCCAACCCTTTTGGACAAGTATCTTGGACGTCCCTCTTTTCTAGGGCGGACTTTGGATGGTCTTTGCATCATCTTTCTTGAACATGGTGGACTTTTAAAGCTCTTAGCATTTGCCTTAATACTTTGCCTCTTGGAAATATCACAACACTTAGCCAAAATCTTGATTCCACCTTTTTAGGCTCTTATACTTAGCAAAAAATTTCGAAATTTTCCTTGGTAGGCACCAATACTTAGTGAAATTTTTGATTTTTTTCCTTCTCATGTGCCTAGGCTGACTTCCCAACCTCTTGGCATGTGCTTGGCGGACTTTGAAGGGGGCTAGGATATGCAAGGCGGACTTTAGAGAGTCTTTGGATATGCTTCTTTCAAGCTGGCGGACTTCACAACCCTTTGGCATCATCTCTTTGAGGCTAAGGTGGACTTCCAAAGCCTTTGGCACTTGACATGGCGGACTTTCCTTGCTCTTAGACATTCCTTCCTTCAAGTTGGGCAGACTTTCTATGTTCTTTGCCATTTTTCCTTTGATGCTATGGCGGACTTCACAAGCCTTTGGCACTTCCTTTCAAGTGGATGGCGGACTTTCCAACCCTTTTGGACATGCTTGGCGGACTTTAGAAGGTCCTTGACACTCTTTCCTTGTGGCTGGGCGGACTTTCCTAAGTCCCTGCCATCCTTCATTCACTGCTGGGCGGACTTCATGAGCTTCCAGACCTTCATACTTTCCTTCCGTCCCTTATTTCAAGGACCTCCTTCATGGCGAATTTCAGACTTGAACAAATTTCTCATGAATTTCATCCCTTTTGAGTTGATTTTCTGTGATTTTGCTCTTCAGATCTGACTGGTTTTGACTGATTTTTCCAGAATCTGGTCTGATTTTTCAATGATTTTTCAATTTTTCCCTTTGATTTTCTGAGTGATTTTTCGATTTTTTTTAACTTCTGAGTGCATTTTTGGAATTCGAGACCTTTCTAATATAGAAACCTTCCAAAACTAGAAACTTTCTAAAAATACAAAAAGCAAAACCCTAAAAAATAGGGAACCCTATTTGGTCCAAAAATGCCAAAAATGAAAAAGCGAAAAAGCAAGATTTCCTAAAAAGTAGGAAGTCTCAGAATTGGCCGAATTCACAGGCGATCTTCGTTTCCTAGGCCTTCTGAGCGCTTCCATGACATCTACGCACTAATTCAAGCATGGATTACTGACTTGGCTCAGGTAACTCTCAACAACCTGACTTGAAACTCTTATTGAAGGTGATCTCACGTAACCGTTGCAAGGAGACAAAACCCTAAAAACTAGCAGACAACCGGGGGTCCCCATTGGCAATGGGGCGATGTGTGAAAAGGTCACAACACAACCCCCCCAGCAAATTACAATAAAGAAATTTTGTAATTTGTAAAAGTGACAAGCTCAAATCAACCGTTTCAAACAGTGATTTTCACAATTTTTGAAAAAAAATGCTTGTTTAAATTGAAAATAGAGGTTACAAACAGATTCCTTGCAATTTTCTAAGCAATTTCAAAAAAAGTTTGCCAAATTTCGACTTCCTATGCAAAATTTATGCCAGTTAGAAGTAATAAATGCAAGTGTATCTTCGGCTTACTAGCGAAAAATGGAAATTTGCTAAAATTGCTTGCACCACTGCAAAGTTCGTCGAACCACCTTTCCAACAACATCTCATTGGTGAAAATCCAATATCCTAACGCAAAGTTATGCAAAATTGAGAAAAAGGCCTATTTTAGGCACTTTTGAAGGCTAACTAAGTGCAAATTTTTAGCCCTCATGGGTTGGCCTTCAATCACCAATGTGACCAGGCGTTGTTCAAAGGCAAAAAATCCACGGTTAACAAAATTTTTTGGCGGTTTATTGGTAGACCGCCCACCTAGCAATTTCTGCAAGCGGCTTCTATGCTACCAAGCGTGTGGCCACAGCTTAAGGCCGCAGTGCTAGCCTTAGCGCCAGTGTTGAGAGTTGAGCGCTAAGTGCTAAAGCGCTTTATTATTTTTTTTAATAAAAAAATTAAATATTAAAAAAGAGCCGCCCTAAATTTTTTTTTGAATATTTTAAAAAACCACCGACTATACTTGCATACCTACGACCTAGGGGCCGTATAGCTCTTTAGGTAAAAAAAAATTCCCCAAAAAACAACTTTTGCAAAATATAGGCAAATTCTATATCAAAATTCATGGAATCGACCACTCGAATGCAATGGTAAAATTATCTTTTAGCGAAAATGCTCCTATAAAAAAAATTGCTCCCCAGATTTGAGCTTCAAACCATTGTTTGCCAACGTTGCAAATAGTGACCAAATTGAGTGAAACGAAAGCCAAATCTGACTTTCTCGAGCCTCTTGGATGCAATGATACAGCCAAAAATACTGCCACTATAGCCAAAAGTGTTGCAATCACCAGATCTCACCAAAAAGCATACATGCAATATAGGATTAACAGATCTTTACGTTAACCCTTTCTAATTCTCAAAATCATATTGAAATGCAAGAGAAGAGCATACGGGAATTTACAAGATTATAAAAGAAACTCAAATCACAATAGAAAACTTGATGGTAGAAACTCTCTAATAAAAAAGGAAGGGGCGTACCAAATTCAAAGCTCTGATACCATGTTGAAGTGATCAAACAAGATCTTCAATTTGCAACACCAAATAACCTTCACAAGCAATAGAGAGAAGCAACAATGAAAGATGCTATTCCACCAAACAAGAATTACAATATGATCAAGATGCAAAATATGCTAGAGATGCCTTGCTTATAAAGGCAAGGTGAGAGATAGGATTAGACAAAATCATGACAAGTTTCTTAATGATGCAAACTCAAATCTGTATTTTAAGGTAATTGATGGTGAAGCATTGATTTTGGTCTTGTATGTTGATGATTTAATTCTTACTGGAGAAGATCACCTCATTCTCAAATGCAAGACCTCATTCTCAAATGCAAGGAGGAGTTGGCTTCTAAGTTTGAAATGAAGGACCTTGGGCTCATGCATTACTTCCTTGGCTTAGAAGTTTGGCAGAAGCCAAATGAGGTGATTCTAAGTCAAGGAAAGTACACCACTGACATACTTAAGATGTTTGGCATGATGAATTGCAAATCCATGTCTACACCTATGGAAACCAACCTACATAAGTTGAAGGAGGTTGCAGCTAGTTCAAACCTGGTGGATCCCACGATGTACAGGCAGTTGATTGGATCCTTGATGTATCTAGATAACACTAGACCTAATATCTGCTATGCAGTGAGTGCACTTAGTCAGTTCATGTGTGAACCGAGGCAGGTACGTCTTGTTGCAACGAAACATATCCTGAGATACTTGCGTGGCACAGTTAGATATGGGTTGAGATATTCTTCAGATGTGGACTTGGAACTGCATGGTTATACTGATTTTGATTGGGTCGGCAGTGTTACTGATCGAAAAAGCACCTTTGGTTGTTGCTTCAGTTTGGGATCTGCTATGATTTCCTGGTGTTTCATGACAAAACCAAGCATGTTGAGATCAAATACCATTATATCAGAGATATGGTATTGAGGAAAGCTATACAGTTGAGGTATATCAGCACTGATGAGCAGACGACAGACATTCTCACCAAGCCTCTCTCCAAGATAAAGTTTGTGTACTTTCAAGATAAGCTTGGTATGGTGGAGAATACAAACTAATTGAGGAGTCTCAGTATCAGTGATCCTCTTTAATGAGTTCTTCTCTGTGAGATAAATTCGAGGTGAAATCCCTTGTTAATGCATTCTTCTCTACAAGAGAAGTTTGAGGTGAAAGCCCTTGTTTCCACCCTCTGGGAGAGCCATGGTGGATGTCATGTGTGTGACTCCATGACAGACACGCGAGATGATTTTCTTGTACTTGTGTTTCACCCTCTAGGAGAGCCATGGTGAAAGTCATGTTGAGGTGACAACATCACGCAAGTGATGAACACTTGTACATACCATACATGGTTGTAGCCATTATGGTTGATATCACGTTGAGGTGATATCTATTATCACGATGAGGTGATATCTTTCTTTTCCACATATGGTTGTAGCCATTGTGATAGACATCACGATGAGGTGATATGTCTTGTGCAGTTGGAAGTATACTCCCTAGCTGAGAGGGAGTGTTGATTTATCATGACAACGTCAATCATATACTCCAGCCCAGATCGCGTATAAGAGAACAATTAAATTATAGCCTATCGGCTATTTAATTGTTGAGATCATCTTTATGATTGGCCACGTCCCTTGATAAATAATAGTTAATAATTGTTAAATGTGAATTGGCTAAATCCTTGAAGAAGCACGACTTATGAGGAGGCCGACTTGTTTATCATTGGATGCGATTTATTGAAAGGATGCAATCTCCTATGAAGGGCCGACCTATCTTGAAGAGTGACGACCTTTCATTTGTGTATATATATTCGCCATCTCTCATTGTTTATTCACTCAGTCATATACATTCATTCTAGACAAGTGCGAGTTATTCTTCAAGGCAGATCGGCATAGTTAGAAGCTGAGTTTTTCATCTGTAGATTGCATTATATTATTTCTGTGTGCGAATCAGCTTGTGATGTTTATTATTGGCCTTCCAATTGGCTCATTGTAAAGGTGACATACTTTGTTATATTCAATATATAAGTGATATATTGTTGCTGGGTTTTTCTCCCTCAAGAGGAGGGTTTTCCCAAGGTATCTGCTGTGTTCTTGTGTTGAATTTGAATTAATTTTCTGTGCATTACATCTGATCATAAAACTAATACTTGATAGCTTGCAGCATCATTATTATAATCATGCTTGATTGCAGAGTATCTTGCAGAGCAGAGAAAGAGAAAGTGTTTGTTTGTTTACGGCTGAATTGGATGCTCTAGTTAAATTGATATGAGTTTAGCATTGATATTTTAAAAATCTCTAATGAAGGACATATCAAGGTTTGAGCCAAACATTTTAGGGCCTTCAGCATAAAATGTGCTTCATAATTTAAGTGTCATTCATTTTCATCTGGTTCAGAGAAAAAAGCAAATTTCAAGTTACATTCATTCATGCTGAAAACAGTTTCATCATTTTTGTGAAAGGGAGACTTGGAGGAGGAATAAGCATAGCACCAGATTGAAATGTATTTGACACAAAAGAATAACGAAGAAAATTTCTTAAAGTAACTCAAAGTACATGCACTAACTTCCTCACTCCGAGACAGACCAAAACCTAGTCCATTATAAACTGTCCAATTTCCTCGATATAAATTAAAAAAGTGATCATGTGCAAAGATAAGTAGATAAACAAATAGTCATAATATCTGCCTGGTGCTATGTGGATACAAGAGTGATGTATCAAAAGCCTATTCTAATATAATAAAAAATTCAAATATCCTATTCAAGCAAAAACTGATAGAAGCCAAGAATATTACATCTGAAATTGTTGAATTCCCTGGGTCTTGTGACTGTACTCATCTCCAAAGGAAGCCTTGCTGTCAATCCAATTAACTATGCGACCACACACACCAATAGGAACCTCCAATTTGATATCTGGAGTTTTGCTAAATCCTGCTGCACGTAAAGCTTCTTCTGATTGGAATGGAATCTCCAATTTCTGTAGCCTTCTCCTTAGCAAATGCTCATACCTGCAAATCAAACATTATAGAACTAAGCCAAAACAGCAATGAATTGATTAAATAACTGGAGAGAGATTATTGTTCATGGAAAAAAGACATTAATTTTGAATCCAAGATATCAGCAAAATTTAATGGAAGAAAATTATAAAGCAAGGTAAAACCTTAGAAAGAAATGCCAACTTTACAACCTCTAAAAACTAAAATCCACTCAACACAAGCTCATAGTCATACAATAAATAGAACACAAAATAATAAATTATTGCTAGAAATAGTATTTATAAATATTAAATATAGAATACAAAAGGAAAATTTTAAATAAGATGAAGAAGGTGAAAAGAATAACAAAATAGAGCAAAATTCTGACATTTTAAAAATTAAAAAAAGGGTGGGGTGGGGGGGAATCAAGTTCTATTCATAAATTCGATTTGATGATAGGGTTGTATGTCAGCTTGACGCCATTGTTGTAATATTATTGATAACTTTATAATGTAAAACAGACAAAACTGAGAAGATGAGCATTAGGGTCCAACAATAAACAATTTTTTATGTTTGGTAAAGTATTTTGATATATCCGAGCATGCACATCACAAATAATAGGCAACAAACCTTAGCAAAGTGGTAGGTCTCCATGGATGCAAATAATGAAAGAATATAATGGTTTAATGATTAGAGATTAAGAAATTATAAAACAATGATTAAAAAGCATTTTGGATTGAAAAATATGGCACAGATGAAGATGGTGCTAAAATAAAATCATTCTGTTGGTGCTAAGAAGTAACACCATTTAAAATTTCAGATTGCACCCTCTTTGCTTAGTGTGCTATACATTTTCTTGAAAAAGTTAAAAACATTGTATTAACAGATAATGAAGGATATACTAACATCCTCTTAAGTTCACAAAATAAGTTTGGAGGGACATCCCTAAAGTATTGCAATGACAACTACAGTAGGCATGTTTACGTCATTACTGCAATGCTTGATAGCCCTTCAGCAACTACTAGGAAGATGATGCATATAATAAGTAAATTACCACTACTTAAGATGATTTGACATCAACATACCCTCCGTGTTGCAGGCTATATGCTGCCACTGACATTGTAATTTGACACTTAAATTAAGATTGGAGATAGGATTTTGACAATCTGTAGAGGTAATTGTCGCATCCCCTTTGTAGGTGGAAAGGAAGGGACAAGTTAAATGCTTTGAATTTTGTGAAATTCAGAGTTGAAAAGCAGGCATGGAGGTGGATTCGAACATAGGCAGTGCAGTTGTCAAGGAAGATTAACAAAATCTTTCATAAAGCCATTTTTGGACCTCACTTTCATAATTCTCAGCAAGAAAAGTGTTTCTTCAAGTTTTGTCATTGTACCAACAGGATGCATGCTTGGTCTTCGGTGTAAGTTTGAGGCTTTGTAAAGTATGGTTTTGATTTACATTTAGTGGCAAAATCTTGAGGGTCTAATGCCTTGCTGTTATTTTATACAATTTTTCTTCCCATCTCAGATTAGGGATTCTACTAGAGCATGTAAAAACCCTGAATATAAATCTGCTCATTCATCACTTGGCAAAGCAACTTTACTAGAAAATAAAGAAGGCATGAACATAAGTCCGCTCAATCATCCCTAAGAAAACAAGAGGCTTGTAACAGTTTACGGATATTCATCAAAGGTTAATAAAAATCAATTTTTGTAATGTTTATCCACTATTGTTGATGTTGCTCAATGTGTTTCTGATTAAAGTTGAGTCTCTAATTCCTATGGGTTGTTTCATTCCTTTAAAAATGATTTTGGTCAAACAATATGCTACCCGATGAATTCTAATATATTTCTTTGAGGCATTTGATCAAACAGTTGGCATGCCTTCTCTATGCTTCAACATTTTGTATAAATGTCCACAAAAGGCATTCCAATATCCTTTATGTTTCAATGGATGTCCATACTCTTTTATAAAACCAGGGTAAATAGGTTTGTGTAGAATTAAGTAGTGATTGTTGTTAATTTTATGATCAGATTTAATGCACAGAAAAGTAATTCAAAATCAGACACAATAACACAACAGATACCCTGGGAAAACCCTCCTCTTGAGGGAGAAAAACCAAGCAACAAATATAACTCTTATGTATATGAGCAATGACAACAAGTATCTTTACAATGAGGCCACACACAAGGCCAATAAACAGCACCAGCAATGGTTGTAGCACACACTAATAGTCTGCCCTTCAATCTGCACTGGCTTGCAACTCAAATCTGCTCTTGAAGAGTTCGCAATCTGCTCTTGGTAATTCGCACTTGAGAGAAGAGAAAAGACTTCGAACTTTTTCTTGATGATAAAGGGATGGAAATGAACTTGTATTTATACATTGTAGGAGAGAGGTAGCACCTCTTCAAGAGCAAGGTCGGCCATAACAAAAATATAATTTAAAATAAAAGATGCGAATTGCAAGGAAGGTCGGCCCTTTTAGAAATTATATTGTTGCCAAGAGAAGCGCCCATTCACATTAAATAACACATATAAATAAATAGCCGATAGGCTATATTGATTTATGTCTTCACTCGTGGCTGGAAGGATGAACCCGAAGCTGTCATAACATTAACAATCCCTCTCAGCTAGGGAGAGAACTTCCAGCTGCTCAAGACAAATCACCTCAGCATGATGCCCATCACATTGGCTACAACCAGATGTGAAAAGAAGAATATCACCTCTGCATGATATTAGATATCGCCTCAACACGATATCAACCATAATGGCTACAACCATACTATGGTGTGTACAAGTGTTCATCACTTGCGTGATGTTGTCACCTCAACGTGACATTCACAAGTACAAAAAATATGTCATGGAGTCTCACACATGACATCCACCATGACTCAGGCTCAGCGGGTGGAAACAAGGGCTTTCACCTCAAATTCCTCCGTCTTAGAGGAAAATGCATTAATAAGGGCTTGCACCTCAAATTTCTCCGTCTCAGAGAAAAATGCATTAGCAAGGGCTTGCACCTCAAATTTCTCCGTCTCGGAGGAAAAATGCACTAACAAGGGCTTGCACCTCAAATTCCTCCGTCTCAAAGGAAAATGCATTAAACAAGGCTCACTACTACTGAGACTCTTCCTCAGTCAAGGCTGGATTCTCCACCATACCAAGCTTATCTCAAAAATACACAAACTTTATCCTAGCGAGAGGCTTGGTGAGAATATTTGTCGTCTGCTCATCATTGATGATGTACCTCAACTATACAGCCTTCCTTAGTACCATATCCCTAATGTAGTGATACTTGATCTCAACATGCTTGGTTCTGTCATAGAACACAGGATTGACAGAAAGCTTCACACAACTCTGATTATCACAATGAATGATAGTAGGCTCCATTGATTTTCCAAACAATCCTACAAGGAGCTTACGAAGCCATACTGCTTCTCGAGTTGCCATACAAGTTGCAATGTACTCTGCCTCTGCTGTACTCAATGCTACAGATGAATGCCTCCTGCTACACCAAGAAATCATAGCGGAACCCAAACTGAAGCAACAACCAGAGGTGCTCTTCCAATCTGTGACACAACCTGCCCAATCAAAATCAGTAAAACCATGTAAATCCAGGTCTACATCTGAAGAATACCTCAACCCATATCCAACTGTGCCACGCAAGTATCTCAAGATATGTTTAGCTGCAACAAGATGTATTTGTCTCAGATCACACATAAACTAGCTAAGTGCACTTACTACATAACAAATGTCAGGTCTTGTGGTAACTAGATACATCACGGATCCAATAAGCTGTCTGTACAATGTAGGATCCACCAAGTCTGAATTAGCTGCAGCCTCCTTCAACTTATGTAAGTTGGACTCCATAGGTGTAGACATGGATTTGCAATCCATCATGCCAAATCTCTTAAGTATATCAATGGTGTACTTCCCTTAACTTAGAATCATCTCATCTAGTTTCTGCCATACTTTTAAGCCAAGGAAGTAATGCATAAGCCCAAGCTCCTTCATCTCAAATTCAGAAGTCAATTCCTTCTTACACTCAAGAATCAGGTGATCTTCTCCAGTAAGGAACAAATCATCAACATATAAAACCAAGATTAATGCTTCACCATTTATTACCTTGAAGTAGAGATTTGAATCAGCGTCATTCCTCAAGAAACCCAAACTTGACAGGTAACGATCAATCCTTTCGTACCAAGTGCGAGGAGCCTGCTTAAGACCATACAAGGCCTTCTTCAGCTTGCAAACATGTGACTCCTTCCCATGAACCTCGAATCCATCAGGTTGCTCTATATAAACTTCTTCTTCAATTACTCCATTAAGAAAGGCTGTCTTTACGTCCATCTAGTGAATCTTCCATCCTTTAGATGCAGCAATAGCAATGATGGTTCTGACTGAAGTGTACCAAGCAACAGGAGCAAATGTTTCATCATAATCAACTCCCTCTTTCTGAGAAAACCCACGAGCCACAAATCTTGCCTTGTACTTCTCAATGCTTCCATCTGCAGCATGCTTAATCTTGAATAGCCATTTAGAAGATACCACAGACTTGCCCTCGGGTCTAGGAACAATATCCCAAACATCATTTTTAAGAATTGACTGATACTCCTGTCATAGCATCTCTCCAAACTTGATGACTAGATGCTTCCTCAACACAGGTAGGCTCGGATTCTATAATTTGACTCATCAAGGCAACATAACTGGAGAACTTATGTGGCCTTTTGCTTTCTCTGAATGTGCCTCTAGGAGCTGCAAAACTTTCAGCCTCTTGCATAGTACGACTGGCCCATAGAGGTCTCTTTCTCCCAATAACAATATCAGTAGGACCCATCAGTAGGTTCCAAGGGTTCAATAGGATCAATATCTTCTTTTGGTTCTGAAGTCTCCCTCTGAATCTTAGGAGTATGGTCAACTTCCATATCCTGAGGAGACTCTTCATTATCAATCTCCATATGAATCCCCCTAGACCTTCTGAATGCAACATCTTCCTCGAATGTGATATCCCTACTAATCTCGATCAACTTCTGACCTGGAATGTAAATTTTGAAGGCTTTTGATGTCTCACTGTAGCCCACAAATATTCCCTTCTTGCCAGAAGGCTCCATCTTGGTTCTCTTTTCCTTGGGAACATGAATATAGACAGGACATCCAAAGATCCTCAAGTGACTGACTTCAGGCTTCTTCCCTGTAAAGGCTTCTTCTGGAGTCATATTCTCCAAGATCTTATGAGGACTTTTGTTCTAAACACATACAGCCGTCTTGGAAGCTTCTGCCCATAAGAAGGTTTGCAAATATTGATCATGAATCATGGCCTTTGTTGCTTCCACGATTGTCCTGTTCTTTCTTTCTGCAACACCATTTTGTTGAGGATTATAGGGAACACAGAACTCCCTCTTAATCCCTGCATCAATACAAAAATTCCGAAAACTACCAAAGGTGTATTCTCCACCATTGTCAGATCTGAGGACTTTAATTCTTTTACCAGAAAGATTTTCTACCAAGGCTTTAAACTCTTTAAACCTATCCAACACTTCCTCAAACTCTTTAGATTTCAAAAAATAAATCCAAGTCTTCCTAGAGTGGTCATCAATAAACAAAACATAATACAAGAATCCACTCGAAGACGGAACAGACATAGGACCACATAAATCAGAATGAATAAGGTCTAAAATACACTTAGATCTATTTTCTCTACTATGAAAAGGGGCTTTTATATTCTTACCCAATGCTCAGCCCTTGCAAGTACCTTTGTGCTCCTGGTTGAACTTAGGAAGGCTTGACACCATCTTCTCCATGATAGGTAAGGCTCGGAAGTGTAGGTGAGCCAATCTCTAATGCCAAAGATCGCATAGACTTGAAGAGTCATGAACCAAAGCTTGTAAAGAACATGTGCAGACCTTGTAAAGGTTTTCATGTCTAACTCCAATTACTTGAGCATCCTTGAAGCTAGAGTTCTCCATCCACACTAGAACTTTGCCTTTGGAGAAGGCAACTTGATATCCTTTATCTTCCAAAGCTGAAATAGAAATAAGATTGTGCTTGATTCCAGGAACATAAAGAACATTACCCAACTGAAGTGAGATGCTCGAATCCAAATGAAGTATAGAGGTCCCAATTCCTTTCACGGAGTAGCTAGCATCATCTCCAATGATGACTTGTTCAGAAGACTCCTTTTCCACCAAACTTGATAAGAGCTCCTTAAAGTCAGTGATGTGTCGTGAAGCACCACTGTCGATTATCCAAGTGTTGGTGTCGGAAGGCACACTGCTTGATAATGCCGAATAGAACAAATATTCACTTGAATCCTTTTGTGGAGAAGCATCATCAACATCCGCAATGGTGACTTGTTGCTTAGGTCTAGTTGGACAATACTTGGCGAAGTGTCCAAGCTTATCACACCTAAAACATTGAATCTTGGACATATCTCTCTTCTTCTTGAATGGAGGTGCATCATCATTTCCCTTGTCTCGATTCCTTTTAAAGAATCCTTTCCTTTAATCTTTTCCTTTCTTCTTTAAGTATGGGAGGCAAGAACATGAATGTCTTCATTCTTTGAACTTTGACCAACGCCTCTTGCCACCAACCTTGATTCCTCTTGAATGCAATCAGATCTTAAACGATCAAACTTAGGCAATTTCGATCTTGCACTGATTCCCTGAATGAAGGATTCCCAAGACAAAGGTAAACCATTGAGAGCGAGCATGGTTAAGTCTTTGTCATCAACCATATGTCCTATTGTCGAAAGCTGATCTCTCAAATCTGAAATCCTCATGAAGTAAGCGATCATAGATTCTCCCTTTGACATCTTCACGTGATGCAATTGATGCTTTAGTGCAAGTGCCCGGCTGGTATTGTTGATTTCATACATCTCTTCCAAGGTCTTGAGCATATCTCTCGCTGTCTTCAACTTAGAGATGATAGGAACAATATAATCCTTGACGGAATCAACCAATATCTTCATTGCTTTAATGTCTTTCTTCACCCACTGCAACTTTGCTTCTTCCTCCTCAGGTGCAGAAACACTAGACTCCACCAACTCACCCAAGTCATTTTCACGCAAGGTGAGCATGATCCTAAATCTCCATGAGGTGAAGTTAGATGCACCTTTGAGTCTATCCTCAACCTTCAAACCATTCACTATCTTGACTGATGTAGATAAGTGAATAACAAATGGGTATGTTGAATAGCAATAATCTGATCACGATCCTCTCAAACCCGCTCTGAAACCATGTTAATTTTATGATCAGATTTAATGCACAGAAAATTAATTCAAAATCAGACACAATAACATAACAGATACCCTGGGAAAACCCTCCTCTTGAGGGAGAAAAACCCAGCAACAAATATAACTCTTATGTATATGAGCAATGACAACAAGTATCTTTACAATGAGGCCACACACAAGGCCAATAAACAGCACCAGCAATGGTTGTAGCACACACTAATAGTCTTCCCTTCAATCTGCACTTGTTTGCAACTCAAATCTGCTCTTGAAGAGTTCGCAATCTGCTCTTGGTAATTCGCACTTGAGAGAAGAGAAAAGACTTTGAACTTTTTCTTGATGATAAAGGGATGGAAATGAACTTGTATTTATACATTGTAGGAGAGAGGTCGCACCTCTTCAAGAGCAAGGTCGGCCATAACAAAAATATAATTTAAAATAAAAGATGCGAATTGCAAGGAAGGTCGGCCCTTTTAGAAATTATATTGTTGCCAAGAGAAGCGCCCATTCACATTAAATAACACATATAAATAAATAGCCGATAGGCTATATTGATTTATGTCTTCACTCGTGGCTGGAAGGATGAACCCGAAGCTGTCATAACATTAACAATTGTTAGTTGATATTGATAAATACTTATTGTGCCCCACTAGGGTAGTATTACTGAGTGCTAGCAAAATATTTATTTTCTTACTCAAATAAGTTCCCATACTTATTATATGGTGTTTTCAGAATTTAATTAACTTGTGTTCTGGGTACGTTGAAGGCATATGGTATTATTGATAACCAAGGAGTTAAGTTGATATAGGATAGGTTGTCCTCCTCTACTTACAATATGACTAAGATTCTTTATCTTGTATGAACTCAAAATTAAATTGTACCATATGTTGGTGATCTTGTGTAATATGATTACATATAAGAATCATTAATATCTAAAACATTATGATAAATATTACTTTACCATACACAATGAAAGGTAAATGTTTTTCAGCCTACTAACACAATGTAGTCCATATATCACTATAAAATTGACATAGTCAGGGAATGATTCCATTAAGGAAGCTGTGGTGATAATACTTTGATTTCATCCAGCACTCTGTGATCATTATGGTAGGCTACTACATGATTGAAAGAGTTGTAGCCGAAATATGACGATCATATTTAGCAACAATATAGTTTGTTTATAACTTGCATAAATTACTTATTTCTGTTTCTATTAATAATATTTTATTTTGATCATGAAATTTGTTCTACTGGATTGTCCATGTACATGAATGGTGAAGGGGATTTTCATTAACACTTTTTTGTGGGTTATAATATCATGAAGCAATATGATTGTGATGTTAGAATTATTGTTGTCATTGATGTAAAAGGAGTTTTTCCATGATGTCCTATTGCTGGCCGACTTGCTTTAGCTAAGAGAGAAATCAAATAATTCACATGAGGCCGCTCCCCACTCTAATTTTGAAGGTTGGTGCCTTCTAATTTGCAAGATCCGGAGGCTCTCACTCAAAGAGATCGGAGTCTCTTGTTGAGTTGGTGCTCAATGGAGGGGATTGGTGTCTCCTATAGATTGGTCCCTACAAAGCTTGTAAGAAGATATATATAAAAGCAATATTTTGCCATGGTTTCTCCCATAAGGGTTTCCATGTAAAATTGTGTGTGCATCTTGTGTGCTAAATTGTTAGATCTTACTTGTGTAGATGCTTTGATTATTGCTTTATGGTTGCTAAAGTTATAAATTGTAAAAGTTGGTCTTATACTAATTCACCCCCTCTCAGTATAAGTGTGTGTATGTGTTTCTTCAATTGGTATCAAAGCGAGTTCCTTCGAAAAAGCCTAACCACTTGAAGGAAAGATCTTAAGAACACACATGGCAAGTCAAGAAGGGTTTTCCTCAAGCCAAGCACCATTGTTTGACGAGAACAACTATGCCTTTTTAAGTACGAGGATGAGCATTTATTTGATGGCTCATGGATTTGACATCTGGCAATTTGTTGTGGATGGCTTTGTGGCACCATCTACTCCACCAACGGATCAAGTTGGAAAGAGGGCAAGTGAGAACAATGCTAAAGCTATGAATGCAATTCTAAGTGGTCTAAGTGAATCCGAATTTTTCAAAGTCATGCATTGCACATCGGTGAAAGAGATGTGGGATAAGCTTCAAAGGATTTATGAAGAAGACAACAAAGTGAAAAAGGCAAAGCTCCAAACCTATAGGAGACAATTTGAAAGTTCGAAGATGAAGGACGAAGAGAATGTTGCCGCCTATTTTCTCCGTGTGGATGAAATCGCAAATACCATTCGTGGTCTTGGAGAAAAGATTTAGGATGGGGTTGTGCAAAAGGTTTTAAGATCTCTACCCATGAGATTTGATGCAAAAGTTTCTGCCATTGAAGAAATGAAGGATCTAAACACTTTGAAGATGGATGAGTTACATGGCATACTTACCACTTATGAAATGAGGATCAAGAAAGGAACATCATCAAAATGAGAAGCAACCTTCCAAGCATCAAAAAAGATGAAGAACAAAGGACCCATATCAAGCGAAGTTCAAGTGATGAGGAAGAGGCTAACTTTGCAAAGAAATTCAATAAGGGAGCTCTCAAGTGAAAAGGTAAGTATACTCTTAAATGTTTTAGTTGCAAAAATATAGGTCATTTTGCTGCCTAATGTCCACAAGTTGGAAGTGATAGCAGCGAAGAAGTATATTACAAGGGAAAAGACAAGAAAAGTCATTATAACAAGTTCACTCAAAGGAAATCTGAAAAGAAGAAGAATTTCTGAAGACACAAGAAGAACCTATATGTTCAAGGAAGCAATAGTTCATCTGAGGAAAGTGATGAAAGCTTCTCCAAAAGTGATAGAGAAGGAATTCTCTTCATGGCCATGGAAACAAAAAAGAAGCTCCAAGGTGTGAAGACAATGGAAATGAAGAGATCGAAAGTGAGAAAGATACTATAGCAGATCTCAAGGAAGACCTTATTGTTGCCATAGACAAAATCAAAAGACTCAAGAAGCAGAATTCAAAGTTGAAAGACCGAATTCAAGAAGACGGTGAAAAGTCTAAAAAGATAATTTTGGATTTGAAGACTCAAGCAAAAGAAGCCAAACGCATTGAAGATGTTTTAAAAGATCAGCTAAAAGCAAAGGAATTGGAGTGTGAGAAGCTTAAATCTGAAATCATTTCCTTGAGGAAATCAAGTTTGATAAAAGTCTTGAAATGTTAGAAGACCTTATCAACTCACAAAGATCACCATTCATCAAAAGTGGTCTTGGTTTTGATGGCGAAAGTTCACACACTACAAAGACGTTGGAAAGTAAGAATTATGCTACGGCCCTCAAAATTCCAACAAAGAGAAGATTAACAAAGAAAACAATAAAAGGGAAGAAAGCAAAAATGAGGCGAACAAAACAGAGAACAAGGAGGTTAAAGCCTCACAATTTCGAAGAACTAACAAGGACAATCTCAAACGGTCCTTTCCTCAAAAGAAGCCACACACAACCAAGTTTCAATATTTTTTCCATGGTTATTGTTTTCCGTGTAATCAATTTGGGCATAAAGCAATAAATTCTAGAGTTTGCATAAGGAATGATTTTGAATTCACAAAGATAACTTATAATTCATTTGCCCCTCTAATGGATTATAACATCATATGCCATAAGTGCAACAATTTTGGGCACACGGCGTGTTTTTGTAGAACTATTTTTCCTAAGCCTCCAAGACACAATAAGGAGAAGGATGTTTGTGACAAGAAAAAGGATGAATCAATCAAAGTTTTGATAAAGAAGAAAGAACAAGAAATGAAAAAAAAATCCATGATTGTACAAGTTGCACTACATGCTCAAAATGAGAAAGACAAATGGTATGTTGACAGTGGTTGCTCAACCCACATGACCGGTGACAAAAGCAATTTTTTTTCTAAACAAAGTGAATGAAAGAACAATGAAATTTGGGGACAATGTTATGGAAAGCATAAAAGGTAAAGGCACACTTAGTTTGGATAATGTAAGAACTAAAACTTAGGATATCTTATTTTTTGAAGGATTGAAGCATAATCTCTTAAGTGTGAGTCAGTTGTGTGACCAAGGGAACACCTTCATGTTCCATTCTAAAGGATGTAAAATCGTGAAAGATGGAAAATTGATAGCAGATGCTTTAGAACAAATGGTAATCTATACATTCTCAATTAAGTCAAAAGTGAGAAATGTTATATGGGGCAAGAAGATGAGAGTTGGCTATGGCACGGAAGGGTGGGATATTTGAACTTTGATAACATTGTCAAGATCAGCAAAAAGCAAGTTGTAAGAGACATGCCGCAGATAGCAAAGCCTTCGAATATCATTTGCAAACAGTGTCAATATGGAAAACAAACAAGGACAAGCTTCAAATCCAAGGAGTATTCTACGTCAAAACCTTTGGAACTTATTCACATTGCTTTGTGTGGGCTAACAAGGATGAAAAGCTTGGAAGGTGAGAGTTATTTTATGTTGCTGATTGATGATTATTCCAAGATGACTTGGGTAGCTTTTCTTAAAGAAAAATCTAAAGCAATTGAGAAGTTTAAGGCATTCAAAGCTTTAGTAGATAATGAAACAAGGTTGAAGATCAAATGTCTTAGATCTAACAGAGGAGGAGAATTTACCTCAAATGAATTTAAAGAATGCTGTGAAAGGCATGGGATAAGGAGACAATATTCAGCTGCAGGAACTCCACAACAGAATGTAGTAGTTGAGAGAAAGAATAGAACGATTCAAGGAATGGCAAGAGCTATGTTGAATGAGTCCAAGATATCTTATGCTTTTTGGAAAGAAGTGGTTCATACAACTGTTTATATTTCAAATCAAGCACAAATCAGGGTGAATAACAGCAAAACTCCACATGAACTTTGGAAGGGAAGGCCTGCATCAATAAAGTACTTCAAGGTTTTTGGAAGCAAATGCTATCTAAGAAGAGACGAGGAAGATTTGGGAAAATTCGATTCCAAAAGTGATGAAGGTATCTTCCTTGGATATTCCACAAGGAGTAAGGCTTACAAATGCTATAACAAAAGAGTACACAAGGTTGTTGAAAGTGCAAATGTGAGAATTGACAAAGAAAGACATCAAAAGGAGATAGTACAAGAAATTAATTATGAAAATGAAGAAAGTTGCAAAGAAGAAGAAACAAAGGAAGAAATTGAAACCCGAGAAGTTGAGCAAAGAGATCTAAAGACTCCATCAAAGGCACCACCCAAGAAACCATCTAGATTTGTTCAAAAGAACCATCCTAAAGATCTAATTATTGGAGAGAGACACAAAAATTCAGATAAGAGGACTTGCAAATACAACAGAACATGCAAATTTGTGTTTGCTTTCCAAAGTTGAACCACAGAACTCTTTAGAAGCAAGTGAAGATAAATATTGCATCAAAGCTATAGAGAAATAATTGGATCAAATAGAGAAGAATGAAACTTGAGAGCTTGTCCCAGGACCTAAGAACAAGAACATCATTAGAACCAAGTGGGTTTTTCGAAACAAGCTAAATGAAGATGGGGAAGTTACAACGAACAAGGCAAGACTTGTGTGCAAAGGCTATGCACAAGTCGAAGGAATAGACTTCGAAGAAACATTTGTTCCTGTTGCATGATTAGAGGCTATCAAAATGTTCTTAGCTCTTGAAGTTTCAAGAATTTCAAAGTTTATCAGATGGATGTCATATCAGCTTTTCTAAATGGAAATCTGAAAGAGGAAGTGTATATTGAACAACTTGAAGGATTCATTCTATCAGAGAATGAGGATAATGTTTGTAGATTGAAGAAGGCTCTTTACGGACTAAAGCAAGCCCCAAGGGCTTGGTATTCAAAGTTAGACAAGTATCTTCAAGGACAAGGCTTCAAAAGAGGAATTGTGGATAGCAACCTATACATCAAGAATGAAGGAGATAAGTTGTTGATTGTTGTGGTATATGTCAATGACATCATTTTGGGGGCAACAATGATAAGATGTGCCAAGACTTCGGCTCCAACATGCAAAAGGAATTTGAGATGTCGATGCTAGGTGACCTATCTTTCTTCTTTGGTTTGCAAATCTCTCAGTCAGATAAAGGGATCTTTATTTCTCAAACCAAGAATGTTAAAGAGATGTTAAAGAAATTCAGGATGGAAGATTGTAATCTAGTAAGTACTCCTATGGTTACTAGTTGTAAATTGAGCAAAAATGATGAATGTCCTACTAAAAATCAAACTATGTATAGATTCATGATTGGAAGTTTTCTATACCTCACAACAACAAGGCCTAATATTATACAAGTTGTTGGTTTAGTGGCACAATTTCAAGCAACTCCAAATGAAACCCATGTTAATGCAATCAAGAGAATATTGAAATATTTGAAGGGGACTATGGTAACCAAGGGGTGAAGATTTCACCCTTATAGCATATACAGATGCAAATTGGGCAAGCAATGTTGATGAAAGGAAGAGCACTAGTGGAGGAGCATTCTTCCTTGGAAATTGCCTTCTATCTTGGTTAAGCAAGAAACAAGCATCGGTTTTCCTATCGACAGTAAAGGCCGAATGTATTGCAGCAGCAACTTGTTACACACAAGCTTTATGAATGAAACAGAATTTCAAAGATGTTAAGATTGAGTATGAGCATCCCATTCCCATACTCTGTGATGATATGAGTGCCATCAACATATCAAAGAATCCAATTATGCACTCCAAGACAAATCATATTCCGATTAAGTATGATCCTATTGCATTTCAAGATAATTTCTTTGCAAGGTTGCCATCAATGACAAAGGGGGAGATTGTTAGAATTATTGTTGTCATTGATGTTAAAGGAGTTTTTCCATGATGTCCTATTACTGGCTGACCTGCTTTAGCTAAGAGAAAAATCAAATAATTCACATGAAGCCGACCCCCCCTCTTAGTGGCATCCCATCTTGGGGATTTTAATTTTGAAATTAAAATTTAAATTTATTTATCATAGGGGCCAACCTCCCTAGGAAGGTGCGCCCAACTGGGGCATGGCAAATAAAATTAAATAAAAATTTATATGCTGTTTGGCAACCAGCATTGAAAATAGGTGACCATTGGTTTGAAGAGGCATTTCATGAGGTATAAATGGAGTTTTGGAGGCTCATTAACCATCAATTCAATTGCATATCTTTCCTACTTCAAGAGCAGATCTAGAGAAGAAAAGGAGCACATTTATGAGCAGAGATCAAACTTTTTAAGAGCAGAAATTAGACATATTTGGAGCAGACCTAATGCAGATTTTGTGAAGATAAAATTTCAGATTTAAGAGTATTTATTGAAGATCTTTTTGCAGATTTGAGTGGGAACATTTTGCAGAATTAGGAGAAGAGTTTCAGGCAAATTATTGTTGAAGTCCTTGAAGGGATCTAGGGCATATACAACAACATTATAATCACTTTGTATTTTGAAGGTTGATGCCTTCTAATTTGCAAGGTCCGGAGGTTGGAACCTCTCACTCAAAGAGATCAAAGGCTCTTGCCGAGTTGGTGCTCAATGGAGGGGATTGGTGCCTCTTGTGGGTTGGTGCCTACAAAGCTTGTAAGAAGATATATATAAAAGCAATATTTTGTCATGGTTTTGTCCTGTAAGGGTTTCCACATAAAATTGTGTGTGCATTTTGTGTGCTAAATTGTTAGATCTTACTTGTGTGGATGCTTTTGTAAATTTTAATGATCAGATCATATGCACAGAAAATTAATTCAAAAATCAGACAATAACACAGCAGATACCCTGGGAAAACCCTCCTCTTTAGGGAGAAAAACCCAGCAACAAAGATGTCTCTTATGTATATAAATAGAGCAACAATTCTCTTTACAATGAGGCCAGTTATAAGGCAAGTATTCAGCACCTATACAAAATACAAAGACAGATAATAATCTGCCTCTCCTTAAGATCCAATTCTGCTCTAGAAGAATCCGCAACCTGCTCTTTGAAGAATTCGCACTTGCATAAAATGATAATTCGAACTTGCTTAATAATGAATGAGGAAAGACGAACTCTTATTTATATGTCTTTGAAGAGTCACCACCTTTCTCTTGATACAAGTCAGCCAGATATAATGAATATATTTTCTTTTAATTAATAGCGCCAATAGAGAGAGGTCAGCCATAATACAAATAAAGTATTATTCATTTAATGTTTGTTGCTTAATAAAAAATCTTTCCATAAGAATCGCGCCTCTTGAATTCGAATAAATTAAATAGCTCATAGCTATCATTTAATTTATTCACCAAGGAAGATAGCTAGAGTTTATATCAATGCTGCATGATATCATTAACACTCCCTCTCAGCTAGAGAGAATACATCCAGCTGCTCAAAACAAATCACCTCAACATGATGTTCATCACATTGGCTACAACCAGATGTGAAAAGAAGAATATCACCTCAACGTGATATTAGATATCGCCTCAACACGATATCAACCATAATGGCTACAACCAAACTATGGTAAGTACGAGTGTTCATCACTTGCCTAATGTTGTCACCTCAACGTGACTTTCACAAGTACAAGATGTGTCATGGAGTCACACACATGACATCTACCATGACTCAGCTCAAAGGGTGGAAACAAGGGCTTTCACCTCAAATTCCTCCGTCTCAGAGGAAAATGCATTAACAAGGCTCACTGATACTGAGACTCTTACTCAATCAAGGCTAGATTCTCCACCATACCAAGCTTATCTCGGAAGTACACAAACTTTATCCTGGCGAGAGGCTTGGTGAGAATATATGCCATCTGCTCATCAGTGCTGATGTACCTCAACTGTACAGCCTTCCTCAGTACCATATCTCTGATATAGTGGTACTTGATCTCAACAAGCTTGGTTTTGTCATGAAACACAAGATTGACAGAAAGCTTCACACAACTCTGATTATCACAATGAATGATAGTAGGCTCCATTGATTGTCCAAACAATCCTGCAAGGAGCTTACGAAGCCACACTACTTCCCAAGTTGCCAAACAAGCTGCAATATACTCTGCCTCTGCTGTACTCAGTGCTACAGATGACTGCTTCCTGCTACACCAAGAAATCATAGCTGAAGCCAAACTGAAGCAACAACCAGAGGTGCTCTTCCGATTTGTGACACAACCTGCCCAATCAGAATCAGTGAAACCATGTAACTCCAAGTCTGCATCTAAAGAATACCTCAATCCATATCCAACTATGCCGCGCAAGTATCTCAGGATATGTTTGGCTGCAACAAGATGTATCTGTCTCGGATCACACATAAACTGGCTAAGTGCACTCACTGCATAGCAAATATCAGGTCTAGTGTTAACTAGATACATCAAGGATCCAATAAGTTGTCTGTACAATGTAGGATCTACCAAGTCTGAATTAGCTACAGCCTCCTTCAACTTATGTAAGTTGGTCTCCATAGGTGTGGACATGGATTTGTGTCATGTCCCCTTCCAGTTGACATCTCTCAGAGCTTATTATTAGCCTATTATGCGACCCTCATAGGCTCATAGGATGGATAGAGGGTCTTGATGGAGCTTGGCTTGGCTTCGGTTGTCAAAGTTTTACTAGTTGGCTTTCGTTCGGGATCATTCAGACACCATTTGCCCAAATTGCTATTTTTAGCAGTATTTGGCATTCAGCGGAGCACCCCTGCTATTTTTAGCAATATGGTTTGGCCATGTGCAAAATCACTCCCTTATTCACCAGCTTCAGACGGTTCGCGAATCGGACATATTTTGAGGGAGATATTAATATTTAAATTGATTAATTAAATATTAATTGTTTGGAGCTTATATTATAAAGTTATAATATTTTAATATTATAACTTAAGTGATTTATCTCAAGGGGGTCGACCATCATTGAAGGGGCCATTTTTAATTATATTTTATAATTAAAAAGTGCTTCGAAAACTATTGAAAAATTAAAAGAGAAAAGTCCGAATTTATTTAAATGATGCATTTGTGAGAAAAGTCGAACTTTTGATGATATAAGGGTTTTTTCATTGGGATTTGAGGGATTATGATTGAAGTCGAATTTTTGTTGAGTCTTTCTTTTGAGAACAGAGCCAAGGGTTCCAGTTTTCAACTTGCATTGGAGAACGTGCAATCTTCAGTGTGTGCAGTTCAGAGGCTGTGAAATATCAGCTGATCTATTGCCAGTCAGAGAGATAGCTTTATTCTGAAGTTATCACAGAGCATCACAGGCAAAATATATTCAGGGTTTTTAAGTGTATTCATCCGGAGGAGTTTCTTATTTATAGGCGCCCAATTTCCTAAGATCTGGAGACATTAATCAGGGCCGTACTTTTTAGTTATTTGCTATTGTACAAAAGCCGTACTATTTCTGCTGCAAGCTGTACCTTCACTAAAAGGGCCGTACTTTCCTGTCTAAACAAATCGCCTTCCTTTCTCACAGTCTGACTTCACAAATGGGGGCACTTATACATCTGGCATCATTTCCTATCTTTTGGTGCAGGGAAAAGAAGGATTCTAGATTGGCCGTACCATTCATGGCTTTTCACAGGAGGCTGCAAATCAGGTTTTAATCTGATAATTTTTGTCTTATCTTGCCTAATGTTAGATATTTATCATTGTAATAGCCTTAGAAAAATAATGCAATCATTAGCAGTGGTTTTCTGAGTCCTCTAATGTTAGATCTGGACTTATTGCATTTATTAGAGATTTTACATCATTTTCTTTAAAAATCGCAACCTTCATTATTCATGCAAAAAACTCAAAAAAAAACCAAAATACACAAAAAACAATCAAAAACACACAGTTTCAGAAGTTAGCGGAAACAGGGGTTTCTACAATTTGCAATCCATCATACCAAATCTCTTAAGTATATCAATGGTGTACTTTCCTTGACTTAGAATCATCTCATCTGGTTTCTGCCAGACTTCTAATCCAAGGAAGTAATACATGAGCCCAAGGTCCATTTCAAATTCTGAAGTCAACTCCTTCTTACACTCAAGAATCAGGTGATCTTCTCCAGTGAGGATCAAATCGTCAACATATAAAACCAAAATTAATGCATCACCATTGATTACCTTGAAGTAGAGATTTGAATAAGCATCATTCTTCAAGAAGCCCAAACTTGACAGACACCGATCAATCCTTTTGTACCATGCACGAGGAGCCTGCTTAAGACCATACAAGGCCTTCTTCAGTTTGCAAACATGTGACTCCTTCCCATGAACCTCAAATCCATCAGGTTGCTCTATATAAACTTCTTCCTCAATCACTCCATTGAGAAAGGCTGTCTTCACGTCCATCGGTGAATCTTCCATCCTCTAGATGAGCAATAGCAATGATGGTTCGAGTATATAGCGAAGGGGGCAAATGTTTCTTCATAGTCAACTCCCTCTTTCGAGAAAACCCACGAGCCACAAATCTTGCTTTCTACTTCTCAATGCTTCCATCTGCAGCATGCTTAATCTTGAATAGCCATTTAGAAGATACCACAGACTTGCCCTCGGGTCTAGGAACAATGTCCCAAACATCATTTTTAAGAATTGACTGATACTCCTCTGTCATAGCATCTCTCCAAACCTAATGACTGGATGCTTCCTCAACACAGGTAGGCTCGGATTCTATAATCTGATTCATCAAGGCAACACAACTGGAGAACTTATGTGGCCTTTTACTTTCTCTGAATGTGCCTCTAGGAGCTGCAAAACTTTCAGCTTCTTGCATAGTACGCTTGGCCCATAGAGGTCTCTTTCTCCCAACAATAATGTCAGTAGGCCCATCAGTAGGTTCCAAGGGTTCAACAGGATCAATATGTTCTTTTGGTTCTGAAATCTCCCTCTAAATCTCAGGAGTATGGTCAACTTCCATATCCTAAGGAGACTCTTCATTATCAATCTCCATATGAATCCCCCTGGATCTCCTGAATGCAACATCTTCCTCGAATGTGACATCCCTACTGATCTCTATCAACTTTTGACCTGGAATGTAAATTCTGAAGGCTTTTGATGTCTCACTGTAGCCCACAAATATTCCCTTCTTGCCAGAAGGTTCCAACTTGCTTCTCTTTTCCTTGGGAACATGAATATAGACAAGACATCCAAAGATCCTCAAATGACTGACTTAAGGCTTCTTTCCTATAAAGGATTCTTCTAGAGTCATATTCTCCAAGATCTTATGAGGACTTTTGTTTTGAACATACACAGCTGTCCTGGAAGCTTCTGCCCATAGGAAGGTTTGCAAATCTTGATGATGGATCATGGCCATCGCTGCTTCCACGATCGTTCTGTTCTTTCTTTCTGCAACACCGTTTTGTTGAGGATTATAGGGAACACAGAACTCCCTCTTAATCCCTGCATCAATACAAAAATTCCGAAAACTACCAGAGGTGTATTCTCCACCATTGTCGATCTAAGGACCTTAATTCTTTTACCAGAAAGATTTTCTACCAAGGCTTTAAACTCTTTAAACCTATCCAACACTTCCTCAGACTCTTTAGATTTCAAAAATAAATCCAAGTCTTCCTAGAGTGATCATCAATGAAAAGAACATAATACAAGAAACCACTCGAAGAAGGAACAGACATAGGTCCACATAAATCAGAATGAATAAGATCTAAAATACACTTAGATCTATTTTCTCTACTATGAAAAGGGGCTTTTATATTCTTACCCAATGCGCAGCCCTTGCAGGTACCTTCATGCTCCTGGTTGAACTTAGGAAGGCCCGTCACCATCTTCTCCATGATAGGTAAGGCTCAGAAGTGTAAGTGAGCCAATCTCCGATGCCAAAGATCGCAAAGACTTGAAGAGTCATGAACCAAAGCTTGTAAAGAACGTGTGCAGACCTTGTAAAGGTTCTCATGTCTAACTCCAATTACTTGAGCATCCTTGAAGCTGGAGTTCTCCATCCACACTAGAACTTTGCCTTTGGAGAAGGCAACTTGATATCGTTTATCTTCCAAAGCTGAAATAGAGATAAGATTGCGCTTGATTCCAGGGACATAAAGAACATTACCCAACTGGAGTGACATGCCAGAATCCAAATGAAGTGTAGAGGTCCCAATTCCTTTTACGGAGTAGCTAGCATCATCTCCAATGATGACTTGTTCAAAAGACTCCTTGTAAGAGTCCAGGTGACTCTCTGCCCAAACCCTAACTGAAAATACTGTTTTTTGAGAGTTTTTTGTGTGTTTTGTATTTTTTTTGAGGTTTTTGAGAATAAACAAGAAGCTGCGATTTTTATCTAAAATTGCTTAAAAATCCAAAATAAATCTAAAGACATGAAATATGCTTTGAAATTGCTCAAAAGTTATAGGCGCATCAATTTATTGAATTTCCAGAGCATTTACAATGTCAAGAATTGAACATATGAATGAAATAACAACTTTTTATTTAAAGGAACCTGGTTACTTGCAGCCACCAAATAGCAGATGGAAATGTACGGCTAAGCAAAAATCACAATCTTCAGGCTCTGAAAAATGATACTGGAGCTTTGTAAACCCTAGGCGCCCTCACTGCCAAAGACTGGAAGTAACAAACCCAAGCGATTTCTTCTGATGAGAAAGTACAGCCCTTTTGCTGGTACAACAGTACGGCCTGTACAGTAGCAGCAATCAATACAGTACGGCCTCAATGGAAAATGTCAGATCTCTGTGAAACAAGCTCAAAGGATGCGCCAATGATAACTGATGAAGAACTCTGTGAAAACCTTCTGAAATCGATCTGATATGTTCAACTGCAACTTCTGTGTGAAGTCACCAAGTAGACAATCTTCAAGTGGTATTGCACAGTCTCAGTATGCCAGATTCTGAAGAGGTATCGTTCTCCAAAATCGTTCGTCTGTTGAAACCCTAGGTTTTGCAAACTTCAATGCTCAGAGCAAATAGAAGACAAATTGAATAATCAAATCATGAGAGTTCGATTTGTCTTTTCCTGTGAATATATAGCTTCCTTGAAAATTCGACACAATAACTCTTTTTAATAATCATTTAATTAAATGATTCAATGCGCCCTTTTTTGACTTAGGAGAAATATATTAAATAATTAAATGGCGCCTCATTAATGAATAATAATTATTCATTATATCAAATATCTCACTTTATTATAAAGTATAATAAATACTTTATAATACGCCCTTTTATTAAATATTTAAATAATTAATAAAGTGACTTTAATATAAAGTCAAAAATATTAATTATTCAATAAATCATCAAATACAACATTATTTCTCCATCTGACCGTCAAACTGAAGAACTAGGTCGACTCTGAGCTAAACAGCTGAACCAGGGGCCCTGCCCAAAATAGCAGCTTCTGCCTGTCCGACTTTCTAAAAATAGAAAGTCTCTGAAAAACCACTCTGAAGGAGTCTGCGAAGGCCCAGCCTGGAACAACTGCAACAATGAAGCTCCAGAACACTGGGTAATTGCCTCAATTGATCCTCTGCACACACCTGTCAGCCTACGAGGATCGAAATAATAGGCTAACCACGTATCCAGCTGCGCTGACTAGGATGGGGACATCACAGTCCGCCCTCCATGAAATTGCTTGTCCTCAAGCAATCTCAACTCTGGATGCTGTAAAATCTCCTCTGACTCCCATGTAGCATCCTCAACTGGCAAATCTCTCCACTTGATCAGATATTCCCTGATCACCCGCCTCCGAAGGTGTCTCTCTCTTATCTCGAGGATGGCCTCAGGTACTAGTATCAATTTCCCTTCGTCATCAAGGGGTGGCAGAACTGGAGAGGGTATCACATGCTGACCCAATGCCTTTTTCAGGCGAGAAACGTGAAACACATTGTGAACCCTGCTATCTGCTGGCAAGTCCAACTCATAAGCTACCTCGCCCACTCGTCTGACAACACGAAATGGACCATAGTAACGAGGCTTCAGCTTCTCTGCCCCACTCTTCCGCAGAGTAGACTGACGATACGGCTGCAACATAAGGTACACCATATCACCCACATCAAAGGAACGCTCAACCCTCTTCTGATCAGCATACTGCTTCTGCTGATTCTGTGCCCGCTGGATATTGTCTCTGAGAGACCTCAAAATGTCCTGCTGACTCTGCATCATATCCCCTGCACTCGGCACTCTGCTATCACTCAATATCAGGTCCAAAAGGTTGGGCGCCTCATACCCATATAAAGCCATGAAGGGTGTCATCTGTATCGTCATGTGGTGAGTCGAGTTATAACAATACTCGCAGAGGTATATCCACCTCACCCAAGCTCTCTGCTGTCCAGCTATGTAATTGCGCAAGTAACCTTCCACCCACTTATTGACAATCTCTGTCTGCCCATCTGTCTGCGGATGGTAGCTGGTACTCGGTGTCATTCGGTCCCACAAAGCCTGAACAACTCCTGCCAAAAGTTGCTCATAAACCGACTGTCTCTATCGCTGACTATCGTCCGAGGCAACCCATGTAACCGGAATACCTCTCTGAAGAAGAGCTCCGCAGTCTGCGATGCTGTGCATATTTAGTCAACCGATCAACCACTACGTAGATGCAATCTTTACCTTGGGCTTTCGGAAAACCCGTGATAAAGTCCATCGATAAACACTCCCACTTCCTATCAGGTATCGGAAGTGGCTGGAGTAATCCAGCAGGATATGTGTGTTCCTGCTTGTTCTACTGGCAAACAGAACACTCTCGAACATATTGTAACACATCAATTTTCAGCCCTTTCCAAGTAAACCGTTCCCGAACCATTTTATATGTCTTGTAGTACCCCGGATGGCCCGCCATAGGAAGATCATGAAAGGCTCTCAAAACTGTAACCCTTACCTCAGAACCAAGAACCAGAAAAATCCGCCCCTTGTAAATGATCAAGTCATCTACAATAGTGTACCTAACATCCTGCTCTGTCCTGTCAACAATGCTAGAAGCCCATGGGTTCTTAGCATACTCTGCAATAATCCGATGCCTCCAATCCTCTGAGATCTATGCCATGGCATTCAACTAAGGTCTATGAGACAAGGCGTCAGCTACAACATTCTGCTTTCCCTTAATGAAGGTGATGTCAAAGTCATATGATCAGTAGCTTGTTTGACCCATTTCTCGCTGCCTCTCATTCCCAAGCTTCATTTCGTCCAAGGAAATGTTTCAGGCTGTTATGGTATGTACGAACACTGAATTTGTTGCCTACCAAGTATTGCCTGACCTTAGCCAAAGCATGCATAATGGCTAACATCTCCTTATCGTAAATGTTGTAGAACCTCTCAGGACCCTTTTCTAAGCTTTCTCGGCCGCTTCAAAGCAATAGGGTAGTTCTCCTCAGATCAAACGCACCAATGCTCTCTCCCCGAACATCGCGAAAATAAAATTCAAAATGACTTTACAAAGTCGCATAGGCACCGACATGAAGTCAAGACGCCTTTAACCTATCAGCACTCACTGGTATGGTGCGAAAAGCCCCCTTTTGTCAAATCAGTGCAGGCGTATCGAGAACCTACTAACAAATTCTCAAAAGCACACAACGCACGAAGCCCGGAAGTTATGAAGGTTCGTGCACTGCCACTCAACTATAGCTCGGACCTTCTCAGGGTCCATACTCACTCCCTTGGCACTGATGATGTGCCCCAGATACAACAACTCCTCCATACCTAGCTCCCACTTAGATTCCTTGGCATAGAAAGACTCATCAGCCAAGATACCCAAAACTGCGTCTAAGTGAGCTAAATGCTCCTCCCATGACTTGCTATATACCAGAATATCGTCGAAGAAGACCAATACAAATCTCCTCAACTAAGAACTGAAGACCCTGTTCATAGTGGCCTGAAAGGTGGCAGGTGCATTGGTTAGGCCGAAGGGCATAACCAAGAACTCGAAGTGACCGCAATGACACCTGAAAGCGGTTTTCTCAATATCCTGCTCCCTTATCTGAATCTGGTGGTACCCAGATCTCAAATCAATCTTCGTGAAGAAGATTGCACCGTGTAACTCATCAATCAACTCATCGATGCGTGGTATAGGGTACCTGTTCTTAATTGTCCTTTTGTTGAGCTATTGGTAGTCTATGCACATCCGAAGTGATCCATCCTTCTTCTTCACCAATACAACCCGATGAAGCAAAAGGTGACTTGCTAAGTCTAATGTACCCCATAGCTAACAACTTCGTTGATGAATTAATGTCTATCTCATCCTTGAGTCGTTTTAGGATGTTTGTAGGTGTGATCATAGCGGGCTTTAAGCCCTCCTCCAACTCAATGATATGCTCAATGCCTCTGTCTGGAGGTCTACCAGTTGGAATGTCGCTAAACACTTTGGAGTGTTTAGTCCTCAGTATCTGAATGTCTGGGTGGTACTCACCCTTCTGCTGCTCCTGCTGAGCTGGCATCAACATGCACTCTGCCGCCCAGTCAACCATATCATGACGAATGAGTCTCTCCATCCGTCTGAATGAAACCATCCTCAAATTACTGTCTCTAATAGCCTTGATGACATGAGGTCTCCCATCAACCTTGAACTTCATCTCCATGTCTCGCAAATTGAGTGTGAACTCACCCAAATCGTGCAACCATGCCATCCCTAACACCACATCAATATCTCCCATATTAACAACATAGAATTCAGTCTTGAATTCATAGTTGTTCAGTCGCATCGGAAGATCAGTAATCTTTCGGTCACATCTGAGGGTGTACCCATCAGCCACCTCGACTCGAATACCCTCAAATGCCTCTTTCTGAATGCCACGTCACTCCACCAATCGTGCATCAATGAAATTATGTGTAGCACCCGTATCCAGTAAAGTGATCACCTTCTGACCTGCTAGGAGCCCACGAAGTCTAAACGACCCATCTCTCTGAAGGCTAGTCAAATGGGCTTCCCGTAGCTTCCTTCCTCCTTCATTTTCACCCTCATTTTCAGACCTGTCATCATCTGAATGCTCGGAATCAGCTTGCTGGTCTGACAGATCAGATTGCTCTTCACCCTCATAAAACCATTCCATCTGATTATTTTTTGCCTTAGGACGAAGTGAGCATACATGTTTTCATCATAGGGTGTCTTGCACCAGAAACACAATTTTTCTTCCGCAAATCATTCAGTGTTTCTCTGTCAAAGGGTGGTGCATTCTGTCTCTTAGGATCCGGTTGATCCTTCCTTCTGTCAAAGGGCCTATTTCTGTCAAAAGACCTATTTGGCCTCGTGTAGGGTGTCGAACTTGAAGTGAACTTGCTGCGAGGTGCTGCAAGCTCCATGTTTCGTGCCTTCCTCATGGCCTCCTGAAGGGTAGGAGGGTCAAAAGCTTTGACCCAACCTCTCATAGGCTCTGTCAAACCCTCAACGAAGAGTATAATGAGTCTCCGTTCTGAAATGCCTGTCACCATGACTACAACTCTCACGAAACTCACCAATATAAAGTCAAACTACCTATGCTTGCTTGGTGGGCTAGCTCCCTAAAGTAGAGTTCGGATCCTTCTTGTCAAAGCTCTATATATGAGCCTCTTGGTGAGCTCCTAGTAAGTATTATTGCACTTGATGGCCAAAGAAGTGTGTACATGCCATGATGCCACCAATCATGCGCAAGTCCATCAAGATGCAAAGTAGCAAACTTAATGGCTTCGTCCTCCTGCATAGGCCTCAGTGATAGATAGTTGTCCAATTTCTGGACCCAAGACCTCGTTGACGTCCCATCAAAATATGGCAAGGTGATCTTGCTAACTGCATACTGCAAATCCCTATTCACCTGTGGTAGTGGCTGCTGATGCTGAGGAGCTCTATGGTCAAATCTGCCTCCTCTAGGTTTATGAACATCCATAAACTCATGAAAAGATAGTGCCTGCCTGATCTCAGGTGCCAATGATAGGTACTCACCGTGAAACCTAGTCACATCTGCTACTGACATGCCATTATGCGGCTGAAACTCCTGTTGATGCCCCTGCTGCTCTGCCCCCGGAGTCGGAGGTGGGGTCTCTCTGGGTAAGAATGTAGGCTGTCCAGGCCTACGCTCCTGATAGATCAGTGATGGCTGTCGTGGTGTTGATGCCAAAGGCTGATCCACTCCTGCAATCCTACTCGACTGTCCAATATGGATATAGTGCAGCTGGGATGGAGTATACTGTCTGATAGTGCCCATCAAGCTGGGACACATCATGTCCATCATATTATAGATGCACCAGCGTCGGGCTTACTCATAGAAGCAATGTAAGCCCTCTGCATGCGCTTTCCCTGAATCCCTACGAGTCTCTGTAGGAATCTCACGGTCTGCCATTAGGGTTGCGACACTGTTCTCGCTACTGTTGGAGCTAGATCTGTGAATGCCCAATACTCCTGACACTGTCTCACCTTCAAGAATCGGTGGTCCTGTCCAATCTTCGACTCTGCCTGTCCCTACACCCTTAGTATAGTGAATGATATCTCTGCTCATGAAAAAGCAACCAAAAAAGCACCCTGTATTCTGAAAAAGCAACTGAAAAAGCACAGGATGGCAGGAAATCTGTGCTCTGATACCACTGTAAGAGTCCAGGTGACTCTCTGCCCAAACCCTAACTGAAAATACTGTTTTTTGAGAGTTTTTTGTGTGTTTTGTATTTTTTTTGAGGTTTTTGAGAATAAACAAGAAGCTGCGATTTTTATCTAAAATTGCTTAAAAATCCAAAATAAATCTAAAGACATGAAATATGCTTTGAAATTGCTCAAAAGTTATAGGCGCATCAATTTATTGAATTTCCAGAGCATTTACAATGTCAAGAATTGAACATATGAATGAAATAACAACTTTTTATTTAAAGGAACCTGGTTACTTGCAGCCACCAAATAGCAGATGGAAATGTACGGCTAAGCAAAAATCACAATCTTCAGGCTCTGAAAAATGATACTGGAGCTTTGTAAACCCTAGGCGCCCTCACTGCCAAAGACTGGAAGTAACAAACCCAAGCGATTTCTTCTGATGAGAAAGTACAGCCCTTTTGCTGGTACAACAGTACGGCCTGTACAGTAGCAGCAATCAATACAGTACGGCCTCAATGGAAAATGTCAAATCTCTGTGAAACAAGCTCAAAGGATGCGCCAATGATAACTGATGAAGAACTCTGTGAAAACCTTCTAAAATCGATCTGATATGTTCAACTGCAACTTCTGTGTGAAGTCACCAAGTAGACAATCTTCAACTGGTATTGCACAGTCTCAGTATGCCAGATTCTGAAGAGGTATCGTTCTCCAAAATCGTTCGTCTGCTGAAACCCTAGGTTTTGCAAACTTCAATGCTCAGAGCAAATACAAGACAAATTGAATAATCAAATCATAAGAGTTCGATTTGTCTTTTCCTGTGAATATATAGCTTCCTTGAAAATTCGACCCAATAACTCTTTTAATAATCATTTAATTAAATGATTAAATGCGCCCTTTTTGACTTAGGAGAAATATATTAAATAATTAAATGGCGCCTCATTAATGAATAATAATTATTCATTATATCAAATATCTCACTTTATTATAAAGTATAATAAATACTTTATAATACGCCCTTTTATTAAATATTTAAATAATTAATAAAGTGACTTTAATATAAAGTCAAAAATATTAATTATTCAATAAATCATCAAATACTCCATTATTTCTCCATCTGATCGTCAAACTGAAGAACTGGGTCGACTCTGAGCTAGACAGCTGAACCAGGGGCCCTGCCCAAAATAGCTTTTACTTTGTCAGACTTTCTAAAAATAGAAAGTCTCACGAAAAAGCTCCCTTTCACAGAAGGAGTGCTGCTTGAAGGCACAACTGGAACAAATTTGCAATGAAGCTCGAACCGAATTGCTTGCCTCGATTGATCTCACGCACACAGTAAATCTGAGGATCGAAATAATAGGCTAACCACATATCGGTACTGACTAGGATGGGGACATGCCTCCTTTTCCACCAAACTTGATAAGTGCTCCTTAAAGCCAGTGATGTGTCGTGAAGCACCACTGTCGATTATCCACGTGTTGGTGTCGGAAGGTACACTGCTTGATAATGCCGAATAGAACAAATATTCACTTGAATCATTTTGTGGAGAAGCATCATCAACATCCGCAACGGTAGCTTGTTGCTTAGGCCTAGTTGGACAATACTTGGCGAAGTGCCCAAACTTATCACACCTAAAACATTGAATCTTGGACATATCCCTCTTCTTCTTGAATGGAGGTGCATCATCATTTCCCTTGTCACGATTCCTCTTGAAGAATCCTTTCCTTCCATCTTTTCCTTTCTTCTTTGAAGCATGGGAGGCGAGAACATGAATGTCTTCATTCTTCGAACTTTGACCAACACCTCTTGCCACCAACCTTGATTCCTCTTGAATGCAATCTGATCTTAGGCGATCAAACTTAGGCAATTTGATCTTGCATTGATTCCCGAATGTAAGATTCCCAAGACAAAGGTAGACCATTGAGAGCAAGCATAGTCGGTCTTTGTCATCAACCATATGCCCTATTATGAGAGCTGATCTCTCAAATCTGCAATCCTCATAAAGTATGCAATCACTGATTCACCTTTCACCATCTTCACATGATGAAGTTGTTGCTTCAGTGCAAGCTTCGGCTGGTATTGTTGATTTCGTACATCTCTTCCAATGTTTTGAACATGTCTCTCGCTGTCTTCAACTTAGAGACGATGGGCACAATATGATCCTTGACGGAATCAACCAATATCTTCATTGCTTTAATATCTTTCTTCACCCACTGCAACTTCTCTTCTTCCTCCTAGGTTCAGGAACGTTGGACTCTACGAACTCACCCAAATCATTTTCACGCAAGATAAGCATGATCCTAAACCTCCATGATGTGAAGTTAGATGCACCCTCGAGTCTATCTCGATCTTCAATCCGTTCACCATCTTGTTTGATGTAAGGATAGACAAGGAACTATAGAGTATCGCTGTGAAAAACAAATCTGATCACAATCTCCTCAAACCCGCTCTGATACCATGTAAATTTTAATGATCAGATCATATGCACAGAAAATTAATTCAAAAATCAGACAATAACACAGCAGATACCCTGGGAAAACCCTCCTCTTTAGGGAGAAAAACCCAGCAACAAAGATGTCTCTTATGTATATAAATAGAGCAACAATTCTCTTTACAATGAGGCCAGTTATAAGGCAAGTATTCAGCACCTATACAAAATACAAAGACAGATAATAATCTGCCTCTCCTTAAGATCCAATTCTGCTCTAGAAGAATCCGCAACCTGCTCTTTGAAGAATTCGCACTTGCATAAAATGATAATTCGAACTTGCTTAATAATGAATGAGGAAAGACGAACTCTTATTTATATGTCTTTGAAGAGTCACCACCTTTCTCTTGATACAAGTCAGCCAGATATAATGAATATATTTTCTTTTAATTAATAGCGCCAATAGAGAGAGGTCAGCCATAATACAAATAAAGTATTATTCATTTAATGTTTGTTGCTTAATAAAAAATCTTTCCATAAGAATCGCGCCTCTTGAATTCGAATAAATTAAATAGCTCATAGCTATCATTTAATTTATTCACCAAGGAAGATAGCTAGAGTTTATATCAATGCTGCATGATATCATTAACAGCTTTGATTATTGCTTTATGGTTGTTGAAGTTATAAATTGTAAAAGTTGGTCTTATACTGATTCACCCCCCCTCTACTGATTCACCCCCCCTCTCAGTATAAGTGTGTGTGTGTTTCTTCATGTGATATTTAAATTTTACCAAATCATGTTGTTGTATGATATCATGTTCTCAACCTAAATAAACTCTATGCTAGCAACAGTATGATGTACCTACATTTTGACTGCATGAAAGCTATTAGATCAATACGTTCACAAGAATGCATGCTATTACTGGATGGTTACTTGTTGATGGGTCAAGTATAACAATTCCAGCAAACTATGGTTAGAAATATTGTTTGAGTTCCTCAAATGTCAACTATTATGTATGGGATATATTAATTGTTGTCTATGTATTATATTTATTATGAATACGTATAACCATTGTATCTAGTTGTAATTGAATTTGTTTTTTGACATGAGTTGTTTAGACTCTCATTGAGTTGTTATGGGTTTAGCAATATGTTTGGTCTCAAGGCCTTGTCAAGGAAGTATTGCAATTCTATATTGTTAACGTGGTTGGGTTTCCTTGCATATTAATAAGCATTACTAGCTGAAGAATGAATTTAGTAAGCCAATCAACATAGAATATGATGGGACTCAATCTAACACTGCAAAAAATTGCTTGAGTCTGAAAGCCCTTATGCATTAGGCCTCAATTTGCTCATCTCCTATAACTAATATGTGAAATCTTCAAATAGATCTTCCCTTGATCAAATTGCCTAAATGTTGTTCCTCACCATGCCCCATGTTCCTCTCAAATGTTGAAAGTTGCAAAAATCCAACAAAGTTCTAAGTTTGAGAAGGTTTTGGTCATTTTGCTCAAATTTTGCGAAATTGTGGACTTTTTGTGGACCACTAGACTTCTTTCAGTTGTCTAACCTCCTATCCTAACTGTTGGTCAGAATAAAAACCCCACAAAGTCTATCAAGCCCCTTCATTCCTTCAATTTCCTTCATTCCATCAATTTATGATATTTTGACAAACATCCAAAAAAATTCTTTGTACTAACTTCCCATCCTCTTTTGCATCCCCATATTCTCCCATTCTCTTGCTCCCTCCCCCTTCTCCATTTTTGCGGAGTTGTAGAGTTCATCTTAACTTCTTTTGTTTCCTTTCCATGTCTCGACCTCCTGACCTCCAATCAAGTTCTGCTTTTCATCCTTGCCTTTGTTCCCCTTTGCAAACTTGCAAAGTTCATCCAGACATCTTCCTTCACCGATTTTCACCTTCAAACATCCCAACCTCTAGTCTTTTTCTTCTCCTTTCCCATTTTAGTATTTTGTAGACTTGTGGGCTTCAAAGAAACTTCTTCCATTTCCCCTTCTACCTCCACTTCAACTGCCAATTCTGCATCCTATTCTCGCAAAGTTACCCAATGGCCTTGTCACTCTTTTCCACTTGTTATGTGGAGTTCCTTTGGACTTTGGGATATTCATACCTCCAATTCTACATCCTTTCCCTGCATGTTTTCCTACATCCTCGACTCACTCATTTGCATCCATTTGTGGAGTTTCGATGGACTTTTAAACTTTCATTGTAATGTCTAGTCTTAACATCTAGTCCTAACACAAAACCCCATATCTCCCATTCAAACCTCCCCTCTTGCATCAAAGTTTTGCAATTCTTCTAGATTACCTTTGTCACTCGCTAGATCTTCCTAGAACACCATTAATGACCAAATTTGACTCCTACAACTACTCCAAGAGGATTTTCCCAGCTAGAAACCATTGTTCATCCCAAGGATGTGAATCTACATGTAATTTCAATGGTGAGTTACGAAGAGGTCCAATTCGCCATGAATGTGATGGTTGAGTTCCAAATGATGATGATCTTCACACAAGTTCCAAGTCACTCATTCAACAAATTTCATGGGATTTCACATCTCTTGCACACCACATTTAACGATCTCCAATTTTCCATCGAATTTCCACAAGCAATTGGACAGCCAAGCACAATGCTATACATACAAGTTTGTTCTCCAAACAAAAAGTCAATCATTTCTACATTTCCAAGTGTTGTCTAAGGTTTTAACTCCTACAAGTCCAGAAGTCGTATTGTTAACTAAAATTTATAATTGAATCTCTCCTTGACTATTTGTAGATCTTCGAGGAACTTCTATTTGATGAATTGCAACAGGCATTCCAATGTAACATTTCCTCTTGCCAAAATTGCTCGTATAATTGTAATAGAGATTTGATAAATATGGCTAATTTCTAAGTCATTGTTATCTTTGTAATGGTCTCTTATTTATTGCATATGGATTTTTGGAGCTTGGAGAGAGATTATTAAGTGTGTTCAATTGCTTGATAAAATATCTCTGGTGTATGTATATGCGTAGCTTATATTTTGTTGTGATTACTATTTGTTGTTTCTCTTGGTAAATTGTCACTCTATAACCTAATAGATAAAGCACCGGTCCTAGAAATTTATGATAAACCATACAGTCAAAACAAGAAAACATATTTCACCGGTAGTTTAAGAGTGGGGTAGTAGTTTGTAACTAAGGATTCAATGATTCATCCAAAGGAACATCTGTAGCAAGTAATTATAGTTCTCATCCTAATGAATCATGTTTTTCATACCTACATCTTGCATTTGTGCAATGATGTCAACTTAACAAAGGCAATATGTGCAATAGATGTCATGCCCCCGAAATTGTAAAACTAAGATATAAAGCATTGAAATGCAAATAAATAAATAAAGTAAATAACAAAATACATATTAACAATATAAATAGAAATATTAGCAATTTAATATTATTATAATTATAATTATCAAGTATAACAATATTAACAAATTTTGATTATTATAATTATAATTATTATAATAAAAATATAACATATGAAACTACTATAAAAAAATAATAACATGTTAAATAAAGCAAATATATAAACAGCAGCGATTACCAATAAGCAGTGATTAGCTTTTAAAAAAAGGCAACAATTAATATCCCAAAGGCCGCGATTCAGAAATTAAAGGATTGAAAAGGGCAGCGGTTCATAGAAGGTGGCAAATAGTAAATAAAGATATATATTTAAGAGACAACTATTAGTTAAGGCAGTAATTATGATTATTAAGACAATAATTAAGTCTCAAAGGGCAGTGTCAAGAGGTGTGTCTTCATAAAAGATTGTGTCCATTCTAAGGAAAGTCTCCCTTCAAGTAAAAGCATGAAGTTATAAAAAGAAAAAAAAGATTTTGTGGAGAGGAGAGGAGAATATAGTCAGACTAAAACACAGATATATGAAGAGCAAATAAGGAATATAAAACACACATCAGTAGATTTAATCAGGGGAGAGAAAGAAATCTGGAATATATTTCAGAGCATTAAAACTGACTTATTATTGAAAATTATATGAGCAGACTAGGATCAGGAGTGGAATATCTTTTGGGTGTTGAAGCAGATATGAAGAAGAAGTATATGGGAGTAAGAAGGCAGACCAATGATTAATCAATAATAAGGGAAATTGATTGAAAGAGAGAGTATAGAAAGCAGCGAGCATCTATGGGAAAAGCAAGCAAGAGAGAGTAGAGGGCTACACCTCCTAAATCAGAAATAAATAATAATAAATTTGCATACACACAAAAGTCTGATTTCCAGAACCGGTTGTATGAGATCTATTTTACAATTACATGTTGTAGCATAGTTTAATACAAGTAACTGTGATTATTAATTTAGATATTCAAGATGCTAATGGTACACGTCTGTTATAACTGCTTCCTTATACCAGTAAATATGATCAATATTTGTTGTCATATGCCTTAAATGCTTGACCATGATAGGAGCTGAGACTACAAGAGGGGAACGGTGATGGGGCAATCTCCTAAGTATGCCACCTCGAGTGGGGACCTGATGAGCCCCATGGGGCCAAGGGGGTACAAAGGGTACTGCCTTTGGGCTTAGGAGAGATGGCATTTTCAGGGTACCCATTGGAATCTCACTCCTCCATCATGGATAATGAGCACAGGGAGTCAGATCATAGAGAGAAGGAAACAATTGGCAAGATGAGGGGATAATGTGTAAAGTGCCTGACCAAATCTGATATAAAAACAGTGAATTGCAGCCTTGGTAATTTTGTCAGACACTTGTCTTGTAACCTTCTTGGTTGCTGATTTTATTTCCAATTTGTTGTAGAGTGGTTTTTGATGCTTGTAAATGATGTAGAATGCTTGAAAATGAATGTAAAGATGACTAAGCAAGTAATTAAAATGATATGCAGCTCTTTTTGTATTTTTCAAATGCATATACATGAATTTCTAAATGCAAATACACACCTACAGCCAAGAGGCATTTTCACAAACACTTGGCATGAAAACTAATTTAGTGATATGCAAGGATATATGAAAGATATTTTGACAAATAGATTGCATACAAACTCCTTATCTCTCCAATATGCTATTGCAATGAAATAGAAGTGATTACAAGCTGTAGATGAAGTGCAATCAGACTTATTACAATATAGATTTGACTAAAACTATCAATGCCAACTACCATACTCATGACAGCCTTACATATGCAATCTGATTGTTCATAATATGATTGTAATTACATTGCCATGATGCTGATTATACCAGCAAATGATCCCTAATGTAAATGAGACACTAAATGCAAAATAACTTCAGAAATGAATAACCTGGTTTTGTAGCAGCACCCACAAATAAGCTTGTTTCTCTTTGATGAAGCTGAATTTTTCCTTCAAGAAGGTGTGTCAACCCTTCTTTATGCCCAGCAATGCCAAACAAATTTTATTGGAATTTATTGTGCCTCCAAAACTAAAATCGCCCCCTTGCCAAGAGGTCGCCCTTGGTTTGCCTGGCAACTTTTTAGAAAAATAAATACAGCAATATTGGCTTCCAAAATTGTTATAGAAATGATTGTCTTCGCAAGAGAAAGTGATCCCTCCAATACCCACAAAGAGATGAAGCTTCAATGAAGAGTAATGAATGAAAATGCTAATCCTTCCATGGCTGCTCTGCAGATTGAAGCAAAATTACAGACCTCAAAATATCTCATAAATCTCTCCAAAAATGACCTCCAATGATTGCAATAAGTCCAATGAGAAAGACTGAAGTATCTTCCTCCACTATCCGACTAGGGTTGGTGTTGCACAACCGAAATTGGCACTTAACCAGCTAGGTTTGGTCTTTCACAAACGAAGACTGGAAATCAATAAGCTAAGCATTTAGCTTCAGCAGTGTAGTAGAAAGGTGTATTCAACTCAAGATGTCCAAATGCATAGCCCAAGCCTCTTTTTATACTTTTTCAACCTCATCACCAAGAGACTTCTAGAAGATTCCATAAATATTCCTTAAGTGACTTTATTATTTTATTATTTTATTATTAAGTCACTTAAGTCACTTTTTATTATTAAATTAATTAAATAATAAGTCATCCCTTTTGATATTTTATTTTATGGAAATAACTTAACAAATAATTAATTTAATAACATCTCGTGATTTAATTAAATCATCAATTAAGCTATCCTCATGAAATATCAATAATTGGACAACTTAATTAAATAATTTAATCAGTATACCTCCAATTCGGGGACGTGACATAATGGAAAAGACACCTCCTAGATAGATCACCTCATATGAATGGCATGCGCCACATGAGGCCAAGGGAGATGGTATATCCCCCTGGGTCTAGGGAATAAGGGTCCAAGGCACCCCATCAAGCCGCATTCTCCCATTCTCTCCTATGATTGAAACTTCCAAGGATGTTAGAGTACTTTGTGATTGAACTAATGTTTGGCCATGAGTTTATTAATATCTAATTATGGTAATCTGCAAATTAGTATTTTTGTGGTAAATGATTATAATCTGCTAATCAGTTTGATTATGATAAATGGTTCTAACCTGTGTATAGAGCTTCAATTGGGACTACAATCCAGTGAAAGATATTCTCGAACCCCCTTGTTTATTTAAATTAAGTATTTAGGCAAAATTTAGGGCATTCCCAATTAGGGGACATTACAATAGATTAGTCTTTAGTTTAATGGCAAAATTTGGGGCCAAGCATATGTTGGGTACTGCTGCAATAGTTTTAGTTTGTTCATCTCCAATTGTGATCAATCATGTTAAAGATACCTATAGGAACACCCTCCTCAGTTTCATTGAACCTGAAGTGAAGGAGAGAATACCCACTCTCAATTGGCCTTAAACCAGTCACATTCTATGGATGAGTTGATCAATCCCCCTTCAAGACGACATTTCCCTAGCCCTAAAGCGGGTTGATTCCTTTAAAAGTGTGAACAACAATTTTGATACTTGCAACTTCAAAAGGTCCTTGATTAAAGTTTTAGTATGTTGACTGGCATAGTAAGGATATCATCTTACACTACATGGTGATAAGAATCTACTGCTATCAATCTAAGGTCATGTTCGATTTAGAATAAGCAAATGAAGTAATCTAATCAACTAAAGCACACAAGGCTAGCCAACCAAAATTTCACTTCTTCAGTGAACTGCGTTTGATGCAAGAATTGAAAGGAACACTTCTACACTTATTCAGTAGAGTGCAATTACAATAAACACAAGCACTTCTCCCTTATTCAGCAAAGTGCAATTAAAATAAGCACATGCACTTCACACTTATTCAATAGAATGCAATTACAATAAGCACAGGCACTTCATGCTTATTCAACGGAGTGCAATTACAACAAGCACAACTACTTCCACTTATTCAATAGGGTGTGCAAATAAATTGAAGTGTTAGATGAAGCCACTAGCGATACTACCACCCAAGGTATTACAAGATAATATAAAATGCATTACAATTCATCATAATAGAATATAAACTTCTTGATTTATGCTGATATAAAGTTCCAATCACAAATCTTAACTGTTGCAACAACCCAAAATGAACCAAATAATATGGATAACAAAATACTCAAGTACCCAACAAAGGTATACCTCAAATAGATGACATTAGAAGCTGATTGCAGTCTCATATCACTTGGGTCTGATAATAAATTATCAAATCAGAATTGAACACACTGAGAACACATTGTAAATTGCAGATTAGAAACACACCAAAACCATCCAACTGCAAACTACTAAGAACACACTCCAAATTGTACAACCAGCAAGAAAAACAACCCAAAACACCAAGGAACGCCTCCAAAACGCTTGTCAACACTAGATAATGGTTGGACACTATTGAAGATGATAGGAACCTGCTGATTACTAAAATTTGACTAAGACTGAAAAATTCTAAGATCCTTCACAAACTAGAATTTGCATTGTAACTCCTAAAGATCCAAAGCCCATCTCAAACATTTTGAAACTATATACATGAAATATAACTTAAAGTATAAAGAAGTAAATGTCCATTAGTAAATTTCACTTATACTTAAATGTTTATTTCATCCCTCGCACCCCCTCACAACAGGTACATGTACGGCTTAGGCATAATGTATGACCCCTTAAACTCCATAAAACCCCATCGCCCAACAAATATACTAGTTAAGGACTATACGGCCAGCATAGGACTAATTTGCAAGGATAAATATGTGAAGTTTGGTACAGCTGCAATAAACACCTTGTAGAAATGGTATAGCTGGCATGAAGAAGGGTACAATCCCTTTATCTACACTTTCCAAACAATTATGAGCCTACACATAATGTTAGTAGCATTTGCAAATCCAAAACAACTCATCAAAACACGTCGAATACCTCCATTCTTGAAGCAACCAATTGAAACTACTCTTGCAAACATAGTTATGACCATTGTATGAAGCCACCCAAACTAGCTAGGGGGGTTTTGTCCCCAAAACCAATATTTTCAAGAGTGTTTTGTCCTCAAAAAAATTGGAGATGAACTCAAGTTCTCTCTTAAGCAAAAGAAAATATCATAACATGTCTAAACTCAACAATGAACGCTCAACCTCCTTTTATAACATTTTGGAGGGAAAATAATAATAATTTATCTTTTCCTCTAGAAACTCTTTTTTCAAATTAAACAATAATCCTTTTGAGAGAACAAAGTCCCCTATGTGCCTAGGCGTCCCCCTGTAGGCACAACTGAAAATACTTTTAAATAAATAATTATACCTTAGTTGCCTTTTTAATATTTCTTCCTTAGGACAACATAAGTTATAATTATTTAATATGAAATTTTGACCATGCCCATATGTCACTAAGGACTTAGGATGATGAACTGAAGCAACTTGGCGACTGCATAAATATAGCATGCTTCTCCAAGAAATTTGGAGAGCTCCCCAAAGGTCGAAATTGCATTCTAAAAGCATCATGAGGCTTATCAAGACCATCAGAACTCACTGCCATGAACAAAACCATTGCTTGACCAATCTTGTGCTCTCCAAGAAAGTTGGAGTTCTCCCTTGCTCACCAATTTGCCTACAAAAAAACTCGGAAAATAGGTTAATTGTTCTTAAAGTAATTATGCTTGAGAAGAGGAGATTACACATTGCTTTAATTTTTGATTTGTTTTGTTATGAATATTGCATATAAATTTCGGCACACCCACAAGCCTATATACTAGCACATAACTTCCCAACAAAAAAAATTTGACACCCAAAAAAATGCCTCCACCCATCCCACTACCCACTTTGCGCCACCTCCCTTGCATGCCACCCTGCCACCTCCTCACCGTCATCTTGCTGCCCACACTCCACCCATGCATTGCCATCCTAGTGAAGCTCCACCAACCCAACCCTAGGGGCCCCACTCACGCATTAAAATAGGTCATCTTTTCAAACTAACACAACTTTTGAACGAAGTGTCAAATTTTTGTGTTTTTACAAGCATGGAAAGCTCTCTCCACCCTTTTTGCTATGGATCGGGTAATTTTTTCAAATTTTGCCTCAAATATCAAAAAATATATTTTGAATCCCGCTTTTGTGTATTTTCTTGCTACAAGCAAAAATTTTGCATATGAATTCAAATATTTGACAAAAAAATTGTTAGTACTATCTATTTTGCTATTTGACAAGAGTGTTTTGCAAGAATTATATTTTTATTCTTGATCCTCTTTAAATGCAATGAAATCATATGTCGAAGACTTGATTTTTGAGACTACTAACAAATGTGTGCGGCTTTGCATGCCAAAGATCAAGTTTTCAAACTTTTTTCACTCATATTTTTTACTGCTAAAGGAAATTAACCTTTTCTATGTCAGGTTTGTCTTTTTGTTCATCTTGTGTCTTTGTGGATAAAATTTGCACATGCTCCCTTGTATTTTCACACTTTGGTGAATTACTTGGATGTCTTAGCTCCTGGAAACTTTTCGTTTGCGTGGGATGACTCGTTTTTGGCTGTTATTTATGTATTTCCAGCACTTTGTCCTATTTGGGCATTGTAGACATCTTTTTCATGCACATTCTCTTTTGTAGACGCACTGAGATAAAGTGCCATTCTGGTGTATCTTTTTGAAGATTTTGCACATCTTGTTGTGCCTTTTGTATTTGCATTATGCTATAAAGTGCCATGGGGGGGTTGATGTTTGCCTTTGATTTGCCATCATACCTTTGTCAAGTGAGCGTCCCTTCCATGACAGCAATGAATCCCAGTGATTCTTGCCTCATGCATGTGTGCCTTAGTTTGCACACCCTTTTATTTGCAGGTTGTTTCTCCTACATGCATTTCTTGGTTTCACATAGTTTCAATGTTCTTGTCATGGCTCTCTCTTTTCAACATTATGGGGGGGTTTCTACTGTTCATGCTAATGCTTCCTTGGTTTTGCGTTTGAGTTATCTATCCATCTAGTTCTTGTTCCAATGTACTTTCAAATGCAGTGTGCATCAGCGGCTAGTTACCTTGCATTTTGTGAGATGGAGCACTTACCATATGGACACTCTTGCATTCCTATTTTTGAAGGCGGCCTTCCATTTTCATTTGATCAGAGACTACTGGGTCCCTGTATTTTCAACTTGCATCTTGCATGTTCAGTAGTGTCATTTTTGGTTACTCATACAGATTCATGTACCGTTTGTATCTTCGAGTTCCAAATGTTTGTCTTTGTTTTCCATCTAATTCGAGTAGTGTTGTTGGGGACACTCATGCAGATTATTGTCTCTCTCATGATAAGTGCATTTTTGACTTGCATCTTGCATGTTGAGTAATGTTGTTGGGGTCACTCATGCAAATTCATGTACCACCTGTATCTTCGACTTCCAAATGTTTGCCTTTGTTTTTCCATTTGATTCAAGTATTGTCGTTGGGGGCACTCATGTAGATTATTGCCTTCTTGATCTTGACATTTGTATCTTCGAGTTCCAGATGTTTTTCCTTTGTTTGCCATCTGATTTGAGTAGAGTCGTTGAGGGAACTCATGCAGATTCTTGTTATCTTGATCCCAATCATCATTTGTTTTAGATGAGGTTCTTCATTTCAGCACCATATCAGTCATCATTCAACAACAATCTACAACTTCTTTGCGCTTCAGCGATGTTCTACATGTTCCTCTTTTTCAAGACGTTGTTTTGGCTGAAGGCTTCTCAGTCCTTCACACTTTGATTTGGAGGCTTTTTCAATCCTTCATTCGCCTTTCTCTCTTTTGGAGAGGAGTTTTCTCCCACTATGGTTTTCTCCTTTTCTCCAATTTTGAGAGATCTTTTGTTTGTACATGGGTACCTCACAAGGCCTTGTTTGTCGGAACCCATCATGCATTCTTTCTTTTTAGGGTTTTTAGCTACTCCCTAAGTTCATCTTAAGGGGGGTTGTTAGAGTAATCATGGATTAGCTAATAATTAATTAATCTTTAATTGATTATTAGTCTAATTTATTCTCATGCACTTAAGTTAAACTTAGGAATTCTTTATTAAGTTAACTAAGTACTTTTCTATGTTAACTGAAGTAAGCTATTATTAGATCATTTTGTCTCATCGCATGTGATGTTGACACTTGTCCTGATCTAATCCCTTTACCATTTAGGGTTGCTCCTAAATAGCACTCAACCCTCATTGTATTATCACTCTAGAGATTTACTCTTGAACTCTCAACCTTTGAGGACTTTTGTTTTCCTTGAAGTTTCTTGAGGTTCATTTTGTAGTTTTTTATTGTTGAGGAATATTGCACATATTGTTTGTAGATCTCTTGCGTGGAAGGTGTCTTTGTTCGTTGTTTCATCCTATGGCTTGTGGTTGTGGTTGTTCACAATTCTAACAATAGGCACTCGTCTAACAGGAGCTAGAGACCCTACTTGGAAATATGCCATATAGCGACCAAAACCTAGGACAATGATTTGCATTAGATGTCGAAAGCTACATCATGGAGGCATAAATAGCCTCAAATACCATCATACAAGCATTTCTCATCGTGATACAATGCCCTATATCAAAACCATAGAAGAGATCAAACGTGTGCACCCCTTTCATTGGCAGAAGAGAAAAAATTGCAAAGGGGGGAGACAAAAGCAACCATAGCAACATCCATATCTAGTGGTCATGGTCCTCAAATGCAAGAAAAAGCAAATGAAGAAACATCATTTGAAAGCATAGTGGGCCCCCTTCATGGTCCACTCATACGAAACACATCAGCATCCACTTCATCTACTTCTAGTAGAGTTCCTGCATTGGCTACATGCACACCACATAGCTTATTGTGCCTAGAAACAAACTTGGAGCACAATCATCATTGGAAGGTACAATGTGGAACAAGGAGGTGCATCAACAAGAAGATAAGGCATGTGCCAATTTTTGGTACTTCAACAACCTTCCTTTCAATGTGGCAAGCAATCTTTATTGAGAGAATTTGGTAACTGCATTGACAATTGCAAAAAAAGACTACAAGGCATCTTCTTGGAAAGATTTAAGTGGGAGGTTGGTAAATAAAAAATTATGTTGATTTATAGCAATTTATGTTGAATTTTAGTCTAAATTTATGTTGATTAATTTTTTACTTTCCCTTTGTACATGTAGGTTGCTCACCGATGCAACCAAAAGGCAAAGATAATAGAGGAAGAACAAAAGAAGCAATGGCGAAAATATGGTTGCACTATTATTTTTTATGGGTGGACGAACAGAAAGAACCACACCATTACCAACTTTTTGGTAGCTTCAAATGGTGACATGATATTTTTGAAATTGGTTGATGCCTCTAACAAAGTAAAAAAATGCAAAAACATTGAGTATAATGTTGAAGGAAGTTGTCAGGAAGGAGGGCTTAGAGAATGTGGTTCAAATCATAACTAATAATGCAACAGCATATGTGGCAATTGGGAGATTGTTCCAAGAGAGGCATTGATCATATTTTTGGACCCCTTGCATGACACATTGCCTTGACCTTCTTTTGGAGGACATAGGCAAACTCGATTAGGTGAGATCAGTTGTAGATGATGCAAGGAGCATAATAAAGTTTATTACAATCACCCTTGGGTTTTTAATTTGATGAGAGAGCACACCTAAGGGAAAGATTTGGTGCGATCAGGTGTCACAAGGTTTGCAATGATTTTCCTAACATTGCAAAGCATTTTTGGTTTATTGACTTCTTTGGAATAGATGTTTGTGAGTCAAGCATGGCTAGACTCATCATATTCAAAGTATCCTGAAGGAGAGAAGGTTGCAAGCATAGTCTTTGACAATCTTTTTGCACAAAGAGTTACAAAGATCGTGAAACTAACCTCATAACTTTTCTTTTAAATTCAAATTGAATATTTTATTTGTTAATTTAAGTTTTTCACTATAAATTTGTAACTTCAATTTTTTTGTATTTGTAAATTGTAGGTGTCGAAGCCCTTGATTAGAGTTCTCCACTTGATAGATGGGGATCAAAAACCAATGGCATATATTTATGAGGCCGTGGATGGGGCCAAAGAGTCCATCTAAAATTATTACAAGGGGGGCAACCTTGATTTGATCCCATTTGGGAGATCATTGATCAAAGGTAGAACAATCAACTTCACCAACCCGTCCATGCAGCAAGGTACTTCCTCAACCCAATTTTTTTCTATTCGAATAGCTTCTCAAATCCTAGTGAAGAGGTTATGGAGGGCCTAACAACTTGCATTCAAAGGATGACACCCTAGGTTGAGATGAGAGACCTCATTATTCAAGAATTACACAATTGCAAGCTTGGTAGGGGTAGGCTCTTTTCTTTGAAACTAGCTATCCTAGGAAGAAACACTCAATCACCAAGTAAGAAATTTTGGAGTCTTTACATCACATGCATCTTACAAGTTACAAATTTCAAAACAACTATTGATAATTTGATAAAATATGGTTTGACTTTATTTTCTAACTCTTCAATATTTTATTTTGTAGATTCTTGGTGGATAGATTGGGGTGCAAATACCCCAAATCTCCAAAGGTTAGCCCTCTACATTTTGCGCCTACCTTGTAGTGCATCTAGTTGTGAGCACACTTGAAGTTTGTTTGAGGCCATCCACATGAAGAAAAGGAACAAATTAGCTCAAAAATGCCTCAATGACCTTGTCTTTGTGGAATACAACATTCAACTTTCCACAAGAAGGGTAGAGGACAAATCAGAGGAGCTCATTGATTTGGATGACACTGATCCTTATAGCAATTGGACAAGGTGGGATGAGAAACCCTCATTGTTTATTGAAGATGAGATTCTTGATTTTGAGAGACAAGCATTGGAGGATGCGGATGCAACATGAGATATAGGATTGGATGACATTGATGAGGCTAACGAGGAATCATTCCCATCTACTAGCAAGATGGAGGTCAATCCAAAGCCACAAGAATAGCCTTCTATGTCGAGGGAGGAGCCACAACAGACTCCAAGGACTAGAACCTCAACCTCTCCCCAAGTTTTCACTAGATTAGGGAAGAGGGAGATGTAAAATGTTGTATTTTGTAATATATAATTTATGAATTATGATGATTTTCAAAGGCAATCATCATAAATTCATAATAGTTGTCAACTATCTATTCATATTGTATCAGGATTTTGCATGATGATGCAATTTTGCATTCAATTTGAATTCAAATTAATTAAATTTAATAGAAAACACTTTTGTACTCATTTATGGACTCATTGGATACATCTTGTCATTGAATTTTGCGAAAAAAATGTGTTTCTACCGAAATTTAAGCAATTTTTTAAGTCGCCCAGTTTCTGCCAAGTAAAAAATTTTGGGTCTATCGAGTTTTTGGCGAGTTCAAGTTAGCACACTATGGATCGCATCATGTTTCAGCAACAAAAAATATCCAATTGCAAACAAAATCTATTGACTCATGAACTACAAAGGCAAAGGATTAGACCTTCATGAGGAAGGAGTCTTGGAACCCATACATGTTAATGCAAATCAAGGATTTCAAGGCATTAGCTACAAGTCTCCTAATAAACAAATTAAGCCTATTAGTGACACTTCTACAAATTCTAAGGAAATGTCTTCCAACATCCAAATCAATTCCTCTCATTGCACCTACAAAGAGCTTGCTGCCATCAACCCTTTTATCGACACCACCATCCCTATTACCAAAATTGGTCTTCCATCACCTAAATTCACCAATCAAGACCAACAAAACAACCCACCATTTGACCTATTCCAAAATTATGAAGCAATCATGAAATTTAGAAGATCCCAAGATAATATATCCCAATGGGAGCATAACACAAAGTTTGGAAGTGGTTTTGATGCACCAACATATGAAGCAAAGAGCCCACAACAATCCACGGATCACCATGTCACAAACCATCAACATGCACTATCTATTCAAAATCAAGTCAAAAATCAAAATCACACCAAAGGGCAATGTGGGTCCACCAATCAATAAGCAAAACAGCAATGTGGATCCCAAAGCAAAGAGAAGCAATGAATCAAATTCTAACATCTAAATCTGCATCTCCAAAACCCAATTCCATCTTCAAATTCAAAAATTCACCATACCAATCCAAATATCCAATCTTATGCCTACATCCCAATCCAAGAATTCCACATACCAATCCAAATATCCAAATCTTATGCCCACATCCCAATCCATAAATCTGCATCTCCCATCCAAAATCCAATCCCGAAATCCTAAATCTAAATCCAAACCTCCCAATCCTAAGCTCAATTCCATTTGGGTCCCTCAATCCTGAAATTTAAAGTCCAAAAATCCAACTCCCAATCCTAAGTCAAAAAATCAAAAATCTATTTGGATCTCTAAATTTCAATATCCAAGTGTCTCCAAAAGTCCCAAATTTCATATATCAAAAATCCATAATCTAACGTTACAAATCCAAAATCCTATATAGTCAAAAATTCAAAGCTAAAAAATCCATCATCTAATCCAAAGCAAATCCAATTATAGAATGTGACATGGTGTGTAAAATTGTTCTTCATGGTTCCCCTTGGTCCCTTGACATTTACTCATGCCTTCACAACCCCATCCTTCCATCCACCCCTTTTACACAACCAAATCCGTTACCCAATATATCTCTAAACTGCACCCTTTTAATCCAAGCTTTTGCATAGCCACCATGCATCCTTCATCCCCTACCTCTCATTCTATTTTATTGGAAAAATCCTCTAATGTCAGGGCTACAATGATACCATGGTTAAGGAATTTACTTTTGGGAAAAGGTAACTTAACAATCAATGTAGTTCATGATAACATCCATAGAGCACATTGCAACATGGTCCACATGAAGCAATTCTTGGAACAAGATATCATTCGTGTACCCATGGAAAATGATGGTCAAGAACTAGAAAACCCATAAACATTGTGCATCTCAAGTGTTTTTATGCCTAAAGCAGCAATAGCTCAAAAAAAAATTTAAAAATCAAAAATAGAAAAAATAGAAAAAAACAAATTAAAAAAATTAAAAAAACTCCAAGGAATAAAATGAAAAATCACTACCGACAATGAAAACAATTCCTATGGTGCCTTAGGAAAATATCATGATCAAAATCTATTCACGAGCATCATGTGTAAATCAACTATACATGTGTCCCCTATGCTTGGGGAAGGTAAGTTGTCTCATCCACCTACACTATCCATCCTTTAAAGTCCTTAGCCAACCATCCATGGCATCCCCTCATACCCATCCATCATATATGCATACCCATTTAATCATATCCATCCATCTTCCCTTCCTAATTTTGATCTAGATAAGGATAAGGGCATGTCATGTCCCCTTCTAGTTGACATCTCTCAGAGCTCACGATTAGCCTATTATGCAACCCTCGTAGGCTGATGGGATGGATAGAGGGTCTTGATGGAGCTTGGCTTGGCTTCAGTTGTCAGAATTTGATCAGTTGGCTTTCGTTCGGGCTCAGTCAGACACCGTTTACCTGAGTTGCTATTTTTAGCAGTATTTGGCACTCAGAGAGGCACCCCTGCTATTTTTAGCAGTACAGTTTGATCACGTGCAGAATCACTCCCTGGTTTGCCAGCTTCCGACGGTTCGTGCATCGGACGTTTCTTGAGGGAGTTATTAATATTTGATTGATTAATTAAATATTAATTTAATTGAGCATATAATATAAAGTTATAATATTTTAATATTATTACTTAAGTGAAGGGGTCGCCCATCATAGAAGGGGCCATTTTTAATTATATTTTATAATTAAAAATGTGACTTGAGACTATTGAAAAATTAAACAAGAAAAGTCGAATTATTTTAATGATGCCTATTTTGAAGGAATTTGCACTTTTCAAAGAGTATAAGGCTTTGCTTGGAAAATCGAGCCATTATGTCATTGATTATTGAAATTTGAGCAAGTCTTCGTCTAGAGCACGGAAGCCAAGGGTTTCAGTCTCATAGCATTGGGGAACGAGCCATCTCCAGTGAAAGCAATTCAGAGGTTGTGAAATATCATCCAATTTATTGCCAGGCAAAGAGATTTCTTTATTCAGGAGAAATTACATAGCATCACAGACAAGAAATATTCAGGGTTTTTGGTTAGCAATCCATCCAGAGGAGTTTCTTTCATCAAGGCGCCAATTTCAATAAGATCTGGAGATCCTAGGAAGGGTCGTACTTCTCATTAATTGCTGTTGACAAAGCCGTACTACCTTGCAGCAGGGACGTACCAGTTCAAAAAGGGCGCATTTCTGATCTTGGTCAAAACGCCTTCTATTCTGGCATTTACTCTTCATCAACTGGGGCGCAGTGGTAACTGGGATTGTTTGAGATCAATAGACCGAGGGAGAAACAGTTTCTTGTGAAGGTCGTACCATTCATGTACTTTCAGATTGCTGCAAATACCAGGTTTTTATTAAAATAATGTTGTTTCCTTTGTTGCATGTTATCGGATCTCTATTGTAATAAGTCCAGAAGTTCAATAAATGATTTGCCATCAGTAGATCACGTATTTCTATCAATATTGGAGTTGTAGCATTTTATATTGAATTTATTATTCAATTCTTGCAAAATCGCATTCTTTATTATTCATGCAAAAACTTCAAAAAAATCAAAATACAAACAAAACTATCAAAAAACAGTCAGATTTAGAAAACGGGGAAACAAGGGTTTCTACAATGGTATCAGAGCTAAATCCTGCCATCCTGAGGGTTTAGCAATCTTATGCAGCAACAGCAGATTGGGTCTCACAGGTATTACACACGCAGGCGAGCCTTGATTGACAGGCAACAGGGTTCGATCCGACAGCCAGAAAACATGGCTGAAGAACAGATAATCCTAGAACAGAGATTCCTCATAATCCCAGAGATCAGGACGATGCAGAGGTTTTAGACACTCTCAGAGACTTACGAGCAGGTCAACGGCAGTCCAACAATGTGCTACAGCAGTTGACAATGGCCATCCAGAGGTTGGGTACACAGAGGAGACCGTCACCTCAGCGTGAGGATAACAGGAGTGATGCAGGATCTCGAAGAGCACCCAGGACTGTTTCACGGACAACAGATAGGCCTACTAGGCCTACTTTTATGAGACAAGAGCCCGATGAGGCTATTGCAGGTGAGGAGCACGAGGAGTTGTTCGCAAATACCCTTATGGCAGCGAACGAGGAATGGGAGTTAGTACCACCTGATGTCAGAGAGAGGATTACTTTTGACAGATTTATTACACAAAGGCGAGAGCACCACAGAGGTCAACAGGATTGGAGACCTAGATACCAGAATAATGATCTGAAGCATGCAACAAACAGGCTCAATCTAGCGATGTTCGATGGTAGTGGTAAATTCACAGCTCAGGCCTAGATTAGTAAGCTAGATACATTCCTCACATTGCGTCCGATGGCTGAGAGAGATGCAATCAGGTATGCGACACTACATCTGGAGGGAGTAGCTTACGACTGGTGGCACCACGAGATGGTGACACTCCAACATGACCGGGTCACATCATATCAGGAGTTTGTTGACAGGTTGGTAGAGCGGTTTGATAGGAAGGATCCAGAATCCTATTTTAGAGACTTGGCTCAGCTAAGACAGAGTGGCAGTTTGGAGTCGTCTATTGGTGACTTTCAAAAGTTATCAGTTATGGTTCTAAATATTTCCGAGAGGCGACTTGTAGTGCTCTTCATGGAGGGATTGACAGAGCCATTGAGAGGTTGGATCAAAGCCTTTGATCCTCCTTCGTTACAGGAAGCGATGAAGAAAGCTCGTAGTATGGAGTTGGCAGCACCGTCTAGTAGATTTAACTCCAGAGGCAATTCTTCATTCAGGGATAATAAGGGCTTTAACAAAAATAGAGAGAAGTCTGATTTTAACAAAGAAAAATCAGATTTCAAGAATGATTCAAAGGGTAAATCAGCAGCACCACCTTTGGATCGAGAGGCTCTTAACGATCTACGCAGGAAGAAGCTTTGCTTCTACTGCAAAGGTCCCTATGACGCCAATCACGATTGTCCTTTGAGGCCTAAGGGCAAGGCAAATCGAGTGATGTGGGCGTATTACGAGGATTCGGAGTCAAAGAATTCCGAACAGCAGGAGAGTTCTGAGGAGTCAGAGGCAGAGGCTTCAGAGCCTAAGGCAGAGGCAGAGTCAGAGCTTCAGATACAAGAGGCACGCCTTTCTAGCATTCAGCAGGAGGGTTCATTCAGGATTCGTGGAGTGTTGGCAGGACAGAGGGTCATTACCCTTCTTGATACAGGAGCCACACACAATTTCATTGATGCTAGATTTGATGAGAAACGCGGACTCATCACTGAGGAGTTCGAAGGCATTAGGGTTAAGGTGGCCGACGGTTACACTCTTAGGTGTGAACGCATGATTAAGGATCTCCCCTTACGCTTGAACAATTATGAGTTCAAGGCTGATTATTACGTAGTTAACATGGGGGATATTGATTTGGTTTTGGGCATGAAGTGGCTTCATTCACTGGAGAAAGTCACTCTTCGTCTCAAGGACATGGAGATCCGTTTTGATGTGGATGGGAAGACGCATATTTTGAAAGCAATTTGGGACAGCAACATCAAAACTATTTCCTTTCGTCGGATGGAGAGGCTCATGCGACACGACATGGTAGAGTGGGCTGCCGAGTGCACATTGGCACCTATACAGGAGGGACAGCAGAAGACTGAGTATCATCCTGACATACAGCAGTTGAGAATCAAGCATGATAAGGTATTCAGTGATATTTCACCAGGGAGACCTCCAGATAGGGGCATTGAGCATATTATTGAGCTTGAGGAGGGCGCTAAGCCCGTTATGATTACGCCCTATAGACATCCCAAGCGGCTGAAAGATGAGATCGAGAAAACGATCAAGGAGTTACTTGCTATGGGTCACATTCGACCTAGCAAATCACCATTCGCTTCTTCAGTTGTTTTGGTAAAGAAGAAGGATGGCACCTTACGCATGTGCATTGACTACAGAGTCCTGAATAAGAGGACTATCAAAAACAGGTATCCAATACCTCGTATAGACGAGCTTATTGATGAGCTCCATGGTGCATGCTACTTCACGAAAATAGATTTAAGATCAGGATATCATCAGATCAGGGTTCGTGAGCAGGACATCGAGAAGACTGCCTTCCGTTGTCATTGTGGGCACTTCGAGTTTGTGGTGATGCCATTTGGGCTCACTAATGCGCCAGCTACTTTTCAGTCCACCATGAACAGGGTTTTTCATTCACTGCTGAGGAGATTTGTGTTGGTCTTTTTCGATGATATCCTTATTTACAGCAGGACTTGGCAGGAGCATTTGGCTCACCTGGAGACCATGTTGAGTATTCTGGAGAGGGAGTCCTTGTACGCCAAGGAGTCCAAATGTGATTTGGGGATGACCGAATTGTTATACTTAGGTCATATTATCAATGCAGAGGGAGTGCGGATGGATCCTGAGAAGTTCCGCGCTATTATAGACCGGCCGACTCGGCAAACCTTACACAGCTGCGAGGATTCCTAGGTTTGTGTGGGTTCTATCGCAGATTCGTGAATGGTTATTCACGTCATGCAGCCCCGATGACAGATTTGCTGAAAAAGGGTGCATTTTGTTGGACTCCTGAGGCACAGGAGTGTTTTATGAGGTTTAAGGAGTTGATGACCATGTTCCCAGTGTTGGCACTACCAGACTTTTTGAAGCCTTTTGAGCTTCAGTGCGATGCATCAGGTGAGGGCATTGGAGCGGTGCTTATGCAGGACAAGCACCCTATTGTGTATGAGAGTCGTAAACTCAGAGGGCCAGAGAGACTCTACAACATTTATGATAAGGAGATGCTCGCTATAATGCATGCCTTAGCAAAATTTAGGCAATATCTTGTTGGCAGCAAATTTTGCATCAAAACTGACCACAACAGTTTGAGACACTTCCTAGGGCAGCGAGACCTCAATGATCGTCAGCAGAAGTGGGTTAGTAAATTGCAGGCTATGACTTTGATATCTCGTATATCAAAGGTACACAGAATGTAGTAGCTGATGCTCTTTCACGCAGGCCTTATCTGAGCTCTATGGTTCACATTTCAGAGGATTGGAGGCATATGATTGTGGCAGAGTATGCCAAGGATTCATGGGCATCCAGCATTGTAGAGGGATCAATGATTGACACTAGATATACGCTTGTGAATGACTTGATCATTTACAAGAACAGGATTTATTTGGTCCCAGGTTCAGAAGTGAAGAACATTATCATGCGAGCCTTCCATGATGTACCGACAGCAGGACATCCCGGGTATTTCAAAACCTACAGACAGATTCGGGAGAGATTCACATGGAAAGGACTTAAGGCAGATGTTCTTCAGTATGTGCGTGAGTGCCCTGTTTGTCAGTGAATAAGCAGGAAAACGTACCCGCATGATTATTGCAGCCACTTCCATTCACAGGAAGTGGGAATGCACATCGATGGATTTCATTACGGGCTTGCCTAAAGCCCAAGGGCGGGATTGCATATATGTGGTTGTGGATCGGCTGACGAAGTATGCCCACTTCTTTCCGATTACCACTACCTACACAGCTACACAGGTGGCAGAGGTCTTTTTCCGTGAGGTATTCAGACTACATGGGTTGCCTCGGAGCATAGTGAGCGACAGAGATAGTCGGTTCTTGAGTCACTTATGGCAGGAGGTGTTCAGACTCTGTGGGACCGAGCTTACACCGAGCACCAGTTACCACCCACAGACCGATGGGCAAACGGAGATAGTGAATAAGTGGGTGGAAGGTTACCTCAAGAACTATATTGCAGGGCAGCAGAAGGCATGGGTCAAATGGATTCATTTGTGTGAGTATTGCTACAACACGACATTCCATATGACCATTCAGATGTCCCCTTTCATGGCGTTGTACGGTTATGAGGCGCCGAGTTTTCTGGATTTGCTACTGAGTGACAGTAGAGTGTCGAGTGCTGGAGACTTGTTGCAGGAGAGTCAGGATACTATGAGGGCTCTCAAGGAAAATATTGCCAAAGCACAAAATCAGCAAAAGCAGTACGCAGATCAGAAGAGAACAGAGAGGCATTTTGAGATGGGTGACATGGTTTATCTTATGCTGCAGCCCTACCGTCAGTCTACTCTGAGGAAGAGTGGATCAAAGAAGCTTAAGCCACGATATTACGGTCCTTTCAGGATCCTGAGACGTGTTAGAGAGGTGGCTTATGAGGTTGAGCTTCCGGCAAAGAGCAGGGTACACAATGGTTTTCATGTATCACGTCTCAAGAAGGCGTTGGGTCACCGTGTGGTACCTTCTGCAGTTTTACCTCCCTTAGATGACGAGGGAAAGTTGATTTTAGTACCTGAGTCTATCCTGGAGTACAGAGAGAGACAGTTGCGTAGGACTATCAGGGAATACTTAGTGAAATGGAGAGATTTTCTAGTGGAGGATGCTACATGGGAGAGCGAGGATATTCTGCAACATCCGGAGTTGAGATTGCTTGAGGACAAGATATTTCAGGAGGGGCGGACTGTCATGTCCCCTTCTAGTTGACATCTCTCAGAGCTCACAATTAGCCTATTATGCGACCCTCGTAGGCTGATGGGATGGATAGAGGGCCTTGATGGAGCTTGGCTTGGCTTCAGTTGTCAGAATTTGATCAGTTGGCTTTTGTTCAGGCTCAGTCAGACACCGTTTACCTGAGTTGCTATTTTTAGCAGTATTTGGCACTCAGAGAGGCACCCCTGCTATTTTTAGCAGTACAGTTTGATCACGTGCAGAATCACTCCCTGGTTTGCCAGCTTCCGACGATTCGTGCATCGGACGTTTCTTGAGGGAGTTATTAATATTTGAATGATTAATTAAATATTAATTTAATTGAGCATATAATATAAAGTTATAATATTTTAATATTATAACTTAAGTGAAGGGGTCGCCCATCATAGAAGGGGCCATTTTTAATTATATTTTATAATTAAAAATGTGACTTGAGACTATTGAAAAATTAAACAAGAAAAGTCGAATTATTTTAATGATGCCTATTTTGAAGGAATTCGCACTTTTCAAAGAGTATAAGGCTTTGCTTGGAAAATCGAGCCATTATGTCATTGATTATTGAAATTTGAGCAAGTCTTCGTCCAGAGCATGGAAGCCAAGGGTTTCAGTCTCATAGCATTGGGGAACGAGCCATCTCCAGTGAAAGCAATTCAGAGGTTGTGAAATATCATCCAATTTATTGCCAGGCAAAGAGATTTCTTCATTCAGGAGAAATTACATAGCATCACAGACAAGAAATATTCAGGGTTTTTGGTTAGCAATCCATCCAGAGGAGTTTCTTTCATCAAGGCGCCAATTTCAATAAGATCTGGAGATCCTAGAAAGGGTCGTACTTCTCATTAATTGCTGTTGACAAAGCCGTACTACCTTGCAGCAGGGCCGTACCAGTTCAAAAAGGGCGCATTTCTGATCTTGGTCAAAACGCCTTCTATTCTGGCATTTACTCTTCATCAACTAGGGCGCAGTGGTAACTGGGATTGTTTGAGATCAATAGACCGAGGGAGAAACAGTTTCTTGTGAAGGTCGTACCATTCATGTACTTTCAGATTGCTGCAAATACCAGGTTTTTATTAAAATAATGTTGTTTCCTTTGTTGCATGTTATCGGATCTCTATTGTAATAAGTCCAGAAGTTCAATAAATGATTTGCCATCAGTAGATCACGTATTTCTATCAATATTGGAGTTGTAGCATTTTATATTGAATTTATTATTCAATTCTTGCAAAATCGCATTCTTTATTATTCATGCAAAAACTTCAAAAAAATCAAAATACAAACAAAACTATCAAAAAACAGTCAGATTCAGAAAACGGGGAAACAAGGGTTTCTACAGGGCATGATTATGAAACATGCTTTGGACACTTCTTGGTATATCCCATCTTTTACAATGAACACTACCTCCTCCATGCATAGCAGCACTTCATGAGCGGCATACCTAGTGGGAGCATGTTATTTCTACATGAAATAGTCCTTGGAGATCACATCTTGATTCCCTCCATCCATCCCATCCTGAATCCTTCAAACCATCTATCTTGAACCCCACATCCATTCCATCCACTATTTACAATCCCTCCATCACTCCATCCAATCCTCCCTTCATCCTTGTCTATAGACTTGGCTTTCCCTTATCCTTGGTTACATACAAAAGGCTATTCCAAAGTAATTTATCCAGGTGCAAGAAAATCCAAATCCACAACACAATCCACAAATCTAGCCAAGAAACCTAGCACCCATCCAGAAACATCCATAGGCTTTGTTCCTAATCTTGCTACAATCCTCATCCAGTTCTAAACGAATCATTACCTTATTATCAAGATACAACATTCCCACTTATGTTGTTCTCAAGATTCATATTTCCCAAATCAACAACACTATTATCATCCCTAAATTGATCTTCAATTTTTAGCTTGACAAAGGGCAAAAACTTGTTTGTTCTTTGGCTTTTTGTACACTTTCTTGCTTGTATGTCTTTTTGTTTTGTTCCTTAGAGCATTTCATGGCAACAACATCATGGTATTTCATATCATAGTGCCATATGTCATATGCCTTCTTGTGACTTTTTCTTTTGGGTCAGCCCCACAACACATGGCAATAACATCATAATGGTTTTCCATATCATGCCACATCTTATTGCATGCTATAACAAACACCAAGTTGCTCAAAATAACCCTATGCAAGATTCATAACATGTACCCTAAAAATAAAATTCACTCATCATCCATCATATCCATTCCACCTAGCCCTTTATCATACTCATCTCTTCATTATCTACAAACAATCGAAAAATAAAATAATCATTTCATCTATCATTCATCTTTTGCATATCTCTCCCTTCCATTCATCACTAACCTTTCCATCTTTAACATCCAACCTTTAACTAATTCTATCCATCATCACAAATCCCTTCACCCATCATTAACACCCAAATCTATTCAAATCTATCTCTTCCATTCATCCCTAACTATCTTATCTCTATTTCATCCATCTCAAGAGCACACACATGTTCTTCAAACCCACCTATCCTCTCCAATGACTATCCATAAATCAAATAATCTAAAATCAAGACTAACATTGCAAATCCAAAATCCCACCAAGCATTGAAGTATCAAATCCACCCTTAATCATCCACCTCAATTGTCAATCAACTTAAATCAATTTCAATATAAATCCAAACCATCAATCAATACTAAAATCGAAATCTCAATGCCCCAAGCATATTATCACCAATGTTATTCCACCAAGTGCCCATATATACTTCTTTAAAATGTTGTTACTTTGCAACATCATTTCAAAGAGGGGCACAATGAGACACTTAATTTTCACCACCTCCTAACATTTTCTCATTATCATTATCATGCTAACTCCCCATTTCATTCACCACCACTAATTAATTAAATAATTCATATTAGTTAGTTAATTAAGCTAACGTTCATCCATTTATTTCAAAATAAATAAACAAATCCATTTTCACTTTTCCTCCACAAATAATTAAAAAATATAATTATCCACTGATATTCTATCATAACTCCTTTGTGATTTCATCCTCTTTTTATTCCATGCACAACTAATCAATTAAAATAAATAAATAAAAAGAACTAATTACTCTTGCCCATTTTAGAGCCCATTAAGAAGCCATCATAACTCCTTTTTTATTATTTTAGCCAATTAAGATTTTCTACTCATTCTCAATAAATCTCAACCATTTATCCAAAGATCAAATCATCACTATTCACATCTATGATCAAACTATTAAAATTATATTTAGTAATTAATTTATTAATGCTCAATCAACCTGTAACGTATTGTAAGATAGTTGTTTCCATTTTTGATCTTTTGTTTTTGTTTTAGAAACATCCAGATTTATTTCTAAATCTGATGATTGTAGATTCTTTAAGAGCATTTGACTCCTATCTTTTTAATCCATTCAGTTTTTTACCAAAACATGGTATCAAAGCACAATTCGAATAAGAGGGAAAGTGATTTTTTTTTAAACAAAATCTCTGAAAGTGTCTTGTCATGTCCCCGAATTGGAGGTATGGTGATTTAATTAAATTATTTAATTAAGTTGTCCAAATTATTGATAATTTATGAGGATAGCTTAATTCATGATTTAATTAAATCACGAGATGTTATTAAATTAATTATTTATTAAGTTATTCCCATAAAATAAAATATCAAAAGGGATGACTTATTATTTAATTAATTTAATAATAAAAAGTGACTTAAGTGACTTAATAATAAAATAATAAAGTCACTTAAGGAATATTTCTAGAATCTTCTAGAAGTCTCTTGGTGATGATGTTGAAAAAGTATAAAAAGAGGCTTGGGCTATGCATTTGGACATCTTGAGTTGAATACACCTTTCTACACCACTACTGAAGCTAAATGCTTAGCTTATTGATTTCCAGTCTTCGTTTGTGAAAGACCAAACCTAGCTGGTTAAGTGCCAATTTCGGTTGTGCAACACCAACCCTAGTTGGATAGTGGAGGAAGATACATCAGTCTTTCTCATTGTGCTAATTGCAATCATTTTTGGAAGAGTTTGGGAAGTTATTTGAAGTCTGCAATTTTGTTTTAGTCTGCAGATCAGCCATGGAAGGATTAGCATTTTCATTCATTACTCTTCATTGAAGCTTCATCTCTTTGTGGGTATTGGAGGGATCACTTTCTCTTGTGAAGACAATCATTTCTATAACAATTTTGGAAGCCAATACTGCTGTATTTATTTTTCTAAAAAGTTGTCAGGCAAACCAAGGGCGACCTCTTGGCAAGGGGGCGATTGTAGTTTTGGAGGCACAATAAATTCCAATAAAATTTGTGTGGCATTGCTTGGCATAGAGAAGGGTTGACACACCTTCTTGAAGGAAAAATTCAGCTTCATCAAAGAGAAACGAGCTTATTTGTGGGTGCTGCTACAAAACTAGGTTCTTCATTTCTGAAGTTATTTTGCATTTAGTGTCTCATTTACATTAGGGATCATTTGCTGGTATAATCAGCATCATGGCAATGTAATTACAATCATATTATGAACAATCAAATTGCATATGTAAGGCTGTCATGAGTATGGTTGTTGGCATTGATAGTTTTAGTCAAATCTATATTGTAATAAGTCTGATTGCACTTCATCTACAGCTTGTAATCACTTCTATTTCATTGCAATATCATATTGGAGAGATAAGGAGTTTGTATGCAATCTATTTGTCAAAATATCTTTCATATATCCTTGCATATCTCTAAATTAGTTTTCATGCCAAGTGTTTGTGAAAATGCCTCTTGGCTGTAGGTGTGCATTTGCATTTAGAAATTCATGTATATGCATTTGAAAAACACATAAAGAGTTGCATCTTCATTTTAGATAATTGCATAGTCATCTTAGAAGATATTTACAAGCATTTATTCATCATTGCATCAAGACAAAAGAAAGCAAAGCAATCTGAAGCTTATTATCAGCAAGTTGGGTGTTGCAAGCAAAGTGTTTGTCAAAATTCCAAGGGCAGAAAATCAGTGTTCTTGGATCAGATTTGGCAAGGCACTTTACATGTCTTCTTCCTTTTCGATGTGATTTTTTTTTTTTGAAGTCTACATGACTTCATTCTAATCAAAATCGCATTTTATTTTTTCTAAAGAAGATCATGCTCTTTCTTCTTTTCGTGCGGGTATCTCCTCTGTGTTTTATTCGTGCGTTGAAAAGTCTTCATACATTTTGGCATGCATTTTCTCTACAAATCGTGTCATTTTTTCACTTCTTCCACCTCCCACGACTTAATTTTTTTGCAACAGATTCATTACCTCATATGATGAATTCTACAAACTTTTCATTAAGAGATTTGATTGGAGGGATCCTAAAGTGTATTTCAAAGATTTGACTTAGTTTAAATAATGCAATTCACTGGAAAACTATGTAATAGAGTTTCAAATATTGTTAGTAATGGTGCCAGACATCACAGAGAGAAGATTGACTATGCTCTTCGTTGAAGGGCTAACTGAATCTCTCAATGGATTGGTCAAATCCTTTGAACCACCTTCCTTACAAGAGGCCATCAAGCAAGCCTTGGCACCAGATATTTCCATGCAACGAATAAGCTCCAAACCAAAACCTTCATTCCAAAGAAGCCTTTTAACAAAAATGTACAACAAACCAAGAGTTTCCCATCAAGACTAGACATTGAAGCGAAGAATGAATGAATTTAGGAGGAAAAAATTATGCTTCAACTGCAAGGAGCCATGGTCACCTAGACATAGATGTCTAGGGAAAGGACAAATGTACTACATTGAGGTAAGGTCTTATGATGAATCGAGCTTTGAGGAGCCTAAACCACAAAGTGAAGAAATCGAACAAGAGATTGGGGAAGAACAACCACCAAAAGAGGAAGGAGACATTTTGGGAGGCACTCTTGCCACACTCTCTGGAACTCTGAGGTACAACCCCTTTAGCATTTGTAACTTCATTGATGAGGGACTAGTGGCCAAGCAAGACCTCAAGACAAAGGACTTTGAAGGGTTCAATGTTATGGTAGCCAACGGTTGCACTATCCAATGCAATAGAAAGATCTCTCAATTGAATCTTAATCTAAGAGGATATGATATGAAGGATGACTTCTATGCTGTCATTGTTGTCATCATAGGAGACACGAATATGGTCCTAGGTATTGTTGATGTGTTTTTCGTGACCGCACCAATGCAGAATAAAGTCGCCAACGGCTACCCTATTCTCTCTTGATCAAAGTATTCCACACGCTAAGATTGCGAGAAAGTTCGTGCATTCAACTCCAAGGTTCCTTTAGTGTGAATAGGCTCAGTTGGCTCGATGTGATTTGCTGGTATTTCAAGGGGGACTTACGGAATTGTTCGGCAGCGGAGAAAGGAATTCAAATGCTCAAAAGATTTGTCTATGAAGCGCGGGTTTCCTATCCTAACCAGAAAGTACTGAATGAAATGGGGTAAGGTTAAGAGAGTCTAAATCTATTCTAAGGCGTGGGATATGGAGCTCAACTTCAGCAAACTCCTAACCGGACTTCGCTTTGCCTCGCATCGGACAGCTTCCACGGAGTCGGTGCAATCTTCAAGGGAGATGACTAAAGATGTTCAAACCACCACTTGACATGAAGATACCATCACAACGACGCATACCATCATTCAAACTGTGATTGAAGTTAGGTCCACAACGTTTCCAGTTGACCACACAAGGCGCATTCACCATCAGCAAACACACTAGTGGTATGGATAGGCGAAGTTGCTTAGATCAAACACCACATTCCACAATTAACATCTACTTGCATGGAATGAAAATTATACTACTTTGAACTATTTTATGCTACCATTTGAATCGGAAGGACGAAGAAACCTTGCTAGCTACTCACAACAAAGACGAAATTCACCATCAATGAAAAACTCTTTTATTGAGAGAGTGTTCACAACAATTTCTTACAAAGTTTTCAAAGGGAAAACTTTCCCTCTTCTTCAAACTACACTATCAATCTATACTAAGTTACTCTAAGCTATCACCTAGTTGTCTCTACCCCGACTTCTATCTATGAGATACAAATGAGGGGGAAGACCGGACGGCGGCCAGATGGACGATTCTCTAAAAAACGCCCAAGAGGAGTGGGTAATAAATGAGCCATAATGTCCATCATCCTTCTAGAAGATTCCATCTTCAAAACGTGTTCACACTGTTCTCGATCTTCGCATTCAGCCAATTCTATTGGTCGCTTGGAGGAGGGTAAAAGAGTCTCTAAGATTGCCTCCTCAAATAATAAAATTTGATAGAATCTGGAGTTCAACTGCTCTTGATCTTCTTCTTGACGTTGTTCCTCAACTTTGCTCGAGCTTCCATTCTTTTTTTTTCATCTTGAATTTTGAAAACGTTTCTTCTTTGTTACTTGAGCCTCAACACTTAGTCATTTTCTTGCAACTTTCTTCCTTCATGTGAAACTCGTAACTTTATCTTCCTCCGAAGGTTGTAATATCACCACTTCAAGTCATCGTGCTCTGGCCTCGACATTCCTCCTGCAAAACAAGTGAGGAGAAGAGTATTAGAACACCTCATAATATAAATTCAACTTACTTACCAGGATTTTCACGCTCCAACTTCCAAGCGTTCATCGCCTCCACTAGCCAACTTCTGTCTTCTTCATGATTCTTCATGCCTTAGCCAAATTTCAACCTCCTCAAGGGCGTATTTAAAAGATGTACTCTTAAGATCATCTTTTGAAGGTGTTAACTTCAACTGCATCTTCTTCAAGGAATTCACTTCACCTGCTGAAGCTCTGACAACTTTGATTTTATCCATCTCTGGCTCAAGAAGACTATCCTCACGAAGGATTTAAGCAAATTCACCTAGGCAGTTTCTTTCAAATTCATCGTCTGGAGGATTTTACCTTGAAAACACATTTTCTTCACACTTGCCTTAGAAAATTTTAAAATCACCCTTAGGAAAATTCATCAACCTAGTGCCCATTTGAAATCTTTATCACAGAATCCTCGACAAGCGGTGAAAGACCTTAAAATCCATTCTTCATCGATGATCTTCGATACCCAGAAAAAAATTTCTTTCAGAACGCGTCGAACTCATGGGTGCACGACGAACGGGTTCATTTAATTTTCTTGAATTTTGAACCTTTGAAAAATAACTTTCAACAATTTATTTCATTTCTTCATCCCCTCTGAGAATTTTGTTGCTCTGACTTGAAATTTTTTTACTCATCCTGCAATGTTGGCACCTTCTGACTTCATCCACTGACAAATTTATTCATGCCCAGGAAAATCTTATCACCTCAGAGTCTAGGTGTATTTTCTAGAGGAAGAAAATATTTTGTGCCTTAGAAAATTTTTTTGATCACCTTGAAAATTTTTCCTTAGGAAATTTTACTCAACTCTGTCCAGCTTGCCTGTGAGAAAAATTTTGTTTCATCCATGCTCATTTGCCAGTAGTGGGAAATTTCATCAATTTCACTTTTTATTTTTCATGAAGGCGCCTAGCATATTTTAATTCACACTTGAAGGATATTTCATTTGAAACTCCAACGCCTTAGCAATATTATCATTCATCTTCACTCAACACCTTGGGCGCAAATGACACATGCTGAAGGATATTCATCACCACGCCTAGGAAAATATTTTCAACACTTTGCATTTTCAACGCCTAACACACTTTATTTACCCTTCACCACCCTAGGCGTAATATTTTCTAACACCTTGACATTTTCAACGCCTAACACACTTTATCCACCCTAGGCGCATATGACACTTGAAGAAGAAAATTGATCACGCCTTGTATTTTACTTCACCACCTTCAAGGTCTACCTAGGCGCATTTGAGAGGGTGAGAGGGATTTTTAAATCTTCAATGCCCAACACATGACCTTTGAGCTCCCTTCTTTTGTCTTTACATGCCCTCATTTGGGCACATTTGAGCATAGGAGGAGGATAAAACTCCTTTTGACTTGTTGACTAGCTCGAGATTCTTTCTTTTTGTCTTCACATGGCCTCTTTTAGGCGCATTTAGGCATGCATGAAGGATGAAACTCCCAACGCCAAGCGTTGACTCCTTTCCCTTTGCTAACTTTTGGCACATTTTGAAACTTCCAACGCTTTCATGTGACTTTTCAGCTTCTTCATTTTTGTCTCTATATGGCCCCATTTGGGCGCATTTTGGGGTGAGAGGAGGATGAAACATTTCAATGCCCTAGCTAGTGACTCTTCATCTTCCTTTGCTTTGTCCTTACATGCCTACTTTTGGGCGCATTTTGCACCTCATGAAGGATGAAAATCCTTTGACTTGTTGACCTCATGGCGCATTTCAGCTCTTGAGAAGGATGGGCGCATTTGGGGGGTGGTGGAGGATATTCATACTTAGAATTTTTTCTCTTGAAGTCATCCACTTTGAGCTGGGCGCATTTTCATGTTGATACAGGATGAAGCCTCAGACTTAGAACTTTTTCTCATCAATCTGTGAAGAGGGCGCATATTCAAGGTGAAGCAGGATATTTCTCGAACTTAGTCACTTTTTCTCGCCCTCGCCAACTTCTTACTATAAATAGTAAGTCTCTTGATTCCTGCATCTCTGAAGCTCAGATTGATTTGAAATTTTGAACACCGGATCCTTATGACTTCAACAATCTGTTGACACTGCCATTCTGAGTTGACCTGCTAAAAATAGCATATTTCTGGAGGTGATTTACTATTTATAGTAACCTCTCATTTCTGGTACCTCCACAACTCTGTTTGCTCTGAAATTTGAATGAGGCGCTCCTCACCACGTGACCTTACCGCTGACATCGGCGCATGCAACTCACTTGCTATTTTTAGCCTGTTTCCAAAATGACTTACTATAAATAGTAAGTGCTTCGTTTGACTTGAAATTTTACCAGCAGATAGCTTGAAGGATGCTGATCGCGGTGGTTTACACCGGTTTTCGAAAATTCTGACTTTTTACCATTCTTTTCAGGCCCCGAAGTTGGAAACCCTAATTTGTTCTGCATGCGTATCAAATGATCTCTGTTTGTCTTCGTTTCTGCTGCATTGCGATCAGCTCGTAATTCCGAACTGCTGGGAGGCGGCTGTCGGGACGCACCTGCTAAAAATAGCAAGTTCCTTACTGAGTGGCTATCTCCATTTGCATGTCATACCACTGCATAGGTCTCAAAAAACCCATAAAGAATCACTCGACATGCAAAAGAAACCCTAACATGCAAACCCTAAAAATAGCCTCGGAAGACTGAATTCTGAAAGTTGTCTCGTTTTGCATGTTATATCGTTGCGAAGGTCTCAAAAAACCTAGAAGGAATATGCAGACATGCAAAGAAAAACTCTGCATCTGAGCCCTGAAATTTGTCCCGGAAGCTGGACTGCTAAAAATAGAAAGTTGTCTGTTTTCGCTCAAATTTTGCATGCGAGCAGCTTAATGTGCTCTGAATGCAGTGTGACTGTCGGAATTTCGAAAATGCTGGCGGATTGCCTGTAATTGCACACTTACTAAAAATAGTAAGTACCACAAAATCTGATGAAAATTTGCTGAGAGCCTGCTGGAAGCACACTGACAACAATGTTAAGCTCTGTTTTCAATTAATTCACTTTGTTCGACCTCGGACTGACCAGGAAAGATGAAACCCTAATTTTCAAACTTGGCCAGTTTTCACTCGTTTAAGCTCAAAGATGGGAACGATCCCGGAAAGACAGACAGTAGAAAAGAGAGACAACGACAAAACAAACCAAAATCAAGCCAAAAGTAGGGGGTCCCCATTTGCAATGGGGCGATGTGTGAAAAAGGTCACAACAGGTATCTAGTGGTTGCACTCATCAGAGGAGATCAAACAAAACCTCTAAACATGGAACTAAAGTTTTAGTTAGAGGTGTTAGGAAAAAGGTGTCTCAACCTTTGATTTTTCTAAATATTAAATGTTGCTGATTTTCTCACTTTGTCTTTGTGAGTTACAACTTGCAATTTCTATTTGGATGAGGAGTCAAGTTGGAAAGTTTATTTTATAAGTGGAGTTGTGCATAAAAGATTTTTCTATTTCCGTGTTGAGTTTACATGGAATGTGAGTTTTCGAAGTGCAATTATTTTGGCAAGTGCAGATTTTGTAGATTGGCATGTGGTGACAATTGGAAACTTACCGTTATGCGTCTGCAGTGTTTTTGGCGCTTTCCATGTTGCACATTTAGCCTTTGGCAGTTGTTTTAGAAATGTTTATTTAATGCATTGTTAGATCTTATATATTGAGCACTTGTGTATTTTGGAGTAGTAAGAAGTTGTGTTGAGATACCATTATGCTGTCTGATTTACTCCAAAATTGTAACACAGATAAACTCTTGTAGAAGCTTGCGCTGCAAGTGTATTGTAACCGTTGTTTACAGATAATACATTGTTCAGGCTTTTGGAGTGTGGGGTTTTTTTTCCCGAAAGGGTTTTCCCCACATATATTTGTTGTTATGTGTTTTTAGTGTATCTTTGATGTTGTTTATCTTTACTTGTTATGTGCATCTTCTTTATTGTAACTGAATAAGGGTTTGAAACTGTAAAATTTGCACATTCTCTCCTCTAATAGATTAGTGTTGGAAGCTTTTCCGCGTACCTGGCTTCCTTTCAAGAGGGAGAAGAAGTGATACTACAAAGAATGACAAATAAAGCACCAACGAAGCACAACCTCTTTACCTTCATGTTGGAATTTCAACTCCATGGTTTTGTAATTTTGTGTGAATTCCCTAAGAGAATGGAGCCATTGTACCCCAAAAACCAGATTTGTTTCTTTTATGCCACCTACATAGAAGCCATCAGTAATTTTGTGTTTACCAAGTGTAATGTTCAATCATTTAACTCTCCTGGAGCATGGTATAGTAAATCCATCTATCACAATACCATTAAATCTGTGCAAGTCCTCTGTCGGTACCCTCCTCTGTTTTACCAAGCTCTCATCAATAAAATTGTGGGTTGCCCCACTATCGATAAATATTGCCAACAAATGTCCTTTCAACACTCCACAAACTCTAAATGGGTGATACCTAGGTGCACCTAAAAGTGTAAGAAAGGTACTACTAGTAGTCTTCTCTCCCTCTGTTACGTCTGCTTCTACTTATAGTTCTTCCTTTTATGTTATTGCTTCTGATTCTTCTACTTCTTCCTCATCCTCGAAAATTACCTCAATGTAATGCACCTATTCTTTTGGAAGACACCTATAACCTAGTTTCCAAGGCTCTTTGCATGAGAAGCAAAGTTTCTTTCTTTGGAGTTCATTCCTTGATTCAATTTCCTTAGTGGTTTTTGGTAATTCTATATTTTGATAACCTAGTTGAAAACGATTTCTTTTACTGCCCAAAAGTAGTGGTTTTTGGCTATACATAATTATAGTCATTGGTTGTCTATAAGGAACTGATCTGAATTGCCCATAGCGTGCTGACCTTTGATGTCCTGTAGGCTGAAATCTACCTCGAGGGGCTGAAGTCTCAAGATCCACAGCCTTTTTAATAGCTTCCTGTAAAGAGGTAGTGATGAAAGCCTTTACTAAGCCTTTATTCCTTGTGGTGCTTGTTTCCTTTTTGGGGCAGCATGATACTTTATTTCACAAATTGACCCAATTTACATGACTTTGGGACATCAGTATTTTTTAAAGATGGATTGTATTTACTTCCTATGTTTTATATATGTTTCTATTTATCCAAAAAAATAACAATAATAAATATTAATATAGAAGAATTACATGATAAGCAAATAAGTAGATAAGCACACATGTTGACAGCTTGAAATGGAAATGGTAAAGCAAGTCCACCATCTTGGTGAGCCCTAGGTCCATGTATCCAAGATGTTTTATGTAAATGGGCTCACCTGCACACAAGCTTGTCTTCATATCTGGGTTCCCACTCAAATGCTCAAAAAAAAAGCAAGTGTCAAGATAATAATTCAAATTTGGAATCCATGAGCATACTCCTCATATTAAAGTGTTCCTATTAACACTGGCCACCCTTGCCCAAGTTCAACTGAATTTGGTGGAATTGTATTTACTTGACTAATTTGACATGAGTTTTGAGCTTAATTGTGATTAACTAGATGGTTTAATTCAAATTTAGATTTCAATATCTGCAAGTTGCCAAGAATAGCCAATTCAACAGAAGGAAAGTAGATTGCTCATCTAATACATGACTAGTAAAATGAAGCACCATCATGGTAGGAGAACATAAAGTAGATTAGAACTCTAAAAAAACAAAATTTTGAGGTATCAAATCCAATGAACCTAAGTACCAATCCATCAATACAGTAGTATTCATCCTTGTCATTTGAAGTTTGGGGAAGAAACCACTATAGATTAAATTGGCAGTCATTATTATTGGGGTTGATAGGTAAATAAATATATTTTGTTAGGCCGAAAAAGGTTTTCATACAAAATCAGTTTGTCATATGGGATGAGCTTAAGAGGTAAAAGCATCAAAGACTTCAAACACGGAGCCTAATTTCAAATCCAAGAGACATCTTATTGAAATTGGACAAAAAAGCATACCCAACTTGCTGCGTGTATTTTATCCAACAGATGAAGAATTTACCAAAGAAAAACAAGGAAATATCAATTTCATTAGGTACACGAAAGTAAAGCAAGCTAAAAAACAAACTTGTAGTAGAAAAGGTTTCAGTGTCTTTACTCTAGTCCTGTAACTCTTCGTACCATCTCTACACAAGGCGAAACAACCTGATCACACTCCACGCATTTCTGCACATCCTCAATAACTCTGGCAATTGAAACCACAGCATTCTCCTCTGCATTTGAATTTATTTGAAACCTGTTCAGAATCAGAGGATCTTTGAGGCACTGTGTGATCTGCTGCTTGTTCAACCCAAACAAATTCTCCAACAAAAATCTGCAGAGAAGGCAGGGAGGTAACCCGGAGTCCTTACTTAGGTTCAAAATCTCATCCCCTGCAATGTATCTGACCATAAAGAACACGGATGGAATTCTGGAAATTAAAAACTCTGACACGGTGATCTCGGAATCGTGCAATCAAAAGCTAAAACACTATGAAAGCCAAAAGCATTAAATTAGGTTAAATAATTTTTAAAAGAGGGTGGTTAAAGTTTTGTGTTGATTGTTGTTAACAAGTGTCAGGGTACTTTCAAGGGCTACTTTTTTTAGCTAATTGGCCATTTCATGTAGATTTTCTAAATCATCAGAATAGCATTTAAGTTTACAGGTGTTCGGTGCCTCCAGAATCCATCATCAAGATTTAAGACAAAGTATGTGCTTGATGCGATCTGTAGAGAGCAGATAATTTTAAAAATCCTACATGAAACAGTACACAGCAAAATTTCATTCAAAAAAAAGAAATTCAACTAGGGAATGGCTGTAACCATTCATTCACCAAACAAAAAAATCATTTAAAAATATAATCAATTAGTCTTTTTCAAAAACCTAAATTAATTGACAGCAAATATTACAAACAAGAAGAAAACTAATTGCTATATTTTTGCTTTAAAATATATATAAAGTTGTTCTAAAATATACATTGTATTACTCAAAATTCATTTGCATTTCAATTAACTGAAGACAGTCTCCTACAATTAATACCAAAAAAAATCCAACTCCTTAAAAAAGTTCTCCAGAGAGACGCTTACCTCGAAATGTATTGACGGAGGAGATGGGATCTGGTAAACCTGGGGATGTCAGTTCGGAGCTGGCGGGATTTTTCCTGCGAGGAAATTGCAATGAGGGTGTCAAAGGGGATGGAGGGGAACTGGGCTTGTGCAAGGGAGAGGAGTCTGGGATTGGCTTCGTTTTGGAGGAGGAATGTTCGAATCTCTTCGAACTCTGAGGCTTTCATTTTTCTCCGTTGGAGGGGTGGAACAATCTGTAACTTTTCCTTTGTCTAGGGGTTTTTAGTTATCAAATTGTTAAAAGATTTGAGAAGTAATTATTTAACCAAAATCTGTACAAAAAGTTTATTGGGATGGATTTTTGTTGAAAACAAAGTCCGACGTCATAAAAGATGATGCCTAATTCGAATTTTACGAATCTGCAGATGGATTTTGAATACTTTTAAGTCGAAAAATCTAGTTATCGATCCACCACATTACCAATCAGGTATTACTTCTTGGCCTGATAACTTTTGCACCAAATTTTGAGTTCATAACCATGGCCATTTGAAATGAGGGTTCTGTTGTATTACCGGGAGGAATTTAAAACTCAAAATACTTTAGTATGAGAAAAGCGGGAGTGAGTTAGCCGTATGAGTTGCAAAATTAGAGCATTAAATAATAATTCTGAAGATTGCAAAGCAGCAAAGAAATTGTTGGAATTTTTGGGAAAGGAAAAGGAATATAAAAGGGTTTAGGAAATGATGATAAAGATTTTAAAAAGAAAAAAAAAACAAGAGGAAAGAATTGTTTTGGTTTTTTGAAAATATAAATTTATAAATTTTTTTTAGAAGGAAGTATTATAATATAATAATTAAGAAAAATAATATTAAGATTATCAATGGTTAAAATACGAAAAAAAAAAAAGTGTATGAAAGATGAAGATAAAGACATTTTCTTAATAATTATAATTAACAAAATGGTTAAATTCTTTTCCACAAAAGATATTAAAGAAGGAATTAAAAAGGTAGCAATAGGTAAAGTACGTGACATATATGTTTTGTAGATAAATACCTAAAATGGAGTTTGGAAGCCCTCATACCACACATCAAAGGATATTCAATAAGGTCATTTAGAATTGTTGTATAGTAAATTAGACAAATAATGTCGACATTCGTCTTCTCAAAAGTGAAAATGTCAACCCATCAAACTATTGCATATAATGATTAATCCTCTTTTTGAAAAAACTCTTTGAGAGTATGATAGAGTGTAGAATTAGTATTTACACCAAAAAGGAAGGAAAGGGGAAAAAGGGAAAGAATATTTTTGTATTGCATTACTTTTGACACCTATTTGAGAAATTTTGGGATAAACGAGTAAAATAAGTTTTCTATTGTTTTGTTAACTTCAAGTAGGCATTTGACACCATGCCTAGAAAACTTTGGGATAGACAATGAAGAGTTGGAAATTTTGTAGATGTATGGGGCAGTTGTTCATAGGTTGTATGATCAAGTTTGAGCTAAAATTATAGCAAGACAAGGATTATCAAAATGTTTTAGAGCACTGTTGAGATGAAACAAGGATATATGTTATTTGTTACTCTATTTGAGCTATACATTAACAAGTTAGAGGAGTGGATAGACATGTTTAGTGATGGAGGAGTGCACTTGGTCATCTATGTAATAATGATGCTTATATATGTGGATGACATTATATTAATGGAAAAACAAGGTATGATTTGAGAGAGTGTATGAGGGCTTGAAATTGTTTTATCAAGAAGTAGGGATGCAAGTGAATATGAGAAAATCAAAGTCGTGATCTTTACCTTGAAAAGAAAGAAGAAACAAATTGATTGTTTTTAAGGTAGACCTTGTAAGTGGTAAATGAATATAGATATCTTGGCCTTGATTTTCACAACAAACTTGACTAAAAGACTTGTAGCACAAAAAGGATATGAGTGGGTTGGAAACCTCTATATCTATCATAAAGTAGATGTAGAAAGGTTGAATTGTGGGACTAAAAAACTAACAAGACTTTTTTTGGGTTGCTTGTCACTCTAGAGGTATTATATAGTTGTGAAGTTTGGCGTAGCAATGTGGTAGTGATGACATGGAGGTAGATATAAAGATTACAAAAGCATCTAATCACAAGTAGTTTTGAAATCAAAATATTGGTTTTATTTGAGATCATTTTAGTTGAGGTAAGTGTCTTTCCTTTGAAGGCATCAACTTTAATCCAAATGTTAAGTTGTTTAAATAGAATAGAGAACATGAAGTTGCATCACTGGTCCAAGATGATAGTAGGGGAAAATTTAAATAGAAGGAAGAGCATGTGGATGAAACAAAATATCGATTGGATGAGTAAGTGGGATATTAACCTACAAGATTGTCCAAATAACAACATTTAAATAAAAAGATATTAAGAGAAAAAATTAGGGCAACCATGTGGAAAAAATAAACTAGTAAGTAAAGAGAATACTATGTCGAACATTTCAATCATACATGGGATAGCAAGAAAAAGGATTTTATAGGAGTGGAAATAAAGTAGAAAGAAAAAATATTAATAGCTCAACTAAGGAATAGCTCACATTACCTTAGGTGAAAAATCGAAAGATAGACAGTTATTTAGGAAAAGTGCACAAATAGATTATATATTGGTTTTGTACATTAAGGTTAGTGGAAATATAATAGCACAAAATCATAGAGTGTCTAGCTTACAAGGATATACAAATAATTTACATCAATACTTTAATCATTGGATCCATGATTACCTTGTTTGAAGAGAAAAAGCTAGCAAAATAACAATTTATTCAATCAAGAATCACAATAGAAGATCCAAGCTCAAAAAGGAAATAAATGTCAATCAAACATAATTCAAGTTACCTACTAGTTGATGCTTATATGTATAGCTAATTTGTTTAATACCTTGGGGTCTCATAAGTTGCTTGGTCTCATGGACATTATTAAAAACTTTTGTTTTTTAATTTTCATGTTATTTTCTCTAGTATTTTTGGTCTATTTTGATTAGATTTTTTAGTGTAGCTTTTATTTTCTAACATATATTTTTTCTACACTTATTTAAGTTTTCTTAGGTTAATAAAGTGAGTACTAATGTTAGTGGACTATAAGGTGTCGATATTTTCCATGGGAGTTGTTTTTTTCTTGTTTTTGAATTACTATATTGTATTCCTTGTATTGGTCATATTCATCACCAGATCCCTCTCACTAACGCAGTTGAGATTGGGGTTCCTTAATAGGCAACCCAATCATGCAACCACAACCTGATCAATGATAAACAATGTTTAGATAATAGAATAGTTTCAAATTGTTTTATTATTACTGGCAACATTCATCATTCAAGTGTACAAGAAAAACTGTTTTGGTTATAATCCTTCGGCCTTCTCTCCATTATAATCTTCTTCTCACGAGTCTCCAAAACTGCCCCAAATACATTGATTTCCCATATTTTATACTTCCATGTGTGGAAGTTCAATTGTTAGAAGAGGTAGTTCAACTATTGTCTCAAACAATTCAATCACAATACATGTGTTTATATGTAATTGGCTTTTCCAAGTGTTTGTGTGTTTCTCTCTTTTTTCTCTCATGCTAGGGGTTCATATATTGTTGGGAATTAGGAAATAAGCATTCTATTGATGATTCTAGCCTCCTTATGAACTTGATACTTTCTACCATCCCTATGGTTGTATTTATGAACACAATTATATTTATAAATTTTATTCTTCTATTCAATCATCACTCTAACTTGTGAAAATTAACTTATCACATTATTTTAGGCATTAGATATAAACAACCTCTACATTTCATTTGTGGGAAAAAATAGTGGTTGGTGGACCCTAGTGCATTGTTTAATACAGTGGATTGTATTATTGATCATGTTATCATTTCATTTCTCTACTATATATGATATTGGCAAGAATGGAGGTGTACTTAGTAAATATGATAATGTGGGAGTTGAGTGTGGATTCATGTAGATTTAATATTTTTACATTTTACTATAATGTGTACACTTGAATATTGAAAAGAATTCAATGTGGACACATAGTGGACAAACGGTGTTCAAGAAGGGGGACCAAGTGAGCCACCTTTAGTCAATTGTTTTTTGACCCCCCAAAAAGTAATTCTCATAAATCAACCTTATCGATGTGTTTGAACTCTCCACATACCTATCTATGTGGTTCTATATTTTTTTAGTGCTAGCATGGTATACATATAAGGCCATTTCAACCCCTAAAATAAAATTAGGGTGTACCACTATTGAGCCCTCTCCTCTATGATTGTACACAAAATAGTTTTGTGTTAGATTTGGATTCACAAATTATTTGCAATATATGAAATGATTTTCTTCTTATTCATTACAAAAATAGGCATTAAGGCATGACACTTAAAATTTAAATGATATTCTTTTTATTCACTATAAATAATTATAATAAATATTTTTCAGAATACATACATAAGACATTATATTCTTTGACAAATGTAAAAAACTAGAGTTCCTTTTCTTCATATTGATTGTATATATTGGCACACTTGTAGGCCAAATGAATAAAAATAAACATGCATCCCAAGACTAATTTATAAAAAGGTTGAAATTTCAAAGTTGTGTCACACTTTAGGCCAACTTATTAGCATAAATGAATTAAAGTATTTTCAACTAAAGTCAATTTTAGTCAAACATATGCTCTAATTGGACGTATTCTAGCAAGTTTTGATCTAGGCCATGATTTTTTCAAATGGAGATGTCCACTAAATACATATGTAACATCTCTTTGGGATCATTTTATAGAAAAATGAGGCTATTTAAAAAATTGATATTCTAATAACTCCTACTTACATAAATAAATTTTATTTAAATTTTAAAATAGCTCTTTCATAGATCTATAAGTGTACTTTTCAAAAAATGAAATTAAAAAATATTTTAATTGGTGTTAATATGTATTTACTAAAATTATGACATCAACACCAAAATATAAGGTTGATTATTTTCTCTAGAAAAATATTAAAGTTTATGAAATTTCTGAAAAAATATGAAGCACAAGAAAGGATTTCATGTCAAGAGAATATCTACTTTTATTTTAGAAAAAACAAAGACAAAAAGGTACACCCCATTGAAATAATTGCACTTCAATACATATAATTTTCAAGATTTATTTGAAATTAATTTATGCACTAAAGCTTTAAGTTATAAATATGACAAATTAAATTGAAGGAAAACATAAAATTTACTATATAAAAAATGACACTTCATTTCTCAACAATTTGTCAACAAAGTTAAATTATAGTTTCAACTTTACAAAAACTGTATTCAAATATTTTTTCTATTTATAAAATATAAACTTAAAATATACCAAACATTCTACATTTAATTAGTTTACATCATCTCATAATTCAAAACATGTATGCTAGTTTCTAGTGATTCAAGTTATAAAAAGTTCGATCAGTGTTAACCATTTCCTTTATAAAAGTGAGACGCAACTTTGAACTTTCAATGAAAAAAATTGTTTATGTACAACCATTATAGTTGAAAATGACATAAAATAAATTGTCACATATTAACATGAAATTATTGTCTTCACACCTATTATAAAGATTAAGAAAAAGGATTTCCAAAAAGTATCAATCAAACATGGTCTTTTATGTTTATTATATTTGATTTGATTTATGTATTTCATACAACATACATTTAAAAAATAGTTATGGATCCTAAAACTATTGAACTGATTTGATCAAAACCATGGGTTAAAGACAACAAAGATGATGCCATTGATCTTGGAATTTTTTGGTTGGTAAGCACACCAAGATGTGATACAAAAGGGGGTGTTAAAATGCCACTTTTTTTTAAATCAGCAAAGTTTGATATTCAATGAGAAAATGAAGATAGTTACACTCAATATTTGAAGATGAAACAAGAACAAGAGTTGTAGTGCTCTGAATCTACTTTCTAAACTACTAATTTTATTTTTTTTAAATGGTCAAGATTAAGGGTCTCAAAAAGAGAGAGCGCACAAGGTGGTGTATAGAGCTAGTGTTGAGACTACCTTGGGACTTTTAGGCAAGAATTTGCAAGAAGGCTTGGTTGGAGAGGTCCTTTGTATTGGCACTGCTCTCAAGAAGGAAGAAGTTAAGCAATATATTACCCTCTTATGCAAAGGGGCTTGAGAAGAATGTAATGGAAACCTTTGCGTATTATGTATAATTTTATGAGAATCCCTTTTCTCCCGCATAGATTGAGAGAATTCAAGAAGTTGTGGAGGGGATTTGCATCCTAATTTTCTCTCTTTGTGCATATAAAATTTGTATTTGTGTTTATCCAATTAATATAATATGTGTGTTTTTTATGTTTAACCACTTCTTGTCATGTGGTGAATTTTGGTTTTCATTTGATAATTTCTAGTTTTGATTGATTCTCCTTCTGCAATACATTATTTCCATTCTGCCCATTAAGAAATAACACATCCTTTAACCAAGGAGAAATCTTTGAACATAAAAATGGTGGGTTTAAAAGAAAATTGTGGAACAAGTGTTAGGTACCAACGAGGTTTTGAGAACCTCATCGAAATTCAATGAAGCTTCAAAAACCTATGTTTTCATTGTTTCCTTTTAAGATGATCCCTTCAAAAAAATTAAAGGTTTTGGAAACCCTGGCGATTCCCAAAAGGGTTCTTGAAACCAATTTAAATTTTGTTGTTTAAGTAATTTCCACCCACTAACAAAAATAGAGGAAGTTTTGACAACCCCATTGAGGTTCGACGTAGTTATGACAACCTTGTTGGGATCCAACGATATTTTCAGAACTGCTTCAAATGATCGCTTTTTAGAAAGATGGCTATGAGGAAATTTTTGGAATTCAAGTAGTGTAGAGGACCCATATGAGTGAGCTTGGAGACTTTTGGGTTTAACCAAAAGAAGGATAGGGAATTAATTTGTATTTTTCTAAATATCATGTATAAATTTTAAGGTGATACGTGTATTGAAAAATACCTCTAGAAGATGCTCTTGTTTGAATTTTGGGCATGAGTTTGCAGGTCTGATCTAGAACCAAAACTTCTAAGTTTCAGCAAGGTCACCAACTTGATTACAAAGTCACTAGGTACTTTTTTGAATGCCTCTTAAAGGTTGAAAATGCTAAGAACAACACCACTTTCTCAGCAGGATGACTTAAAAGTCGCCACTTGATTGATCCCATTGGGCATGCCAAAAAATGTTGTCAAATAAAATTTCACCCTATTGAACATATGCTCAACATTCCAATGACATAATGGAATTGACCTCAAGGTGTGGGACCTTGCAGATGAGGTCATATCTCTAGAGAAGGCTGACTTCCTCTCAAAACTAGATGCAACAATACCAGTCTAACCAAGCACTGGATAACTCTACACTAATCCTAATCTATCAAACTGCAGAACGAAAAGAGAGAAGAGGATGCTAAAAATTAGAAATATGGTGATGCACCAAGATTGAATACATTTCTTCCTTCATGTGATTGCATTCAAAGCATCAAAAAACCATTAAAGAAGCTCACATAGTTCTCTATTTCACCAAATTTATAAAAGAGCATGAAGGATATGGTCTAAAAGATCCTAAAAGGGGTACAAATTAGCCATAATTAACACTTATAGCAAATTAGCATAATCAAATAGCTTGTAAAATGATGAAATTTCATGCATGCATAGAGGTATTGAATGTTACATAAGATACAAAATTGAGAAGAGGTAAAAAATGGTGATTTTATTAACTTGGAGGTGTGAAAGCCAATTTTATACTTGTAGAATGAAAAAGTAGCATAAGTTTGCTAGAGAAAATCCAGGGAAGAACCCTTAGAATGAATATAATGCTTGCCTTTATAGTTTAGGCATAACTTAGATGATTCAAATCAAAACCCTAACCCAACTAGGATTAGCAATCAAAAGGAAACTCAATGAGATCATAAATAAATGTCTAGCTCCTTGATACATGAGTTGAAGGTCTACTAAAAATAGCTCTCTAGTGTGTGTCATATCCTTCTTGAGCATTAGTAATTGTAAAAGCAAAAGAAACCCCATGAAATCTATGATCTAGTGTAAAAACTAGTAGAAGTGACAACTGCATGCAATAAATGAGCATGGGCACTACTTATTCCACATGTAGAAGTGGGGAGATGCAATAAATTATGCATTAAATGCCCTCTCTACCACCTTAGAAACTAAGATTAGACGTCTAAGGAGAGTCATTAGACATTAATGATGATTTCGGCTCAAGAAAACACTTTTTGGAGTATTGTTAGAGCTTCGAGCTTGATAGAACCACTTTGTCAAACATAAAATGGTTCAAAGCCTTGAAAAAGAACCTTCGTCGAACATTGAGCATCGAACCTACTAGAGAACACTTGTCGAAATGTTGAAGAGAAGAAACGTTGTGATCCCAAAAGTAAGAGGAGGAACCCTATCGTGCATCAAGCATACCTCATATGGCATATGAATCTTGAAACTGTGAACTTTGGAAGATCAATTATCGGGTGTTAGGTGTCGGGTCTGATGCTTGCTAGAAGAAGAGAAGGAAGAATGCCAAAATATTTGAAGGTTGGTGGAGATATTGGAAGACTATGGAAGAAGAGAAAGGTCAGAAGTTGGGAGTTAGAGAGAAGGCTTACGCCTTATCATAAAATGTGATAATTAATAAGAGGGACATCCCATGCATGAAGTCCAAAGGTAAGGAATTAGAGATTGAGGATCAAGAGTAAACCTTAAGTCTTATTATAAAGATAGGACTAAAGTTAGATGGAAAGTTTGATAACTGAAATTCGAAGATGAGACATTAGGGATTGGGGATCAGGAGGAAGGCTTAACACTTAAGATGAAAAGATGGTAAGATGTAAGGAAGAAGGTTGATCCTCGAAGTCTAAAATTTTGAGACTTAGCCAAATTTTCTTAGATTTCATTGAGACTTCAATGATTGAGGGAAATCATTATAGCTTATGAAAGGGAAACGATAAGAGTTAAGGGTTAAGGCCAATGCGCAAAACCCGAAATACTTATGCAAGCAATGGAAAGAAAAGAGAAAAAGATGGAAGATTGGGAATGATAGAGAATGCATGCTGGTATGTAGACAAGTGAAAGCCCGAAAATTTGAAACTTTGATACTTAGAATTTTAGGATTTTTCAAGATATAACTCATGCAAGATGGCCCATATAAAATCTCTCAGATCGATTTTGATTGATGGGTCATAGAAGTTGGTGTGAAATATCAACAATTGGTTCATATTTTATCTTCAGGAACTCACCATTTTTAGGTATACATTGTGGGGGGGATACATAGTTTCTCGCTTTACCTCTTATGGGGGTTATCAATTGTATATTCATAATAGATGTAGTCCTTGGTGGTTATCGTTGATTCCTCCATTCATCATCCTTGTTTATATATTTTCTCTCTTTTGGAGAGGTGATTTTTCCCATGTGGTTTTTCTCCTTTTTCTCCATTTGTGAGAGATTTCCTTTGCATTTGTAAATGGGTATCTAAAGTAGCCTTGTAGCTAGGACCCATCCTTGCATCACTTTCATAATAATTGCTTCTCCCTCAGTTGCACTTAAAAGGGGGTGTTGGTGTAAATAAGTAATTTTCCTAACTAGTTATTAGTGGGATCCTATTTACATGTAATTAATTCCACTTAGGTCTTAGACATATATAAGTTGTTTCGATAAGATTTTATCCTTTAGCTTTTATTAAATATTAGGGCCCTAGGTCATAGCTCATGCGATGGCAACAGACGCCAACAGTTGTCTATAACACGTTGTCATAGCTAGGGTTTTGCCTGGTTCGTGGCCTCTAGGAACGACAACTTCGAGGAAGATTGAAGGATTTACTTTAGGCAGAGATGGCAACAGAGTTAAAGATGGACAAAATAACCAACATGAAAATGATGGGAAACTTTCAGGACAACATGATGCAAGCTCTGCCTCAAAGGATGGCAATCTGCTTCAGAAAAGAGGGCAACAAGACGTTGTTGCTTCAGGGGGAGATGGAGTTGTTAAGGGGTCAAAGAGGCCTAAGTCTGAGGGGAACAAATATGAGCATCTTAAGGCTATGAAGCACCCGACCAGAAGGTCCATAGGAGGGGGTGTTGGGAACTCTACTTTCCAACACTCTTCTAAATCAATCACATTGGAACTAGATGGGGAACTGGAACAAGAAGTGGCATTTAATGAAAAAGTTTTTCTAGGTTGGGCCTAATTGGGAGATTCAGGGGATTCTGGCCAAGCTTGACTGGCCTTCATCAATGGATCTCCAACCACTGGAAGCCTATTGTGGAAGGGTATGTTCAAATTTATCATATGGCTAAAGGCTTTTTTATTGTTGTTTTTGAAAAGGAACATGATAGAAATAAGATTCTTTGCAATTATCATTAGGATTGGGAAGAAAAACATACTTTGATGTTAAAGCCATGGCATCCAACTTTTAATCCAGCCACTGAAGTGTTTGAGAAGGTTCCTGTTTGGGTAAGACTTTCTAATCTCCCCCTATATTTTTGGTTTGATTCATGCTTGGAGGCTGTAGGGAACTCTTTAGGAAGATTTTTAATGGTGGATGAGGGATCTTCAATGGTGCAGGAGCACCTAGGCCAAACCCAAATTTAGTTTACACAATTTTGGCTTGTACCTGATCTTGGCAAAATCAGGATGTTAGTATGTGTGATTTGGACCTTAGAAGGTCTGGAGTAGGTGTGCTTAATTAATCATTTAGAGTAAATGTTATCCTAGGTTAGTCATGTTTTTAAATTTTGGCTTTAATGAGCTTTGGACAGTTTGGATGAACCTTACATGTTTAACCACTACATCCTCGTGGTTGGAAGATGTCATGGGACAGTTAAAGTGTTGTTGGCTCGAGATCAAGAAGATAATGATCCTAAAATGAAGGATAATGGTGGAGTTGCAACCTTGCATGGTGAATTTGGTTATTTGCATGCACTTTACTTGGTATTAGGAATCCCTTGAAATCAAGGAAATACTCGAGCAACTGCCCTTGAAAGGCGGTAATGGCATCCCAAATAGGGGGAATGGCTCGTAGAAGCAAAGGTTAGACATTGTAAACAAATATTTTTGGTGAAAAGGAAAAAAATAGTGAGCAAATTCTTGTATATTTTCTGTGTTTGAAAACCCCGTGTGTTTTTGCTTAGTAGAGTTAATAGGTATTGTGTGTATTGAAACAGCATTGTATTTATATTTACAGATTAGTTTTAGTATCTTGAACCTTGTATTGAGTGGTGAAAGTGCTTGGTATTCAAGGAGTAGGTGGTAAAAGGTTCTCATCTCTGTCTTGGCAGAATACTGACTTTCCTGTATCTGCCCCTGCACTTTGAAAACAGTGATCTTGTAATACTATAATTATTGGTTTAACACTGTTTCCATGGTCATTCAATAGTGTAGAATAAAGTCCCTTTTGTATTTAGATCGTTTAGTGTAGAGTTTTTGTTTGGAGTCCTTAAATTAGAATTTAGAGGTTTGTGAATACTATTTTGAGCAGTAAGTTTGGAAATGGCTTCCCCATAGACCTTGACCGCGGGATATTCCTGAGTTTGGTGGAATATGGGAGGGAAGCCAGTGGATTGTATATATTCAGTGATGGGAAATAAAAAGGACCAAGCAGTGAGATTTAATCCCAAACCCTAGGCGAGCTAGGACTGCCCGGTTAGGGAATTGGGAGTGAGAATCAAAGAACCAAGGCAGGGGAAGGTACATTTGTACGGAAAAAGTACACTTCTAGGTGGAATGTGATTATACACAAGGACACCTAAGAGATGGAAGCTTGAAAAATTCTCTTGAGTGAGAAACAAGCAAGTGATCAACAAAACCCTAGGAATTAGGGCAATTAGGCCTCCACTCCAAGAACTCAGGAACCAGCTGTACGGAATAGGCAGAGGTCTGAAATCAAATTCAAGATTTAAAACCCTGAAAAGGGTGTCTGAAAGTGTGTTTTGTTTTCTAGGTTGCGTGGAGAATATAAGTAGAAAAAGCCAATTAGGGACTGGTAAGGGCTACAAGGATTAGCCCCTCAAAAAGGCAAATTCATGAAATCGGGTAGGTTGAGGAGTGGACACCAAGGAAAATGGATCAGTTGGGTGGCAAGAAGCATGGAGACAGCATCTTCAAATCCCCTGCAAGCAGTTCAAGCAACATGGTGAAATTGGCATCTAGACTCTTCTAGGAGTAGGGTGAAAGATTGAAATTTCAAGTGGTAGTTGTGAAGGAGACATCAAATTTAAAGAGTGTTGAAGCCTCTAAGGTAAGCACAAGGATAGTAACTCTTGTGACAGAGTTAAAGGAGGGCTTAGCTAATGATCTAAGTCAGTTTGGAACCTTGTAGCCATCAGGTTCATGAGTGAAGACAGAGAGAAAGGTCTTCTAGTTGGAGTGCAAGCACACCTTGGAGGTTTACATACACCATTCAAATCTTCTGCATTCGACTTATGCTCGAATTTTGGTAGAAATGAATGTGTCCAAGGTGCCTCTAGAGGAGATTTAGCTAAAAACATCGAAGGGTGTTGGGTGCAGCCCCTGGAATATGAAGGGGTACCCTTTAGGTGTAGAAATTGTTATCAAACTGGGCATTTGGTTGTTGAATGTGTCAAACATAGAGCAAAGAAATCTACTTCTTGGTGGAAAGATGTGGCTCCCTAGTACTACACTATGGAGAAATAGGAGGAGAAGCAAGTGAGCTCTCAGCTAGAAGGAAAAGTGGAGGAGGGACGAGCATCTAGGGATCTTATTCAGGAAGGGAAGGTGATGGAGAATGAGGTTAGAAGGATGGATCAACAAAATAATATTGCTATCTTAACACAAGAAGGGAACCCGAATGGGAACAATGATAAAGTTTTTTTGTTGAAGGGAAACGAAAAGGAGATGAATCCCAATAATGGGGCTGCAACACCAAATTGTAGGAAGAAAAAAGGTGTGGTGAGGCCACAAGAGAAAGATGTTGGGAAATGGAAGGTTGAAGATCAAAGTCAACAAATAATTAGCAGTTGGAATGGAGCTTGGAAGAGTCCCCGAGATAAGTCATTGGAGTGGCAGAAGGAGGCTACAAGGGTGGAGGACGGTTGGCAAACGGTCAAGGGGAAGAAAGCAAAGAAGGAAAAGCAAAAGGATTTTACAATGTTCCTCCAATCTTAGACTAAAGGAAGATCAATTAATGGTTCAAACTGTTGACCTGTTAATAGGTTCTTTAGGGGTTGTTGGCTTTAAGCCTGATGGTCATATGTAATGAAACTTTGTTTGTAACTTTTGGAGTAGATAACAATAGAAATCGATTGTAGGTCTTTGAGTGTTTATGTAGGAATCGGTTGGGTATGGAAGGGATTTTAAATGAAATTGCATTGTGGACTACTTTGTAATCTTTATTTTATTATTAATAAATTTAACTTTATTACCGATCAAAAAAAATATATAGTAGGGCCCTAGGTCATTTAATGATGACTCATGTCATTTAATAATGGCACAATCATTTAATGTTTGGTACTTCATCACACCTTGTTTATATAAGCAAGGTCATTGTACACTTTTGTTATATACCTTGTTATCATTATTGATAGATATTAATATCAAGCAAGCTCATTTCTTGCATACTCTCGTGTGGAAGGTTTTTATTTTTTTTGCAAGTGGTTTTGGGATAGAGCTAATTTTTAGCTCCTATAGAATATATATTCTGAAACCTATAAAATTCACACACTTCAAGCAAATCCATTATATTGGCTTCAAATGGTGCTAATCCTTCATGCCCAAAATGCAAACTAGAGCTTCATCAAGAGGTAATTTTTAGTTTGTTGAATTATTAGATTTTGTAATTAGAAGTAGAAATATAATCTTTGTATCACCAATAAAAAGGGGAAATAGAATTTCTATATCACCTTCTCCTAGAGCCTAGTTTACACCTCCCTTTAATATGTCTACTCACCCTAGGATCCTTGTTGCTAATTTAAATAGGGATTTATTTCATATTTCTCCAATGGCAGCCCCAAGAAATAGAAACTTTGTGACATTTAATGGAGCCAATCCTCTTGATCTCCAGCAATATGATGATATTCTAACCTCAACACTAAAAATCATTCTATTTTTATTGGAAAGAATGATACTAAACCCATTTAACACATCCAAGATGTTGCAAACATATGCTTTGTCTACCATATTACACAAGAGAATAGTTGTTAGAATTCTTGCTTCTTCTTTGAAGGGAAAAGCTTTGTAATGGTACAATGGGCTACAACCTAGTTCCATTCACAATTGGGATGAGGTAGAGCATAAGTATGCAAAATAAATGAGAATAGAAGTGATCACCCCTACCTAATTGAACAAATAATAATAGATAAGAGAGCACTTCATGAGTTCATCATGGTTTTCACTTTTATATTTCAAAAGACTTGGGATAGAATCCCAACTTTACTAAAGTCTTCCCCTAACAACACTTTCTCGTATTTCTTAAAATATTTAAAGAGTGCCATAATTGTAATGATTTAATCCATGGGAGGAATTGTACTAATTGATTCTTCTAATATTTCTATAAGAGTTGAGAACTATTTGATACAAGTCATTAAGTTATTTCTCAGGCTCTCCATGCATATATTTCTAGAGCTACCTACAATTAATTCTCCTACCCTCGCTCCCTTACCAAAATCTAATCCCCTTTCATTTGCTTCTACTTTTAGTCATTCAAATGATGGCGAATACCTCAAGACTTTCATGAAAAACATGACTAATAAATTGACTACCTTAGAGAGGTAGCAATTTGTTAAACCTAACTTAAACTACAACCAAAGCTACCAGCCAAATAAAAATAAAAATTGGAATCAATCTTATCAACCTAATAGATACCAAGGTACCAATCCAAATCTTCCTTTACAAGTTTTTCATCTTGTTCGACAAATCCTGACTATTGGTACAAGAAAAGCTCTTGTTCCAATCCAAAAAATGTAGCTCAAGAAGTTTATTGGTGTTATCTATATAATGCACCTCAAAAACAGTCCACTTGTACAGTTGGAGTGTAAGGACAGGTTTTGATGGTGCAAAATTTCCCAACTCAAGTAATGGGTCAATGCAAGTGTCTACCCTTAAAACACATCTTATGTTCTGGAGCTTGGAGAACTATCATGTAGTCAATCAACCTACATTAAATTCAATTTCACCTCTAGGTAATGTTACAGACAACAAGAGATCAAATAAAAGGTATTTGGATGATGTTCTTATACCTGTTTTAACACAAATGCAACCTCTTTATAATAAGAAAGAACATGTGGTGAAGCCTACAAACATAGATTAGACCAACATACTTGCTACTACAAAGGACATGAGTTCCTCGACAAAATATAGATCAAATGAAGAGAGGACCTTGGGTGCCTTCAATATATAAACAAGCAATCAAGCCTTTGAATATCATAGATTAAATGAAGACAAGCTTGAATGTGTCCATGTGAGATGTATTATTTACCTTGTCTTAGAGGGACTTTTTGCAAGATGCCTTGGACTAATTTCCATTAACTATACTAGCAAATAAAAAAGAAAGGGTTCCAATCAATCTTGTTTAGCCTAATGAAGAACCCAAAGGAAAAATGAAAAATCTACCCCCTTTCTACTTATCTCTATTTTTTGCAAAATTCTTGTTTCTTAACTGCATGATGAACTTAGGAACTAGTGTTTCGATGATACCTAAGAAGATAACAGTTATGCTAGGTATTGAATACACTCCTATTTCTAAAGGTGTGTTTCAGTTGGATAATACTTTAGTGAACACAATAGGAGTGATTAATGGCCTAGAATAAGCACATAATGCGTACCTATACTTGACCTTTAGTCAAGACATATTAGTTATTGACTTACCCCCAATCTTTGGTATATTTTATCAAGGGATTTCACTGCTAAGATTGATGGGTATTTGTTTGTTGATTGGTCTCACATGCTTTTGAGGACAAAGTATGGGATGAGGATTACCGTCAGGATTGAGCTTGTGTCAAATTTTCATGTGGAGATTTATGACCTTAAGTCTTTGGTCCAAAGTATATGATACATGAAGAAGAAGAAAATGATTTAGAGCATACTAATACATTCACATCACCTCTCTCAAACCCTAACCTCTTGCTTGATGAAGGGGCTAGAGAAAATTATGACATTGATTCATTTGAAGTTGTTGAGATGAATGGTTTAGGGACATACATGACACAAGAATAAAATTCATTTATAACTTCTACACTCAAGTAGGAAGATGACTCAAATGGCTTATGGAGGATGTTTTTGGATGGTTCCAAGAGTAGACTTAGGGTTGGAGTAGGGGTAATATTGATCTCTCTTGATTGCAAAAAGTTTCATTTTTCCCATAGGCTACAATTTTCTTTTATTAATATTGTAGTGGAGTATGAGTCATTAATTCATGGCTAGTTATTGGCTAAGAAGAAGAGGATCAAACAACTCCAAGCTTTTGGAGATATTGAATTGGTAATCAATCAAGGAAGAGACATGCCACTAAGAATACCCTCCTTAGAGCATATAGACATAAAGTTTGGGACCTAATTGAGAATTCTTATGCTATAAACTTGCAAGTGATACATGAAAGATGAATGCTAAAGTTGATCAACTAGAAGCATTTGGATTAAATAGTTTTCCCCTCCTATGGACCTCTTTCAAAACCATGATCAACATGTTAAGGTGAAAATACATTTTAGTCTCTCAAATGTTGGTGCTACCTTTTAGAAAGCCATGGATATTGCCTTTAAATGTTTCATAGGAAAATTCATCTTGAAATATAGATGATGTAACTATTTTTTTTGTAGTTGGTGAGGATCACTTGAAGCATCTTGAAAAGGTGTTTAAGAGATGCAAAGTCTAGAGTGTCATTGAATCCAAAGAAGTGTATTTTTCATTCCTCCCCAAAGCAATATCTATAGATCTTGAGAGAGTGTCAACTATTTCAATCCCTTTTTAACTAGCACATAAAAAATATTTGCAATCTTTCCTTGGCAAGATAATTTTTTATAGGAAATTCATTCCTAACTATGTTGGGTTGTTTAAGCATATTACATCAATGTTGAAGGAGGTTATTTTCAAATGGGCTAGGAAGGGAGATTATTCTCTATGCTTGTGAAGGAATAAGAAGCATTACAACCATCCTAACCTAGAAAAATGATGAAGGTTTGGAGCAAACTTTAGCTTTTTTCATTCAAACATTGAAAGACTATTAAGAGTGCTTCAACTCCATGGAGAAATATGTATTTTATATCATGAGAGCTCTAAAAAATATAGATATATGTTTGCTAATAATCATATTAAAGGTATGGTTTCTCATACTAGTGTGAGACATTTTATAATTGGAGATGAGATAGGTGAAAAGAGAGTTGGTTGGGTAGCTAAAATTTTGGAATATGATGTCACTATCAAGACTACAAAGGTGGTAAGAGGTAGAAGTCTTTGTGAGCAACGTGTTGAAGATGCAACGAATGATGACTCATCTTTTGTTGTGCAAGAAGAAGAAATAATTGCTAGTAAGCCTTGGACAACAAAAAAGGAAAGGTTCCTATCCACTAGGGAATATCCTTGCGGTTGGATAAGACCAAAATAAAACACTGCAGGTTGCAATCTATTCCATATACTTTGATTCATGACATCTTTTTAAAAATAAATCTTGAGAGATTTCCGCTAAGATGTGTAGAATAAAATCAATTTGATATAATTCTTAGTGAATTCCACGAGGGATTAGTTGGTGCCCTTTGGGTTTATAGGATCACACCCAAGAGAGCAATTGGTAATTATCCTTTTGTTCTAGTCTATTGAAAGGAGGCTAGACTTCCTTTGTCCCTAGATTGCCTCCATTAGAGCTCGCCCAAAAATTGGAGTTAGAGGAGGAAGATGCAAGAACCATTAGAATGGATGAGTTAAAATAGAGGAATTGAGGTAGTTAGCTATGGCCTCATTGGAAGAGCACCAAAAGAAAACTAAACAACATTTTGACAAGAAGGCTAGAGATTGAATTTTTAAAGAGGGTGACTGAGTGGTGAAGTGGGATGCTATTAAGGCCAAGCCAACTGTAGATTTGAGTCCTAATAGGCCAAATTCTAGTTAGATTCCTGTATTTGGCCTGATGAAGGTTGAGAATTAGCTAAGTATAATTTTGCAAGTGGGTGGCACCCAAAATTCCAATTAGTTTAGTTAGAGCTTTTAGACTTGCAAGTTTATTAGGAGTTTCTTGAATCACATGGGATCGATGGCGATCTATTTTCTACATTACAAAGTTTTATGTAGATCTAGTTTTGTGGATATTTTCATGTAAATTAGACATCATTCCAAAGGTGCAATTGTTGATCAAGGTCTTGTAAGGACCTCATGAAGCTTAAATTTGACTAAGTATAGATTTTATGGGTGGATGGAGGTCAACATCCTACAAATATAGTTATCGATGATTTTTTGCTAGAGCCCAACAATGGCCAATTCCACATTTGTAGGACTTTGATTGCCATATGGATTTGTAGACAATTCCAAGTGACCTAGCTCAATTCAAAAGTAAAATTTGAGTGGGTTAGTCTCTCGCATGAAACCAATGGAACATATCAAATCCACATGAACTCAATAAAAGCCAAAATCAACTAAAGGGTAGTTTTCATGTGGGAAAATCTATCTAAACCTTTATAAAGGTAGGCGATACATTTTAGATGACATCTCCAATCTCATAAAATCCTATTATACATTAATGTTTTGCATATCCAAATGCTAACCATTTGCCCATTGAACAACATATCCAGTTTAAGGTAGACCTAGTTTTTGCAAAGAGACCAGAATGTAAAGATAATCTCCAAGTGATGCCATTAATATTGCAACTACACTCTTAACTACCCAACCTTGAGCCATGGAGCTATAGAAGCAATTTTAATGCACTTCTACAAATTCCCGAAGGGAAAAGCGATACCATTTGTTTATTGATTTGTAAACAACCTCTTCATCAAAAAAATATTCCTAGACATGATTTCTAGTAGATTTTATGGGGGTCTTTGTACTTCACTCATTAAATTCATCAATACATCGTATGACAAAAACATCGAGAATATTTTTCACGACTACAATTGGATTTGTTTTACATATATGTCAAGTTGGTAGGCACCAAATAGGGTTTCCCTCTCACCATGTTTTCCTTCTCTCTTCCTCCTCACATTGGAGATCTTTAAAAAGACAACTTGCAACTCATTTCTGAGTGGATTCTTTTTAGTTCTATAGTAGACATGCATTTTTTATTTTTCTACAACTAAAATTGGCTTTAAGCCTTGAGTTTAATAGAAATTTCTCTTTTATCTCATATCTCTCTTTGACATGTTGTATGATCTATTGTCTTCATGTGAATGATTATTTATTGTTTATATGTATTTATGGCATGTAAAGTTTATTTGAAGGAACCAACTTTGGATTTCTTCCCTTCTAGTGTTTGTTAACCCTTAATTTTAAATTTATTGTAGGATTTTGTGAATTAGAGATATATGGAAGCATTTTGCAATATCTATTGTTTCTTTGTGCTATAGTAAGCAAGGAAGAAGCCAATCTAAACATCGGTGCATCACCTCTTTCTATAGTAGCATTCCTTCTTCACCTTTTCCTCAATAATCAATAAATGAGTTGGATTAACACTTCATACCTAGTTTAAAGAGGGATCATATCCTTAATAAGATGGTTTGCCTTTTTTCAACAAGGTCCCTCATCTTGAAGTCATTCCCATGTTCTCACCAAGCAATCAAATTCATTCATTTTAGAGGGTGCAGTTTAGATCGACAACAATTGATATATGCAACTTCTACCTTTAAATTGACAATTTCAAGCCCATGTCCTATTGCAACCATATCTTTACACCATTTCACTAAATTTTCTTCTTCCTTTGCATTTAACACTATTGGAGGATCTTTCTTCAAAGTAGAAGTTAAATCACTTAACCGGTTAATCAATGTGCTAGTATGGATTCCCCATATCTTTGTTGTACCCCTTGGTAAAAATTCAATATCCTTAACATATCTAAGTGTTCCTTTCATATCATATTTGGTCCACTTTATTTATACTATGTTTGGTCCTTATTGTGTAACACCACATTTTTGAAAAATTAAATTTGCTTATATTGCATCATGTTTAGTTCTACAACTTCAAGTTAGCTTCAAAGAAATGTTACTTTTCTTTAGCTTTAGCTTGATTGGCATATTGAACTAACCAAGAGTTGGCCATGTAGCCAACTTCTCTAGAAATACTATTGAGAATTAGTGGCGTAATAAAACATTTAGTGGCTCTTGTATCTATTAAAATGAAAACACAATGTCCAAAAAGTGTACCTAAAATTTTAATAGGTGAGATCTACAAATCTTCTTAGTGATTATTTGTTGTGACATGGATCCTCTACTCAAAGGTTATTTGTTGAGAAGTTAATGTAAAGTTCCTAAAATTATTGCCTTGGGATTATTTGGGACAATTACGAACATAGTGGTCACCTCCACATGTGAACATCGACCTATTGGCCCTCTTTTATTTGTCACTTGATCCCATGGTCCTCCATTATTCCCTTTTTTCTTACTTTCTCCCTTCTTGAAGTGTGAGTTATTTTTATTTCTAGAATTATTTTCAAAACCTCTATTTGGATTGTTGGCTTTAACCCTTCTTTTAAAGATTTTTATCTCTTTCCTTCTCCCAAACCTCTTCTTAAACATGTCCTTAAATGTTACAATGATCTTGATTTTATGTTCTTGCTTAATAGATTTCTTAAACACTTGATCCATTGTTGAAGGCACATGGATATTTGCTTCTCCACCTATTTGCAAATTCAAACACATTACAATTTCCTAATTCAAAAACATTCATCATTTTGGAACTGAGGAACATATTTCAATAATCTTGTAAAATTTTCCCAATACTCAATTACAAATAAGTCTACTTCCTAAAGTTTTGAAAATTTATCAACTTTTGGTCAAAGTAGAGTTGGGGTAACCACATTTGCCTATAAATATTACAAATTGATCCCACATCATAGATTAAATCCACACCAAAATTCAAATCTACAAATTTGGTTCAAACTCACAATTCACACAAATCATTTTTCCAACTTCATACTATTATTTTATTCATTCAATTTAATATACTACATATAATAACAAACTATCAATCTTAAAATAATTATATTTATTATTATTTAATTATGCTTCCTTACAGAGTTAAATTAAAAGGGAATTTATTCTCTTTAAATAAATAAATTGCAAAATGTCACTTGCTTTGTAAATTGTTCTATAATCCTACTTATTCCCCATCACAATTAATAATACAATTATTTTAAGACCTATTGCATAAGCCTTTATGCTTTAAAAATTTAAATAAAAAATTAATTATGACATTTTATGTACATTTTTTACATTGGATTTTTGTCACAAGAATTAACTAATTATAAAACATCAAAAATATAAGCATACTCCGAGAAAATAGAATCTATTCCGCTATAAACACAATCAATGCCAGGTTCAAATCTATAAAAATATTAATAATAATGAAGCGGAAAATCTCACCGAAGATTTAGGTGAACCATAAGAATATTTTTAATGAGATAATAATAATATTAGTTTTTCAAACTGGAAAACTGGAAAACTGGATTTCCTATTACAGGATTGGCTAAAAAATATTTAAATCAAGTTATATTCTCGAAAACAGTTCACCATACTTCTTTAACAGTCTCTACAAATAATTGTTAAAAAAAAAACAACCTTATTTGATCCCAGAAGTCAAGTTTAACCTTATAATTTTAAATGTCAGTTCTCATTAATTTTATTTATTGTTTCGCTAAATATATTTATGATTTGTTAGATCCTATCTAAGTCACTTTGTGCCAAACACCTAAGAGCACAAGGAAAAGGAGAAAGACAATGTTGATAAAAGAAAAAACACAACAGTTTGAACAAACAATCTCGAGACACTATTTTGTCTACACACTTCCATAGGTTCCAGAGTCCAATTTAGCTAAAGAATAATGAAAGTTATCATTTGCCAAAGCTGAAACACAAAACACACGCTTTATCAAACGTGCACTGCATATAACCATTAAGAGAGTTGACATGCCATTTATATTGCCAGTTGAGAATGCATTAAAAATTTCGAGAAAGATGATCAGTTTCAGCTACCCATTTTGGAGAAAGCTAGCAAGCTTTTGGGACAAGTCAATGCTTTTTATTTAAAACTATCCTCCTTCCAATGTCCTATTTGGAAAAAGTTGTGCACTGCAACATGCAAATGGAATAATACATTGCTTTTTCGTTCTTTTTCTATTCTAAATCAAGCTTTCAGCTAAAAGGAAGATACAAATGGAATGTCAATTAAAAATATAGAATTTTTTGAAAAAAATTGTAACGGAACATTCAAGAATATAGATTAAGTAAGGTTATATTAAAAGCAAAACCTCTCTCCGTGCAGTGTGCAGACAATATAGATTATTCTCGGCTCATTTACTGAGCACATTAAAGACAATCTCACGAACAGGCAGAGAGATTCCCCATAAAGCTATTAAATTTCAGGCATAGTTCACCCTCCACGACACTTACAAGGTGCTTCTCTAATCTCTAACAAGTGACTTACTCAGTATTGGGCTATAATGCACACTGTAATTGTCCCTATAACCATATACCCAGTTGTAACAAAAGTTGAGACATCATCCAAAACCCAAGGCCGCCACCAACACTGAAGTCAGTTTGTTGAGAAACAATCATAACTTTTCTTATCAAGTAATGAGATACTGATGAAGAACTCCTTGTTTTAGAGATACCAGAAATAATTGCAGTGCTAGATGATAAAGACTACGTTTTTTCTTACATTAACAAAAATACTCCAGGGCTTTAACCATCCAAACCAATCTGTCAGTATTAACTGTAAAGTAGCATCATTCCTAATCTCTGACTGACTACTCAGAACTGCTCTGGGCCCTACAACTACAAAGCTGTGTAGCCACTACAAATGTAAGTCAATGCATTTCAGTGAAGCTCAAAATAGACTTTTGCTATATGGAATTATCAATTATGATTTTTATACCTAAAACAATTGCAATCACACAGAAGACTTCATGACACAAGTTTCTTCCAAAAACTTTTCCTTGATGAGTAAATTAGTTGGGATTTGAGAAACTACGGTTGAAAGCAATATATAGAAGAAAGAATGATGAACACAGCAAAATCAAATTTGTGATGGATTTTTAACTAGACTATTACACTCAACTGCTAGGCGGATATAATTAACATCCCCCTGCTTGATCCTTCATTTAGAAACTGAAAACAACTTAATAAGCCATCAGAATGACCAAACACAACCTTCTCCCTCGTTTACAACATTTCTCAGTTATCACTTAGTCTAGATCATCCTTAGTTCATATTCACCTGCCGTTGTAATGTACCTAACCCATGGCAATGCTTGATATCCACTCTTTTCAATGATTTTCAAGTACCTGACCTGCAGTAAAGAATTGCAAGAACAGAAAGTTGTTATAAAGTAGCATCGTACATCTAAATAATCCAAATGTAAATCCTCAAACCAGTTATTCAATGCTTCAAGTTACTTGTGGAGCTAAATATTTGACGCTTGTATATAAAAAGCATAATGATTTTCCCTGAGGCCAATGTAAATATTTATAAGCCTCATCATAAATGTGGAAGTCACAACATAAATGGAGTCTAGAACCTCGAAACAACAAAAAGCAGTTCTGTCAGAAGTTTCTGTTCTATAAATTTACCTTGTGAGGACATCTATAGTGTCAGTCCAAAAAGACCTAGACCAGCTCAAGATATTAGCAATAGCAATAATCTATATTTGTAAACTAAAGTTAAAATGACCTGGATTCCTGATACAGTAAAATATGGTATCTCAAATTTGACACGAATAGGAGCCCGCTTTTCTGGGGTTGCTTCTTCAGCAGTTATGCTAGAAAGACTAAATTCAGCCCTCAATATGTATTCCTGAAACAAAACCCACATGATAAGTCAATCAAGGAACCAAAACATCAGATTCCAGAACCATAGCATTGTTAACAGTCCTAGAACAAGAAAACCAATAAAACATGCAAGATATACCTTTCCGCCAGGAAATGATTTGATTTTCCAAAGCAAAGCATCCCTCTCTGGGGAATATGCAGAAGAACCCATTGATGTACGTACATGAGGTGTAGATGCATCAGCTGGGACTGGCAATTCAATTTCAACATTTGTTGCCGTACTGCAAAGTTAAAGAAAATCACAAAACTTATTAGCACATACACAAAAATATCAGTTATGCTCAAACCATCCCCTGAAGCCAACATGTTAGAAAGATCTACCTGAACTGCAGATAAATGAGATCTAACAATCAAAACTCCAGGATCAAGCAGACAATAAAATAATGGCATACATAAGCCAGAGAGATAACTTGAAACCTGCGATCTTTGTATTGACTGCGTGCTCTCACCAAATATTCCACTCGGCTTCTTGAATGCTTTTCTACTTGAGCTTCAACCCATATCAGTGGCTTTACCTGCAAATTAATAAAATTACATAATATGAAACCTACTTCTAGAAGGAAATTCTCCACATCCTTCATAACAAACCTCCAAAGATTTGACGACGACTGCATTACTCTTGAACAAACCTGTGTGCTAAGTCTGTAGTTCATAAGATCAAAAGTCCCATCAGGAGGTATGAAGGATATAGTTCTATCATTTTCAAAACGAGCAAGACGAACACACCTGCCAGAAGAAATGGAATATAACATATGCTTTTTCAAGGGAAAAAAGACTGAGTACAACATTGAAGGAATTTGCAAGGACTTAGTAATATAATATAAAATAATGACAGTTTAAGGAATTGAGTAAGAAACAAGTTTGATTGCATACTGATGAAACTTGATGTCATCCAAATCAATTGCTTTTCCCTTTGATGCTTTGCCTTGAGCTTCTAGTAGCACCCTGTCATTAAGTCCAAGCTTGCATTCTGGCATTCCACTGAAAAAACAGTGAAACAGGATACACTTGCCATGAACAGCTAGCTATGTAATGTTTCAGTAGTCATACTAAAAGTATATAAATATTAAAATGTAAAAAATAGTAACAGCCATAATTTGCACAAATATACTAAATTAACCACAAAACACAGTTTGATAATTCAATGCTAAATATTAAATAAAAAGTTATATATGGTTTAATATTTATGGCATATGTTCAAATTAGAGCAATCGTTAGGGGTCAAACTACATCCAAAACCCAATATAAATCATCTAGATGAATTAGTATTTTATTCTTTTTGTATATTTTCATTATTATTCTTTTTTCAAAATGGGCTGGGGATCCAGGTTCAGCTTGGTACGGCAAGGGCACAGGTGGCATGATCAAATTCACCCCAGGTCCATCTATTACAGACCCAGGCAAGGCCCACAAACCATAGGATTGGGACCTGGTCTGGGTACGGGAGCCAGTGCAGCATAATCCAGCTTCATAAGTTATAAATAGTTCTCAAGAAAAGGACAAAGAACACTATTTCATTTTAGCATAACTTCTAACAAAACTGCCGTGCAAGGAAGCTGTACTAATTTTATACTTATATTATATATAGGATTGGAAGGTATTATTGATAAACAATCTAAATTGGAAAAGGGAGGGAAAATAATGTCTCAGTATTTTCTTCAGCAAACAGGTTGATTCCTATGTTGACAGAAACAAAACAGATAGAGGGCATCATATCCCAAAAACTATATTTCTAAGGAATAGATGCTTCTTATGTCATTTGTGGCCTGCAACAGATGGCTCATCATATCAGCAATATAACATTTAAAAAGAAATCCTAATTTCCAGTAACAATTTCATCATTTGCCCATTATAATTCTGTCTTTTGATCTGTCACTCTAAGCTCTCCATTGAGATGGGATTCTGTTCAACCACTCATCACAGTTCCTTATTCTTCTACAAAGTTTTTATTTTGACTGAAGCATGCCATCTGTTGAAATGAAAGTATGCAGCAATTAAGTTGGTTGTTGTTAATGTTTAAGCAGCTTGTGAAACTTCCAGCGATATTCCTTGAAGAAATTAGATTATAGCTAAAAGCTATCTAATTTATAAAGATCTCAAAAGGCACGAAGTCATTTCGATTTACTAATGAAGTCAAACATTAAATAATGTTCATTATTTATTTATCAAATATCATTTATTATTCAAGAGGTGCGATTTATTTAAATCAGACGACTTCTCTTATTGGCGCGATTTTTTAAGAGGAGACGACTTTGCATGAGGCCGACATTGTATATTGAAAGGTCACATCCTTTGGATTGATTCTATTGACATCTATATAAGGAGATCTAAATTATTCATATCACATCGATTATCAAGCAAGTTCGAATTATTCCTTCATTGAAGTGCGAATTCTTTCAAGAGCAGATTGTGAATTTCTCTAAGTGCAGATTCAGTTTACAAGGAAGAGCAGTGTATCTTCTGTTATTGCATCTAGAGTTGATGCTGGATATTGGCCTTGTATTGGCCTCATTGTAAAGAGAATTATTGCCATTACTTTATATATAAAAGAGAGATCTTTGTTGCTGGGTTTTTCTCCCTCAAGAGGAGGGTTTTCCCAGGGTATATGCTGTGTTTCTGTGTCTGATTTTGATTAATTTTCTGTGCACTTATCTGATCACTAATTTAACAGTTGTCTCATGAACAAAATTTGTTAGTTATTTAAATCTTAACAATGAATATGAATATAATATTTGTACTTGTAAAAAGTTGAATAATTTGTAGATTTTTTGTATGATGGTACTTAATAATTCTCCCACACATGAATAAACACAAAATGTTTATTAACCATAACATCTGAGAACTCTCACTTCCCAATGTCAACTCAATTACATTTCATTTCTCATTTCTCACTTCTCACAAGATACGTATATTTGTTCAGCTGTGCATGGCAGACATGGGCCTTCTGGCTTAGTGGATGTGGTTTATCCTATTCCCAGGTCTTTTTCAAGCGAGTCGCATATTTGAGAAAAGAGGTGTGCAGTAACATTATAATGTTCTCCAAAAACTTGGCTAAAGTTTACAATGTATTTACTTAGCAGAAATTAAGGGAAGCAGTTCCATGTTTCCTCTATGTAGTCGATTTGTTTTTATTTCTACAAGGACTCAATGACAATATTATGCATGGATAGAGAAAGTTACCTCAAGTAGGCTCTCATCTTCAGCGCTCCAACTACATCAGATCGCACTATTTGCCCATTGCTATTCACAAGAATATTTACACTTTCTACTACATCCAAAAAGACCTTTAACAACAAATCAAAAGCATCAAATTAGTGAAATATCAATTGCCATATTCAAGCAAAGCACAAAATCAAATCCAGATTAGCTTTCAACCTCATTTTTCTTGTATCGTATTCCTTCACTTCGCCAGGAAACTGCATTTGTAACAGCCATTGGAGGTCGCTGAGTGACTTCCATCCTGTAAGCATCTGTTTTGATGAATTCACTAAGAATCTTTGCCTCTGTATATTGAGGGTATCCGAAGTCCATTATTTCATCTAATAATTCGTACTGCGGGCAGAGAAATACAAGTAGTCAAATAATATACAAATATTTCAAATTCTAAGTTCATGATAAAATAGTCTCAAAATGGTTGGCTCATTAAAAGGAATTCTGAACCCTGAACTCTCTGCGACTCAGATGAAAAATAGATATGTGTATACTCACAACGACGACAAAATTGTCTCTCAAAGACTCTTCCTCTAGCTCTTCAAAATAGTGCTTGAAGACCTGCAGAAATAACACACGACAATCCAAAACTCAACCTAAATTTAACCTATGAATCAGTAATTGTAACACACTAATCATAACAGAAAACAAAGATAAACATTAACAAATCTCGTTTACTGTAATGAACAGCTAAATATATGTGCAACAGTTCCAAATGGAAGCATTAAGAACACACTCTAGAATCCCCAGGTCTACAGCCTCAGTAAGTTTCCTAAAGGCAATGTCTCATTTGATAATTGAAAATAGAGAGCCTAGAACAAGATATCAATTGTGAATGAGAAGCACAGAGTTGAACTTACATCCACAACTCGATGTAAAAATAAAAGTGAGCTAGCTGCATTAGAGTTCTGTCTGGATGCTGTCATAAGGTAAATATTGTTGTGCTGAATGAACATGTAAGTGACCCCATTGTCATAGACCACTGGATTTGTTAAAGTAGGATCACCCTGTCCATGTAATTCCATCAAAAACTTTGTCAAGCACATAAGTTGAAAACAATCCTCTTACACATGGCCGTTTCAGCCTTATAAGAGATGAGACGTAACAACACAGGCTAGTATATTTTAATAAATATATTCACATGAGACAATATAATTTATCAAATGCCATACATAGTGACATGGGCCTACTAAATGTTCTTAGATAATGTGTATATCTCTATGTAAATATTCCATATCTGAGCTTCCTTGTACATCCTTTGTAGTTTTTATGTACACAATGCACATAGCATATATAAGTCAACAGAAAGTACAGTTACAGTAACTTCTTGTGTTCTTTCCTCTGTTGCAATAATGTTCTTATCAATAGATCCATGTAAACAATTTTCCTTTCGAAATGATTATAGCTTTATTACCAATTTTAAAGTAAGTGGACACAAAATCTAACTAAAGAGTTTTCAATCACCCAGGACTGGATTTGACGGAGTTACATGGATTCAAATAAAGGATTTTCAAAACATTGACAGCTATTGACAAAAATTAACAGTAATATCTCCTTTATTGCTAAGTAAAACTAAAAACACTCGCCTTTGCGTGTATACATGTGATTCCTACACTTTAGCATATAGAAATTATCCTTTCTTTTCACTTTGAGTCATATTGTTTTACAAGCCTTCTGAAGAGCATATAAATATAGGATGTTCATCCAGTTCTTCATACAATTATAAAAAATTGTTATGACTCATCTACATAAACTCATGTGTACAAGGCCATTCACTAAATCTGCAAGTACATGTCTGGAGTATTCTGTTGCATAAAACTATTATTTTTGTTTTTATTGCTGATTCAACTGTATTTGCTAATGCCACTAATTCCACCCTATGAACCATCTTATGAGCATAGGCATGGGCAAGTTGTAATTGTATTATGGCCATTTTCTTGTTTTTTATGTTTATTTCTATTGTTAGGTACTAAGAAGAGAACCCAAAGACCCAAAAGGTCATATTATTGATTGGAACAAAAATTGAATCATCAGCATGCTAATCCAGGTTAAATAAGATCTATGCTAGTTTGTCCTTCCATTCCTTTAATTTATTTTCAAAAGAATTTAACTAAAAGGGCATGTACCTATGGAGGGGCATATCCCTCTCGTTTTTCCCTGCATTAGTGATTTCAACAATATTTAGAACAGTAAGAAAAGGGAGTAGTTCAGCTCAAAATGCAGAGTGGAGGCTTTTTGGCCAGATAATTTGAGAAGGCACTACAAATGAGAGCAGAAAGTTTGCTGTACCAAGCTCAAGTTTTTCTGAGAAGTGTTTTGGCAGATGGAAGCCTACGTATACTGGAACTTTTCAAAGAAATATAATACTGATGGTTTTTGATTCAAAGTTTGAAGGTAAGAGTTGAAAATATAATGTTGGGTTGAGCCATGTTTTCTACTAATGACACCAAAATCTTATCAGCAATGCATATGAAAAAAAAGTTATGGTCTCTACCTTGCATAGGACCTTTACCTAAATATTAACAAAACTAAGGTAACATTTACCTGAACAAATCTTCTAGCAAAAATTATTTAACTTCAGCAATTGAAAGCTTGCAAGGAAAATTTTAGTATGTAATTTATTAATTTTGTGGGATTTTCATAAATTTTAAGCCCTAACTTTGCAAAAAATTGACTAAACAATGTCATTTGTTATATATGTTGGAAGTGAAGTCCAACCATCACTGCCCTTTTGTCTTCCTCTTCCCATGCCTCTTCACTTGCCTGAAGAGTCAGATATAATTCCTTTCTCATTCTCTTTTTGGGTATGATGAGACTGATGTATTTGAGTTGATTAATAAAAACAGTGTGCCCTGCTTTCCTTGGTGAACCGCGTTAAATACTTGTGTTAATTTCTTTGTCCCTGTCTTTGCAATTTGTTTTGTTGTTCTGTTTTTATTTCATTGTTGTTCTTGTTGCACAGTTAACTCAACAAGTGGTATCAGAGCTCAGTTGAGGAGAGATGGAGGATTGCGAGGTTGAAAAAATTTCTGGTTAAAACTTTGGAATGTGGAAGTTGCAGTTAGAGGCATTGTTGACACAAAAAGACCTCTCATTTACACTAGAGGGAAAATCGAAGAAGCCTACTGTGATGTCTGATGAAGAATGGGATAGATCAGACAAGAAGGCAGCGGCTACAATAATCCTCTCTCTATCGAGCAATGTATTGTTCAATGTTGCAACGGAGAAGACAGCGAAGGGTCTGTGGGACAAATTATCCAAGATGTATGAGATGGTTTCAGCATCAAACAAAATTTATCTTATGAAGTTGTACAAGCTGAAAATGAAGGAAGGTAATTCAGTATCATCCCACTTGAATGAATTCAATACATTAATCAGTCAATTAACTTCTGTTAGTATCAAATTAGAAGATGAAATAAAAGCTATACTGCTGTTATGTTCTTTACCGGACAGCTGGGAAGGAGTTGTTATTGCTGTTACCAACTCGGTTTCCAGAAAGAAGGGGAGTGTTTATTTTTTGATGAGGTTGCAGGAATTCTTCTCAGCAAGGACATGAGAAGGAAAAATTCAAATACCTCATCGGGAGATGCTCTAATTGCCAAGAGCGGGGGGAGATCTAAAGAACGATGGAAAAATAACAATAGAAGATCCAAATCCCGAGGTAGAAATTCAGGTTGTTGGTTTTGTGGCAAGGAAGGTCGCATTAAAAAGAATTGCTGGTCTTACAAGAAGGCTGGAAATAAATCAAAGGAAGATGAACCAAATGCAGTTTGTGATGAAGATGCAGGTGTATTAATTTTATCAATTGGAGAAGCTGAAAATGATAGATGGGTGTTAGATTCTGGTGCCTCTTTCCATGCAACTCAATGCCAAGAAGTTTTCCAAAAATTATCAAGAGGGCAAACTTGGTAAGGTTCATCTCGGCAAAGGGGATGTTTTATTGAAATTGAATAATGGTAATAGTTGGTTATTGCGGGATGTGCGAGATGTTCCTCAACTCAAGAGGAATCTACTTTCCGTAGAATAGCTTGATACTCAAGGTTGTTGCATCAACTTTGAGTCAAGCACTTGGAAGGTGACAAAGGAGCCTTGGTGGTTGCGAGAGGCTGCAAATCAGGAACTTTATGTGCTAGAGAGTGTTAATGTTAGGATCAGATTTAATAGAAAGCAGAAAAATGAACATAAAGAACAAATGAACACAGTATTTATCCTGGGAAAACCCTCCTCATGAGGGAGAAAAACCCAGCCAATAATATCTCTTATATTATTGAATCTCAAAAGAAACTCCTTTACAATGAGGCCGATATGAGAGCCAGAATATAAGCATCAAACTTATGATGCAACACAGATACAGCCAGATGCAAAACTCTGTAAACTCAGCCTTCAACAATCTGCACTTGATGAAGAACTCACATAGCTCTTGAATAATTCAAACTTTCTTGTACAAGACAGCTTCACACACCACAGAATAATTCCTCCAGCTGCATCTATCTTCAGCTAAAAATAAAGCTACATGCAAAAGCAAGGAGACGCACAAGGAGGGCAGTTACAATTGCTTAATTTAGAGATTCTTATGCAAAGATTCCTCTGCATGACAGAAGGAATGATAAATGCATGTCAGAATGCAGATTCTCCTGCATGACAGTTATGACAATTAATGAATGTTCTTCTGCATGTCAGTTACGCCAATTTTGGAAGATTCACATACATGACAGAAGATACCTCCTGCAGCTACTGAAACATTAACACTCCCTCTTAGCTAGGGAGGTATCTTTTCAGATAACCATGCACAAGTGTGATGTTGTCATCTCATCATGACATCCACCATGGCTACTCCAAGAGAATGAAACCAAGGGCTTTCACCTCAAGTCTCGCTCGCAGAGAGAAATGCATTAACAAGGGCTGCTACCTCAAATCTCTCTCGCAGAGAGAAATGCATTAACAAGGGCTTTCACCTCAAGTCTCTCTCGCAGAGAGAAATGCATTAACAAGGGCTGATACCTCAAGTCTCTCTCGCAGAGAGAAATGCATTAACAAGGGTTGATACCTCAAATCTCTCTCGCAGAGAGAAATGCATTAACAAGGGCTTTCACCTCAAGTCTCTCTCGCAGAGAAATGCCTTTACAAGGGCTTTACCTCAAGCCCTCACAGAGCTTAAATGCGTTAACAAGGGCTTACACCTCAAGTCTCTCTCGCAAAGAGAAATGCATTAACAAGGGCTGACACCTCAAATCTCTCTCACAGAGAGAAATGCATTAACAAGGGTTGATACCTCAAATCTCTCTCGCAGAGAGAAATGCATTAACAAGGGCTGACACCTCAAATCTCTCTCGCAGAGAGAAATGCATTAACAAGGGCTGATACCTCAAATTCCTCTGTCTCAGAGGAAAATGCATTAACAACAAATCTCCATGATGATGAAACTCCCTCTGAAGCTCCAAGTACTTGCATCAACCTTCTAACCTCCTCGTCCAAGGTTGCTTCTGATGAATTGTCAAACTCCCTCTGAATGTAAATTCCTCCTCTTCGAAGAAACTGATCTCAAAGACAACTTGAATAAGTTCTTTGTCTTCAAGAGATGTCTCCAGTTAAGTTTATCTCTTCAGCCTGCATGAATTCCTCACAGGATGCCTCAAGCTCTTCCTTTCTAGGCAATCTCTCATCACCCTCTTGCTCCTTGATCCGTCCTAGAAGCATTTAGAGAGAGATTACTAATAGTTTAAACTCTCCAGAAGAAATATCAAAGCTAGAATCATACATGATTCACTATCTCAATGTTATAGCATGAATTAATCTACATCATTATTCAAAGGCACAAACATAAGATACTTATCTCTTTATGTTGGTACACTAATGAGCT
>VDFB02193867.1:411659114-411937987 GCA_007258455.2 Sequoia sempervirens
TGTCCTTGCTGAGAAGAATTCCTGCAACCTCATCAAAAAATAAACACTCCCCTTCTTTCTGGAAACCGAGTTGGTAACAGCAATAACAACTCCTTCCCAGCTGTCCGGTAAAGAACATAACAGCAGTATAGCTTTTATTTCATCTTCTAATTTGATACTAACAGAAGTTAATTGACTGATTAATGTATTGAATTCATTCAAGTGGGATGATACTGAATTACCTTCCTTCATTTTCAGCTTGTACAACTTCATAAGATAAATTTTGTTTGATGCTGAAACCATCTCATACATCTTGGATAATTTGTCCCACAGACCCTTCGCTGTCTTCTCCGTTGCAACATTGAACAATACATTGCTCGATAGAGAGAGGATTATTGTAGCCGCTGCCTTCTTGTCTGATCTATCCCATTCTTCATCAGACATCACAGTAGGCTTCTTCGATTTTCCCTCTAGTGTAAATGAGAGGTCTTTTTGTGTCAACAATGCCTCTAACTGCAACTTCCACATTCCAAAGTTTTAACCAGAAATTTTTTCAACCTCGCAATCCTCCATCTCTCCTCAACTGAGCTCTGATACCACTTGTTGAGTTAACTGTGCAACAAGAACAACAATGAAATAAAAACAGAACAACAAAACAAATTGCAAAGACAGGGACAAAGAAATTAACACAAGTATTTAACGCGGTTCACCAAGGAAAGCAGGGCACACTGTTTTTATTAATCAACTCAAATACATCAGTCTCATCATACCCAAAAAGAGAATGAGAAAGGAATTATATCTGACTCTTCAGGCAAGTGAAGAGGCATGGGAAGAGGAAGACAAAAGGGCAGTGATGGTTGGACTTCACTTCCAACATATATAACAAATGACATTGTTTAGTCAATTTTTTGCAAAGTTAGGGCTTAAAATTTATGAAAATCCCACAAAATTAATAAATTACATACTAAAATTTTCCTTGAAGATTTGTTCAGGTAAATGTTACCTTAGTTTTGTTAATATTTAGGTAAAGGTCCTATGCAAGGTAGAGACCATAACTTTTTTTTCATATGCATTGCTGATAAGATTTTGGTGTCATTAGTAGAAAACATGGCTCAACCCAACATTATATTTTCAACTCTTACCTTCAAACTTTGAATCAAAAACCATCAGTATTATATTTCTTTGAAAAGTTCCAGTATACGTAGGCTTCCATCTGCCAAAACACTTCTCAGAAAAACTTGAGCTTGGTACAGCAAACTTTCTGCTCTCATTTGTAGTGCCTTCTCAAATTATCTGGCCAAAAAGCCTCCACTCTGCATTTTGAGCTGAACTACTCCCTTTTCTTACTGTTCTAAATATTGTTGAAATCACTAATGCAGGGAAAAACGAGAGGGATATGCCCCTCCATAGGTACATGCCCTTTTAGTTAAATTCTTTTGAAAATAAATTAAAGGAATGGAAGGACAAACTAGCATAGATCTTATTTAACCTGGATTAGCATGCTGATGATTCAATTTTTGTTCCAATCAATAATATGACCTTTTGGGTCTTTGGGTTCTCTTCTTAGTACCTAACAATAGAAATAAACATAAAAAACAAGAAAATGGCCATAATACAATTACAACTTGCCCATGCCTATGCTCATAAGATGGTTCATAGGGTGGAATTAGTGGCATTAGCAAATACAGTTGAATCAGCAATGAAAACAAAAATAATAGTTTTATGCAACAGAATACTCCAGACATGTACTTGCAGATTTAGTGAATGGCCTTGTACACATGAGTTTATGTAGATGAGTCATAACAATTTTTTATAATTGTATGAAGAACTGGATGAACATCCTATATTTATATGCTCTTCAGAAGGCTTGTAAAACAATATGACTCAAAGTGAAAAGAAAGGATAATTTCTATATGCTAAAGTGTAGGAATCACATGTATACACGCAAAGGCGAGTGTTTTTAGTTTTACTTAGCAATAAAGGAGATATTACTGTTAATTTTTGTCAATAGCTGTCAATGTTTTGAAAATCCTTTATTTGAATCCATGTAACTCCGTCAAATCCAGTCCTGGGTGATTGAAAACTCTTTAGTTAGATTTTGTGTCCACTTACTTTAAAATTGGTAATAAAGCTATAATCATTTCGAAAGGAAAATTGTTTACATGGATCTATTGATAAGAACATTATTGCAACAGAGGAAAGAACACAAGAAGTTACTGTAACTGTACTTTCTGTTGACTTATATATGCTATGTGCATTGTGTACATAAAAACTACAAAGGATGTACAAGGAAGCTCAGATATGGAATATTTACATAGAGATATACACATTATCTAAGAACATTTAGTAGGCCCATGTCACTATGTATGGCATTTGATAAATTATATTGTCTCATGTGAATATATTTATTAAAATATACTAGCCTGTGTTGTTACGTCTCATCTCTTATAAGGCTGAAACGGCCATGTGTAAGAGGATTGTTTTCAACTTATGTGCTTGACAAAGTTTTTGATGGAATTACATGGACAGGGTGATCCTACTTTAACAAATCCAGTGGTCTATGACAATGGGGTCACTTACATGTTCATTCAGCACAACAATATTTACCTTATGACAGCATCCAGACAGAACTCTAATGCAGCTAGCTCACTTTTATTTTTACATCGAGTTGTGGATGTAAGTTCAACTCTGTGCTTCTCATTCACAATTGATATCTTGTTCTAGGCTCTCTATTTTCAATTATCAAATGAGACATTGCCTTTAGGAAACTTACTGAGGCTGTAGACCTGGGGATTCTAGAGTGTGTTCTTAATGCTTCCATTTGGAACTGTTGCACATATATTTAGCTGTTCATTACAGTAAACGAGATTTGTTAATGTTTATCTTTGTTTTCTGTTATGATTAGTGTGTTACAATTACTGATTCATAGGTTAAATTTAGGTTGAGTTTTGGATTGTCGTGTGTTATTTCTGCAGGTCTTCAAGCACTATTTTGAAGAGCTAGAGGAAGAGTCTTTGAGAGACAATTTTGTCGTCGTTGTGAGTATACACATATCTATTTTTCATCTGAGTCGCAGAGAGTTCAGGGTTCAGAATTCCTTTTAATGAGCCAACCATTTTGAGACTATTTTATCATGAACTTAGAATTTGAAATATTTGTATATTATTTGACTACTTGTATTTCTCTGCCCGCAGTACGAATTATTAGATGAAATAATGGACTTCGGATACCCTCAATATACAGAGGCAAAGATTCTTAGTGAATTCATCAAAACAGATGCTTACAGGATGGAAGTCACTCAGCGACCTCCAATGGCTGTTACAAATGCAGTTTCCTGGCGAAGTGAAGGAATACGATACAAGAAAAATGAGGTTGAAAGCTAATCTGGATTTGATTTTGTGCTTTGCTTGAATATGGCAATTGATATTTCACTAATTTGATGCTTTTGATTTGTTGTTAAAGGTCTTTTTGGATGTAGTAGAAAGTGTAAATATTCTTGTGAATAGCAATGGGCAAATAGTGCGATCTGATGTAGTTGGAGCGCTGAAGATGAGAGCCTACTTGAGGTAACTTTCTCTATCCATGCATAATATTGTCATTGAGTCCTTGTAGAAATAAAAACAAATCGACTACATAGAGGAAACATGGAACTGCTTCCCTTAATTTCTGCTAAGTAAATACATTGTAAACTTTAGCCAAGTTTTTGGAGAACATTATAATGTTACTTCACACCTCTTTTCTCAAATATGCGACTCGCTTGAAAAAGACCTGGGAATAGGATAAACCACATCCACTAAGCCAGAAGGCCCGTGTCTGCCATGCACAGCTGAACAAATATACGTATCTTGTGAGAAATGAGAAATGAAATGTAATTGAGTTGACATTGGGAAGTGAGAGTTCTCAGATGTTATGGTTAATAAACATTTTGTGTTTATTCATGTGTGGGAGAATTATTAAGTACCATCATACAAAAAATGGACAAATTATTCAACTTTTTACAAGTACAAATATTATATTCATATTCATTGTTAAGATTTAAATAACTAACAAATCTTGTTCATGAGACAACCAACTTAATTGCTGCATACTTTAATTTCAACAGATGGCATGCTTCAGTCAAAATAAAAACTTTGTAGAAGAATAAGGAACTGTGATGAGTGGTTGAACAGAATCCCATCTCAATGGAGAGCTTAGAGTGACAGATCAAAAGACAGAATTATAATGGGCAAATGATGAAATTGTTACTGGAAATTAGGATTTCTTTTTAAATGTTATATTGCTGATATGATGAGCCATCTGTTGCAGGCCACAAATGACATAAGAAGCATCTATTCCTTAGAAATATAGTTTTTGGGATATGATGCCCTCTATCTGTTTTGTTTCTGTCAACATAGGAATCAACCTGTTTGCTGAAGAAAATACTCAGACATTATTTTCCCTCCCTTTTCCAATTTAGATTGTTTATCAATAATACCTTCCAATCCTATATAAGTATAAAATTAGTACAGCTTCCTTGCACGGCAGTTTTGTTAGAAGTTATGCTAAAATGAAATAGTGTTCTTTGTCCTTTTCTTGAGAACTATTTATAACTTATGAAGCTGGATTATGCTGCACTGGCTCCCGTATCCAGACCAGGTCCCAATCCTATGGTTTGTGGGCCTTGCCTGGGTCTGTAATAGATGGACCTGGGGTGAATTTGATCATGCCACCTGTGCCCTTGCCGTACCAAGCTGAACCTGGATCCCCAGCCCATTTTGAAAAAAGAATAATAATCAAAATATACAAAAAAGAATAAAATACTAATTCATCTAGATGATTTATATTGGGTTTTGGATGTAGTTTGACCCCTAATGATTGCTCTAATTTGAACATATGCCATAAATATTAAACCATATATAACTTTTTATTTAATATTTAGCATTGAATTATCAAACTGTGTTTTGTGGTTAATTTAGTATATTTGTGCAAATTATGGCTGTTACTATTTTTTACATTTTAATATTTATATACTTTTAGTATGACTGCTGAAACATTACATAGCTAGCTGTTCATGGCAAGTGTATCCTGTTTCACTGTTTTTTCAGTGGAATGCCAGAATGCAAGCTTGGACTTAATGACAGGGTGCTACTAGAAGCTCAAGGCAAAGCATCAAAGGGAAAAGCAATTGATTTGGATGACATCAAGTTTCATCAGTATGCAATCAAACTTGTTTCTTACTCAATTCCTTAAACTGTCATTATTTTATATTATATTACTAAGTCCTTGCAAATTCCTTCAATGTTGTACTCAGTCTTTTTTCCCTTGAAAAAGCATATGTTATATTCCATTTCTTCTGGCAGGTGTGTTCGTCTTGCTCGTTTTGAAAATGATAGAACTATATCCTTCATACCTCCTGATGGGACTTTTGATCTTATGAACTACAGACTTAGCACACAGGTTTGTTCAAGAGTAATGCAGTCGTCGTCAAATCTTTGGAGGTTTGTTATGAAGGATGTGGAGAATTTCCTTCTAGAAGTAGGTTTCATATTATGTAATTTTATTAATTTGCAGGTAAAGCCACTGATATGGGTTGAAGCTCAAGTAGAAAAGCATTCAAGAAGCCGAGTGGAATATTTGGTGAGAGCACGCAGTCAATACAAAGATCGCAGGTTTCAAGTTATCTCTCTGGCTTATGTATGCCATTATTTTATTGTCTGCTTGATCCTGGAGTTTTGATTGTTAGATCTCATTTATCTGCAGTTCAGGTAGATCTTTCTAACATGTTGGCTTCAGGGGATGGTTTGAGCATAACTGATATTTTTGTGTATGTGCTAATAAGTTTTGTGATTTTCTTTAACTTTGCAGTACGGCAACAAATGTTGAAATTGAATTGCCAGTCCCAGCTGATGCATCTACACCTCATGTACGTACATCAATGGGTTCTTCTGCATATTCCCCAGAGAGGGATGCTTTGCTTTGGAAAATCAAATCATTTCCTGGCGGAAAGGTATATCTTGCATGTTTTATTGGTTTTCTTGTTCTAGGACTGTTAACAATGCTATGGTTCTGGAATCTGATGTTTTGGTTCCTTGATTGACTTATCATGTGGGTTTTGTTTCAGGAATACATATTGAGGGCTGAATTTAGTCTTTCTAGCATAACTGCTGAAGAAGCAACCCCAGAAAAGCGGGCTCCTATTCGTGTCAAATTTGAGATACCATATTTTACTGTATCAGGAATCCAGGTCATTTTAACTTTAGTTTACAAATATAGATTATTGCTATTGCTAATATCTTGAGCTGGTCTAGGTCTTTTTGGACTGACACTATAGATGTCCTCACAAGGTAAATTTATAGAACAGAAACTTCTGACAGAACTGCTTTTTGTTGTTTCGAGGTTCTAGACTCCATTTATGTTGTGACTTCCACATTTATGATGAGGCTTATAAATATTTACATTGGCCTCAGGGAAAATCATTATGCTTTTTATATACAAGCGTCAAATATTTAGCTCCACAAGTAACTTGAAGCATTGAATAACTGGTTTGAGGATTTACATTTGGATTATTTAGATGTACGATGCTACTTTATAACAACTTTCTGTTCTTGCAATTCTTTACCGCAGGTCAGGTACTTGAAAATCATTGAAAAGAGTGGATATCAAGCATTGCCATGGGTTAGGTACATTACAACGGCAGGTGAATATGAACTAAGGATGATCTAGACTAAGTGATAACTGAGAAATGTTGTAAACGAGGGAGAAGGTTGTGTTTGGTCATTCTGATGGCTTATTAAGTTGTTTTCAGTTTCTAAATGAAGGATCAAGCAGGGGGATGTTAATTATATCCGCCTAGCAGTTGAGTGTAATAGTCTAGTTAAAAATCCATCACAAATTTGATTTTGCTGTGTTCATCATTCTTTCTTCTATATATTGCTTTCAACCGTAGTTTCTCAAATCCCAACTAATTTACTCATCAAGGAAAAGTTTTTGGAAGAAACTTGTGTCATGAAGTCTTCTGTGTGATTGCAATTGTTTTAGGTATAAAAATCATAATTGATAATTCCATATAGCAAAAGTCTATTTTGAGCTTCACTGAAATGCATTGACTTACATTTGTAGTGGCTACACAGCTTTGTAGTTGTAGGGCCCAGAGCAGTTCTGAGTAGTCAGTCAGAGATTAGGAATGATGCTACTTTACAGTTAATACTGACAGATTGGTTTGGATGGTTAAAGCCCTGGAGTATTTTTGTTAATGCAAGAAAAAACGTAGTCTTTATCATCTAGCACTGCAATTATTTCTGGTATCTCTAAAACAAGGAGTTCTTCATCAGTATCTCATTACTTGATAAGAAAAGTTATGATTGTTTCTCAACAAACTGACTTCAGTGTTGGTGGCGGCCTTGGGTTTTGGATGATGTCTCAACTTTTGTTACAACTGGGTATATGGTTATAGGGGCAATTACAGTGTGCATTATAGCCCAATACTGAGTAAGTCACTTGTTAGAGATTAGAGAAGCACCTTGTAAGTGTCGTGGAGGGTGAACTATGCCTGAAATTTAATAGCTTTATGGGGAATCTCTCTGCCTGTTCGTGAGATTGTCTTTAATGTGCTCAGTAAATGAGCCGAGAATAATCTATATTGTCTGCACACCGCACGGAGAGAGGCTTTGCTTTTAATATAACCTTACTTAATCTATATTCTTGAATGTTCCGTTACAATTTTTTTCAAAAAATTCTATATTTTTAATTGACATTCCATTTGTATCTTCCTTTTAGCTGAAAGCTTGATTTAGAATAGAAAAAGAACGAAAAAGCAATGTATTATTCCATTTGCATGTTGCAGTGCACAACTTTTTCCAAATAGGACATTGGAAGGAGGATAGTTTTAAATAAAAGGCATTGACTTGTCCCAAAAGCTTGCTAGCTTTCTCCAAAATGGGTAGCTGAAACTGATCATCTTTCTCGAAATTTTTAATGCATTCTCAACTGGCAATATAAATGGCATGTCAACTCTCTTAATGGTTATATGCAGTGCACGTTTGATAAAGCGTGTGTTTTGTGTTTCAGCTTTGGCAAATGATAACTTTCATTATTCTTTAGCTAAATTGGACTCTGGAACCTATGGAAGTGTGTAGACAAAATAGTGTCTCGAGATTGTTTGTTCAAACTGTTGTGTTTTTTCTTTTATCAACATTGTCTTTCTCCTTTTCCTTGTGCTCTTAGGTGTTTGGCACAAAGTGACTTAGATAGGATCTAACAAATCATAAATATATTTAGCGAAACAATAAATAAAATTAATGAGAACTGACATTTAAAATTATAAGGTTAAACTTGACTTCTGGGATCAAATAAGGTTGTTTTTTTTTTAACAATTATTTGTAGAGACTGTTAAAGAAGTATGGTGAACTGTTTTCGAGAATATAACTTGATTTAAATATTTTATAGCCAATCCTGTAATAGGAAATCCAGTTTTCCAGTTTTCCAGTTTGAAAAACTAATATTGGGATTGACTTCCATTATAAGCTCAGTTGGGAAACCTGTAGAACGAAAAGGATACAGGGAGGTTGGAAAGCCTATTATTTGCTCCAAAATAGGTGTAGAAAAGCTGAACTTTGGGATTGGAAAACCAAGAAAACCCTTTTTGGTTTACTTGTCACGCCGGTTGTGCTTTATGGGTGCGAAGTGTGGGGAAGCAACACATCAAAGTGCAGTTGGAGACAGATAGAAAGAATCCAGAAACACCTAATAACAAATAATCTCAAAGTTAAAGCTACTGTTCCTTATGAAATCCTGCTAGCTGAGGCGGGAGCTTTTCCTTTGGAAGCTTCAGCGATAACCCGGTTGTTAAGTTATCTAAAAAAGGTTGAAAACATGGATAACCACCGGTGGCCCAAAACGGTTATGGAGGAGATTCTAGTCCGAAGAAAGAAAACATGGATGAAACAGAACATCAAGTGGCTGAACAAGTGGAACATCAAATTACATGAGTGTCCTGACACCAACAGTGAAATAAAAATCTATGTGAAGGAAAAATTCAGGACTGCCATGTGGTCAAATCAGATCGGACGAAAAAAAGCATATTACATCAAAGAGTTTAACCCAGCTAAGGAACATGGTGAAAAACCATATTTAGGTGCAACTATTAAAGGGAAAGCGAGGCTATTAATTGCTCAATTGAGAACGGGGTCCCACCATCTTAGATGTGAGACTGGTAGGTGGAAGACTCCTAAGGAAACTTGGGAAGAAAGAACGTGCTTATTTTGTAATAAGGGAGTGGTGGAAACGGAGTGGCACTTCGTCATGGAATGCACAGCGTACGAAAATATCCGTAATCAGTACTCAAGTATTTCAGATGTGGGCAATATGCAGCAGTTATTTGAGGAGGATAAGATAAATCAGACGGCTAGCCTCCTAGTCAAAATTAATAGCAGGAGATCTGATCTGGAGAAGAGTCTGGAGACAAACTAAGTTGTTGAGTGTCTCGGTCCCATAGGCTGTTTAGTCTCGTGGACGTCATTAAAATCTTTCATTCATTCATTCATTAAAAATATTCTTATGGTTCACCTAAATCTTCGGTGAGATTTTCCGCTTCATTATTATTAATATTTTTATAGATTTGAACCTGGCATTGATTGTGTTTATAGCGGAATAGATTCTATTTTCTCGGAGTATGCTTATATTTTTGATGTTTTATAATTAGTTAATTCTTGTGACAAAAATCCAATGTAAAAAATGTACATAAAATGTCATAATTAATTTTTTATTTAAATTTTTAAAGCATAAAGGCTTATGCAATAGGTCTTAAAATAATTGTATTATTAATTGTGATGGGGAATAAGTAGGATTATAGAACAATTTACAAAGCAAGTGACATTTTGCAATTTATTTATTTAAAGAGAATAAATTCCCTTTTAATTTAACTCTATAGGGAAGCATAATTAAATAATAATAAATATAATTATTTTAAGATTGATAGTTTGTTATTATATGTAGTAGTACATTAAATTGAATGAATAAAATAATGGTATGAAGTTGGAAAAATGATTTGTGTGAATTGTGAGTTTGAACCAAATTTGTAGATTTGAATTTTGGTGTGTGGATTTAATCTATGATGTGGGATCAATTTGTAATATTTATAGGCAAATGTGGTTACCCCAACTCTACTTTGACCAAAAGTTGACAAATTTTCAAAACCTTAGGAAGTAGACTTATTTGTAATTGAGTATTGGGAAAATTTTACGAGATTATTGAAATATGTTCCTTAGTTCCAAAATGATGAATGTTTTTGAATTAGGAAATTGTAATGTGTTTGAATTTGCAAATAGGTGGAGAAGCAAATATCCATGTGCCTTCAACAATGGATCAAGTGTTTAAGAAATCTATTAAGCAAGAACATAAAATCAAGATCATTGTAACATTTAAGGACATGTTTAAGAAGAGGTTTGGGAGAAGCAAAGAGATAAAATTATTTAAAAGAAGGGTTAAAGCCAACAATCCAAATAGAGGTTTTGAAAATAATTCTAGAAATAAAAATAACTCATACTTCAAGAAGGGAGAAAGTAAGAAAAAAGGGAATAATGGAGGACCATGGGATCAAGTGCCAAATAAAAGAGGGCCAATAGGTGGATGTTCACATGTAGAGGTGAACACTATGTTAGTAATTGTACCAAATAATCCCAAGGCAATAATTTTAGAACTTTACATTAACTTCTCAACAAATAACCTTTGAGTAGAGGATCCATGTCACAACAAATAATCACTAAGAAGATTTGTTGATCTCACCTATTAAAATTTTAGGTACACTCTTTGGACATTGTGTTTTCATTTTAATAGATACAAGAGCCACTAAATGTTTTATTACTCCACTAATTCTCAATAGTATTTCTAGAGAAGTTGGCTACATGGCCAACTCTTGGTTAGTTCAATATGCCAATCAAGCTAAAGCTAAAGAAAAGTAGCATTTCTTTGAAGCTAACTTGAAGTTGTAGAACTAAACATGATGCAATATAATGCAAATTTAATTTTTCAAAAATGTGGTGTGACACAATAAGGACCAAACATAGTATAAATAAAGTGGACCAAATATGATATGAAAGGAACACTTAGATAAGGATACTGAATTTTTACCAAGGGGTACAACAAAGATATGGGGAATCCATACTAGCACATTGATTAGTTGGTTAAGTGATTTAACTTCTACTTTGAAGAAAGATCCTCCAATAGTGTTAAATGCAAAGGAAGAAGAAAATTTAGTGAAATGGTGTAAATATATGGTTGCAATAGGACATGGGCTTGAAATTGTCAATTTAAAGGTAGAAGTTGCATATATCTATCGTTGTCAATCTAAACTGTACCCTCTAAAATGAATGAATTTGATTGCTTGGTGAGAACATGGGAATGACTTCAAGATGAAGGACCTTGTTGAATAAAGTCAAACCATCTTACTAAGGATATGATCCCTCTTTAAACTAGGTATGAAGTGTTAATCCAACTCATTTATTGATTATTGAGGAAAAGGTGAAGAAGGAATGCTACTATAGAAAGAGCTGATGCACTGATGTTTAGATTGGTTTCTTCCTTGCTTACTATAGCACAAAGAAACAATAGATATTGCAAAATGCTTCCATATATCTCTAATTCACAAAATCCTACAATAAATTTAAAATTAAGAGTTAACAAACACTAGAACGAAAGAAATCCAAAATTGGTTCCTTCAAATAAACTTTACATGCCATAAATATGTATAAACAATAAATAATCATTCACATGAAGACAATAGATCATACAACATGTCAAAGAGAGATATGAGATAAAAGAGAAATTTCTATTAAACTCAAGGCTTAAAGCCAATTTTAGTTGTAGAAAAATAAAAAATGCATGTCTACTATAGAACTAAAAAGAATCCACTAACAAATGAGTTGCAAGTTGTCTTTTTAAAGATCTCCAATGTGAGGAGGAAGAGAGAAGGAAAACATGGTGAGAGGGAAACCCTATTTGGTGCCTACCAACTTGACATATATGTAAAACAAATCCAATTGTGGTCGTGAAAATTATTCTCAATGTTTTTTGTCATACGGTGTATTGATGAATTTAATGAGTGAAGTACAAAGACCCCCATAAAATCTACTAGAAATCATGTCTAGGAATAATTTTTTGATGAAGAGGTTGTTTACAGATCAATAAACAAATGGTATCGCTTTTCCCTTTGGGAATTTGTAGAAGTATATTAAAATTGCTTCTATAGCTCCATAGCTCAAGGTTGGGTAGTTAAGAGTGTAGTTGCAATATTAATGGCATCACTTGGAGATTATCTTTACATTCTGGTCTCTTTGCAAAAACTATGTCTACCTTAAACTGGATATGTTGTTCTATGGGCAAATGGTTAGCATTGGGATATGCAAAACATTAATGCATAATAGGATTTTATGAGCTTGGAGATGTCATCTAAAATGTATCACCTACCTTTATAAAGGTTTAGATAGATTTTCCCACATGAAAACTACCCTTTAGTTGATTTTGGCTTTTATCAAGTTCATGTGGATTTGATATGTTCCATTGGTTTCATGCGAGAGACTAACCCACTCGAATTTTACTTTTGAATTGAACTCGGTCACTTGGAATTGTCTACAAATCCATATGGCAATCAAAGTCCTACAAATGTGGAATTGGCCATTATTGGGCTCTAGCAAAAAATCATTGATAACTATATTTGTAGGATGTTGACCTCCATCCACCCATAAAATCTATACTTAGTCAAATTTAAGCTTCATGAGGTCCTTACAAGACCTTGATCAACAATTGCACCTTTGGAATGATGTCTAATTTACATGAAAATATCCACAAAACTAGATCTACATAAAACTTTGTAATGCAGAAAATGGATCGCCATCGATCCCATGTGATTCGAGAAATTCCTAATAAACTTGCAAGTCTAAAAGCTCTAACTAAACTAATTAGAATTTTGGGTGCCACCCACTTGCAAAATTATACTTAGCTAATTCTCAACCTTCATCAGGCCAAATATAGGAACCTAACTAGCATTTGGCCTATTAGGACTCAAATCTATAGTTGGCTTGGCCTTAATAGCATCCCACTTCACCACTCAGTCACCCTCTTTAAAAATTCAATCTCTAGCCTTCTTGTCAAAATGTTGTTTAGTTTTCTTTTGGTGCTCTTCCAATGAGGCCATAGCTAACTACCTCAACTCCTCTATTTTAACTCATCCATTCTAATGGTTCTTGCATCTTCCTCCTCTAACTCCAATTTTTGGGCGAGCTCTAATGGAGGCAAGTCTAGGGACAAAGGAAGTCTAGCCTTCTTTCAATAGACTAGAACAAAAGGATAATTACCAATTGCTCTCTTGGTTGTGATTGTATAAACCCAAAGGGAACCAACTAATCCCTCATGGAATTCACTAAGAATTCTATCAAATTGATTTTATTCTACACATCTTAGCGGAAATCTCTCAAGATTTATTTAAAAAAAGATGTCATTAATCAAAGTATATGGAATAGATTGCAACCTGCAGTGTTTTATTTTGGTCTTATCCAACCACAAGGATATTCCCTAGTGGATAGGAACCTTTCCTTTTTTGTTGTCCAAGACTTACTAGCAATTATTTCTTCTTCTTGCACAACAAAAGATGAGTCATCATTTGTTGCATCTTCAACATGTTGCTCACAAAGACTTCTACCTCTTACCACCTTTGTAGTCTTGATAGTGACATCATATTCCAAAATTTTAGCTACCCAACCAACTCTCTTTTCACCTATCTCATCTCCCATTATAAAATGTCTCACACTAGTATGAGAAACCATACCTTTAATATGATTATTAGCAAACATATATCTATATTTTTTAGAGCTCTCATGATATAAAATACATATTTCTCCATGGGGTTGAAGTGCTCTTAATAGTCTTTCAATGTTTGAATGAAAAAAGCTAAAGTTTGCTCCAAACCTTCATCATTTTTCTAGGTTAGGATGGTTGCAATGCTTCTTATTCCTTCACGAGCATAGAGAATAATTTCCCTTCCTAGCCCATTTGAAAATAACCTCCTTCAACATTGATGTAATATGCTTAAACAACCCAACATAGCTAGGAATGAATTTCCTATAAAAAATTATCTTGCCAAGGAAAGATTGTAAATATTTTTTATGTGCTAGTTAAAAAGGGATTGAAATAGTCGACACTCTCTCAAGATCTATAGATATTGCTTTGGGGAGGAATGAAAAATACACTTCTTTGGATTCAATGACACCCTAGACTCTGCATCTCTTAAACACCTTTTCAAGATGCTTCAAGTGATCCTCACCAACTACAAAAAAAATAGTTACATCATCTATATTTCAAGATGAATCTTCCTATGAAACATTTAAAGGAAATATCCATGGCTTTCTAAAAGGTAGCACCAACATTTGAGAGACTAAAATTTCACCTTAACATGTTGATCATGGTTTTGAAAGAGGTCCATAGGAGGGGAAAACTATTTAATCCAAATGCTTCTAGTTGATCAACTTTAGCATTCATCTTTCATGTATCACTTGCAAGTTTATAGCATAAGAATTCTCAATTAGGTCCCAAACTTTATGTCTATATGCTCTAAGGAGGGTATTCTTAGTGACTTGTCTCTTCCTTGATTGATTACCAATTCAATATCTCCAAAAGCTTGGAGTTGTTTGATCCTCTTCTTCTTAGCGAATAACTAGCCATGAATTAATGACTCATACTCCACTACAATATTAATACAAGAAAACTGTAGCCTATGGGAAAAATGAAACCTTTTGCAATCAAGAGAGATCAATATTACCCCTACTCCAACCTTAAGTCTACTCTTGGCACCATCCAAAAACATCCTCCACAAGCCATTTGAGCCATCTTCCTACTTGAGTGTAGAAGTTATAAATGAATTTTATTCTTGTGTCATGTATGTCCCTAAACCATTCATCTCAACAACTTCAAATGAATCAATGTCATAATTTTCTCTAGCCCCTTCATCAAGCAAGAGGTTAGGGTTTGAGAGAGGTGATGTGAATGTATTAGTATGCTCTAAATCATTTTCTTCTTCTTCATGTATCATATACTTTGGACCAAAAGACTTAAGGTCATAAATCTCCACATGAAAATTTAACACAAGCTCAATCCTGATGGTAATCCTCATCCCATACTTTGTCCTCAAAAGCATGTGAGACCAATCAACAAACAAATACCCATCAATCTTAGCAGTGAAATCCCTTGATAAAATATACCAAAGATTGGGGGTAAGTCAATAACTAATATGTCTTGACTAAAGGTCAAGTATAGGTACGCATGATGTATTTATTCTAGGCCATTAATCACTCCTATTGTGTTCACTGAAGTATTATCCAAGTGAAACACACCTTTAGAAATAGGAGTGTTTTCAATACCTAGCATAACGGTTATCTTCTTAGGTATCATCGAAACACTAGCTCCTAAGTTCATCATGCAGTTAAGAAACAAGAATTTTGCAAAAAATAGAGATAAGAAGAAAGGGGGTGGATTTTTCATTTTTCCTTTGGGTTCTTCATTAGGCTAAACAAGATTGATTGGAACCCTTTATTTTTTATTTGCTAGTATAGTTAATGGAAATTAGTCCAAGGCGTCTTGCAAAAAAGTCCCTCTAAGACAAGGTAAATAATACATCTCACATGAACACATTCAAGCTTGTTTTCATTTAATCTATGATATTCAAAGGCTTGATTGCTTGTTTATATATTGAAGGCACCCAAGGTCCTCTCTTCATTTGATCTATATTTTGTCGAGGAACTCATGTCCTTTGTAGTAGCAAGTATGTTGGTCTAATCTATGTTTGTAGGCTTCACCACATGTTATTTCTTATTATAAAGAGGTTGCATTTGTGTTAAAATAGGTATAAGAACATCATCCAAATACCTTTTCTTTGATCTCTTGTTGTTTGTAACATTACCTAGAGGTGAAATTGAATTTCATGTAGGTTGATTGACTACATGATAGTTCTCCAAGCTCTAGAACATAAGATGTGTTTTAAGGGTAGACACTTGCACTGACCCATTACTTGAGTTGGGAAATTTTGCACCATCAAAACCTGTCCTTACACTCCAACTATACAAGTGGATTGTTTTTGAGGTGCATTATATAGATAACACCAATAAACTTCTTGAGCTACATTTTTTGGATTGGAACAAGAGCTTTGCTTGTACCAATAGTCAGGATTTGTCGAACAAGATGGAAAACTTGTAAAGGAAGATTTAGATTGGTACCTTGGTATCTATTAGGTTGATAAGATTGATTCTAATTTTGATTTTTATTTGGCTGGTAGCTTTGGTTGTAGTTTAAGTTAGGTTTAACAACTTGCTACCTCTCTAAGGTAGTCAATTTATTAGTCATGTTTTTCATGAAAGTCTTAAGGTCTTCGCCATCATTTGAATGACTAAAAGTAGAAGCAAATGAAAGGGGATTAGATTTTGGTAAGGGAGTGAGGGTAGGAGAATTAATTGTAGGTAGCTCTAGAAATATATGCATGGAGAGTTTGAGAAATAACTTAAATGACTTGTATCAAATAGTTCTCAACTCTTATAGAAATATTAGAAGAATCAATTAGTACAATTTCTCCCATGGATTAAATCATTACAATTATGGCACTCTTTAAATATTTTAAGAAATACGAGAAAGTGGTGTTAGGGGAAGACTTTAGTAAAGTTGGGATTCTATCCCAAGTCTTTTGAAATATAAAAGTGAAATCCATGATGAACTCATGAAGTGCTCTCTTATCTATTATTATTTGTTCAATTAGGTAGGGTGATCACTTCTATTCTCATTTATTTCATATACTTATGCTCTACCTCATCCCAATTGTGAATGGAACTAGGTTGTAGCCCATTGTACCATTACAAAGCTTTTCCCTTCAAAGAAGAAGCAAGAATTCTAACAACTATTCTCCTGTGTAATATGGTAGACAAAGCATATGTTTCCAACATCTTGGATGTGTTAAATGGGTTTAGTATCATTCTTTCCAATAAAAATAGAATGATTTTTAGTGTTATCATCATATTGCTAGAGATCAAGAGGACTGGCTCCATTAAATGTCACAAAGTTTCTATTTCTTGGGGCTGCCATTGGAGAAATATGAAATAAATCCCTATTTAAATTAGCAACAAGGATCCTAAGGTGAGTAGACATATTAAAGGGAGGTGTAAACTAGGCTCTAGGAGATGGTGATATAAAAATTCTATTTCCCCTTTTTATTGGTGATACAAAGATTCTATTTCTACTTCTAATTACAAGATCTAATAATTCAACAAACTAAAAATTACCTCTTGATGAAGCTCTAGTTTGCATTTTGGGCATGAAGGATTAGCACTGTTTGAAGCCAATATAATGGATTCACTTGAAGTGTGTTAATTTTATAGGTTTTAGAATATATATTCTATAGGAGCTAAAAATTAGCTCTATCCCAAAACCACTTGCAAAAATCATAAAAACCTTCCACACGAGAGCATGCAAGAAATGAGCTTGCTTGATATTAATATCTATCAATAATGATAACAAGGTATATAACAAAAGTGTACAATGACCTTGCTTATATAAACAAGGTGTGATGAAGTACCAAACATTAAATGATTGTGCCATTATTAAATGACATGAGTCATCATTAAATGACCTAGGGCCCTACTATATATTTTTTTTGATCGGTAATAAAGTTAAATTTATTAATAATAAAATAAAGATTACAAAGTAGTCCACAATGCAATTTCATTTAAAATCCCTTCCATACCCAACCAATTCCTACATAAACACTCAAAGACCTACAACTAATTTCTACTATTATCTACTCCAGAAGTTACAAACAAAGTTTCATTACATATGACCAACATGCTTAAATCCAATAACCCCTAAAGAACCTATTAACAGGTCAAAAGTTTGAACCATTAATTGATCTTCCTTTAGTCTGAGATTGGAGGACCATTGTAAAATCCTTTTGCTTTTCCTTCTTTGCTTTCTTCCCCTTGACCGTTTGCCAATCGTCCTCCACCCTTGTAGCCTCCTTATGCCACTCCAATGACTTATCTCGAGGATTCTTCCAAGCTCCATTCCAACTACTAATTATTTGTTGACTTTGACCTTTATCCTTCCATTTCCCAACATCTTTCTCTTGTGGCCTCACCACACCTTTTTTCTCCCTACAATTTGGTGTTGCAACCCCACTATTGGGATTCATCTCCTTTTTGTTTCCCTTCAAAACAAATTTATCATTGTTCCCATCTGGGTTCCCTTCTTGTGTTAAGATAGCAATATTTTGTTGTTGATCCATCCTTCTAACCTCATTGTCCATCGCCTTCCCTTCCTAAATAAGATCCCTAGATGCCCGTCCCTCCTCCACTCTGCCTTCCAGCTGAGAGCTCACTTGCTTCTCCTCCTATTTCTCCATAGTGTAGTGCTGGGGAGCCACATCTTTCCACCAAGAAGTAGATTTCTTTGCTCTATGTTTGACACATTCAACAACCAAATGCCCAGTTTGATAACAATTTCTACACCTAAAGGGTACCCCTTCATATTCCAGGGGCTGCACCCAACACCCTTCGATGTTTTTAGCTAAATCTCCTCCGGATGCACCTTGGACACATTCATTTCTACCAAAATTCGAGCATAAGTTGAATGCAAAATATTTGAAGATCCCTCATCCACCATTAAAAGCTTCCTAAAGAGTTCCCTACACCTCAAGCATGAATCAAACCAAAAATATAGGGGGAGATTAGAAAGTCTTACCCAAACAGGAACCTTCTCAAACACTTCAGTGGCTGGATTAAAAGTTGGATGCCATGGCTTTAACATCAAAGTATGTTTTTCTTCCCAATCCTAATGATAATTGCAAAGAATCTTATTTCTATCATGTTCCTTTTCAAAAACAACAATAAAAAAGCCTTTAGCCATATGATAAATTTGAACATACCCTTCCACAATAGGCTTCCAGTGGTTGGAGATCCATTGATGAAGGCCAGTCAAGCTTGGCCAGAATCCCCTGAATCTCCCAATTAGGCCCAACCTAGAAAAACTTTTTCATTAAATGCCACTTCTTGTTCCAGTTCCCCATCTAGTTCCAATGTGATTGATTTAGAAGAGTGTTGGAAAGTAGAGTTCCCAACACCCCCTCCTATGGACCTTCTGGTCGGGTGCTTCATAGCCTTAAGATGCTCATATTTGTTCCCCTCAGACTTAGGCCTCTTTGACCCCTTAACAACTCCATCTCCCCCTGAAGCAACAACGTCTTGTTGCCCTCTTTTCTGAAGCAGATTGCCATCCTTTGAGGCAGAGCTTGCATCATGTTGTCCTGAAAGTTTCCCATCATTTTCATGTTGGTTATTTTGTCCATCTTTAACTCTGTTGCCATCTCTGCCTAAAGTAAATCCTTCAATCTTCCTCGAAGTTGTCGTTCCTAGAGGCCACGAACCAGGCAAAACCCTAGCTATGACAACGTGTTATAGACAACTGTTGGCGTCTGTTGCCATCGCATGAGCTATGACCTAGGGCCCTAATATTTAATAAAAGCTAAAGGATAAAATCTTATCGAAACAACTTATATATGTCTAAGACCTAAGTGGAATTAATTACATGTAAATAGGATCCCACTAATAACTAGTTAGGAAAATTACTTATTTACACCAACACCCCCTTTTAAGTGCAACTGAGGGAGAAGCAATTATTATGAAAGTGATGCAAGGATGGGTCCTAGCTACAAGGCTACTTTAGATACCCATTTACAAATGCAAAGGAAATCTCTCACAAATGGAGAAAAAGGAGAAAAACCACATGGGAAAAATCACCTCTCCAAAAGAGAGAAAATATATAAACAAGGATGATGAATGGAGGAATCAACGATAACCACCAAGGACTACATCTATTATGAATATACAATTGATAACCCCCATAAGAGGTAAAGCGAGAAACTATGTATCCCCCCCACAATGTATACCTAAAAATGGTGAGTTCCTGAAGATAAAATATGAACCAATTGTTGATATTTCACACCAACTTCTATGACCCATCAATCAAAATCGATCTGAGAGATTTTATATGGGCCATCTTGCATGAGTTATATCTTGAAAAATCCTAAAATTCTAAGTATCAAAGTTTCAAATTTTCGGGCTTTCACTTGTCTACATACCAGCATGCATTCTCTATCATTCCCAATCTTCCATCTTTTTCTCTTTTCTTTCCATTGCTTGCATAAGTATTTCGGGTTTTGCGCATTGGCCTTAACCCTTAACTCTTATCGTTTCCCTTTCATAAGCTATAATGATTTCCCTCAATCATTGAAGTCTCAATGAAATCTAAGAAAATTTGGCTAAGTCTCAAAATTTTAGAGTTCGAGGATCAACCTTCTTCCTTACATCTTACCATCTTTTCATCTTAAGTGTTAAGCCTTCCTCCTGATCCCAATCCCTAATGTCTCATCTTTGGATTTCAGTTATCAAACTTTCCATCTAACTTTAGTCTATCTTTATAATAAGACTTAAGGTTTCCTCAGGACCCTCAATCTCTGATTCCTTACCTTTGGACTTCATGCATTGGATGCCCCTCTTATTACTTATCACATTTTATGATAAGGCGTAAGCCTTCTCTCTAACTCCCAACTTCTGACCTTTCTCTTCTTCCATAGTCTTCCAATATCTCCACCAACCTTCAAATATTTTGGCATTCTTCCTTCTCTTCTTCTAGCAAGCATCAAAACTGACACCTGACACCTGATAATTGATCTTCCAAAGTTCACAGTTTTGAGATTCATATGCGATATGAGGTATGCTTGATGCACGACGGGGTTCCTCCTCTTACTTTTGGGATCACAACATTTCTTCTCTTCAACATTTCGACAAGTGTTCTCTAGCAAGTTCAATGCTCAATGTTCGACGAAGGTGCTTTTTCAAGGCTTTGAACCATTTGATGTTCGACAAAGTGGTTCTATCAAGCTTGAAACTCCAACAATACTCCAAAAAGCGTTTTCTTGAGCCAAAATCATCATTAATGTCTAACGACTCTCCTTAGATGTCTAATCTTAGTTTCTAAGGTGGTAGAGAGGGCATTTAATGCATAATTTAATGCATCTCTTGACTTCTACATGTGGAATAAGCAGTGCCCATGCTCATTTATTGCATGCAGTTGTCACTTCTATGGGTTTTTACGCTAGATCATAGATTTCATGGGGGTTTCTTTTGCTTTTGCAATTACTAATGCTCAAGAAGGGTATGACACACACTATAGAGCTATTTTTAGTAGGCCTTCAACTCAAGTATCGAGGAGCTAGACATTTTTTTATGATCTAATTGAGTTTCCTTTTGATTGCTAATCCTAGTTGGGTTAGGGTTTTGATTTGAATCATCTAAGTTATGCCTCAACTATAAAGGCAAGCATTATATTCATTCTAAGGGTTCTTCCCTGGATTTTCTCTAGCATACTTATGCTACTTTTTCATTCTACAACTATAAAATTGGCTTTCACACCTCTAAGTTAATAAAATCACTATTTTTACCTCTTCTCAATTCTTGTATCTTGTGTAACATTCAATACCTCTATGCATGCATGAAATTTCATCATTTTACAAGCTATGTGATTATGCTAATTTGCTATAAGTGTTAATTATGGGTAATCTGTACCCCTTTTAGGATCTTTTAGACCATAGCCTTCATGCTCTTTTATAAATTTGGTGAAATAGAGAACTATGTGAGCTTCTTTAATGATTTTTTGATGCTTTAAATGCAATCACATGAAGGAAGAAATGTATTCAATCTTGGTGCATCACCAGATTTCTAATTTTTAGCATCCTCTTCTCTCTTTTCGTTTTTTAGTTTGATAGATTAGGATTAGTGTAGAGTTATCCAATGCTTGGTTAGACCGGTATTGTTGCATCTAGTTTTGAGAGGAAGTCACCCTTCTCCAGAGATATGACCTCATTTGCAAGGTCCCACACCTTGAGGTCAATTCCATTATGTCATTGGAATTTTGAGCATATGTTCAATAGGGTGAAATTTTATTTGACAACATTTTCGGCATGCCCAATGGGATCAATCAAGTGGCGACTTTTAATTCATCCTGCCGAGAAAGTGGTGATGTTCTTAGCATTTTCAACCTTTAAGAGGCATTCAACAAAGTACCTAGTGACTTTGTAATCAAGTTGGTGACCTTGCTGAAACTTAGAAGTTTTGGTTCTAGATCATACCTGCAAACTCATGCCCAAAATTCAAACAAGAGCATCTTCTAGAGGTATTTTTCAATAAACCTATCACCTTAAAATTTATACATGATATTTAGAAAAATCCAAATTAATTCCCTATCCTTCTTTTGGTTAAACCCAAAAGTCTCCAAGCTCACTCATATGGGTCCTCTACACTACTTGAATTCCAAAAATTTCCTCATAGCCATCTTTCTAAAAAGCGATCATTTGAAGCAGTTCTGATAATATCATTGGATCCCAACAAGGTTGTCATAACTACGTTGAACCTCAATGGGGTTGTCACAACTTCCTCTATTTTTGTTAGTGGGTGGAAATTACTTAAACAACAAAATTTGAATTGGTTTCAAGAACCCTTTTGGGAATCGCCAGGGTTTCCAAAACCTTTAATTTTTTTGAAGGGATCATCTTAAAAGGAAACAATGAAAACATAGGTTTTTGAAGCTTCATTGAATTTCGATGAGGTTCTCAAAACCTCGTTGGTACCTAACACTTGTTCCACAATTTTCTTTTAAACCCACCATTTTTATGTTCAAAGATTTCTCCTTGGTTAAAGGATGTGTTATTTCTTAATGGGCAGAATGGAAATAATGTATTGCAGAAGGAGAATCAATCAAAACTAGAAATTATCAAATGAAAACCAAAATTCACCACATGACAAGAAGTGGTTAAACATAAAAAACACACATATTATATTAATTGGATAAACACAAATACAAATTTTATATGCACAAAGAGAGAAAATTAGGATGCAAATCCCCTCCACAACTTCTTGAATTCTCTCAATCTATGCGGGAGAAAAGGGATTCTCATAAAATTATACATAATACGCAAAGGTTTCCATTACATTCTTCTCAAGCCCCTTTGCATAAGAGGGTAATATATTGCTTAACTTCTTCCTTCTTGAGAGCAGTGCCAATACAAAGGACCTCTCCAACCAAGCCTTCTTGCAAATTCTTGCCTAAAAGTCCCAAGGTAGTCTCAACACTAGCTCTATACACCACCTTGTGCGCTCTCTCTTTTTGAGACCCTTAATCTTGACCATTTAAAAAAAATAAAATTAGTAGTTTAGAAAGTAGATTCAGAGCACTACAACTCTTGTTCTTGTTTCATCTTCAAATATTGAGTGTAACTATCTTCATTTTCTCATTGAATATCAAACTTTGCTGATTTAAAAAAAAGTGGCATTTTAACACCCCCTTTTGTATCACATCTTGGTGTGCTTACCAACCAAAAAATTCCAAGATCAATGGCATCATCTTTGTTGTCTTTAACCCATGGTTTTGATCAAATCAGTTCAATAGTTTTAGGATCCATAACTATTTTTTAAATGTATGTTGTATGAAATACATAAATCAAATCAAATATAATAAACATAAAAGACCATGTTTGATTGATACTTTTTGGAAATCCTTTTTCTTAATCTTTATAATAGGTGTGAAGACAATAATTTCATGTTAATATGTGACAATTTATTTTATGTCATTTTCAACTATAATGGTTGTACATAAACAATTTTTTTCATTGAAAGTTCAAAGTTGCGTCTCACTTTTATAAAGGAAATGGTTAACACTGATCGAACTTTTTATAACTTGAATCACTAGAAACTAGCATACATGTTTTGAATTATGAGATGATGTAAACTAATTAAATGTAGAATGTTTGGTATATTTTAAGTTTATATTTTATAAATAGAAAAAATATTTGAATACAGTTTTTGTAAAGTTGAAACTATAATTTAACTTTGTTGACAAATTGTTGAGAAATGAAGTGTCATTTTTTATATAGTAAATTTTATGTTTTCCTTCAATTTAATTTGTCATATTTATAACTTAAAGCTTTAGTGCATAAATTAATTTCAAATAAATCTTGAAAATTATATGTATTGAAGTGCAATTATTTCAATGGGGTGTACCTTTTTGTCTTTGTTTTTTCTAAAATAAAAGTAGATATTCTCTTGACATGAAATCCTTTCTTGTGCTTCATATTTTTTCAGAAATTTCATAAACTTTAATATTTTTCTAGAGAAAATAATCAACCTTATATTTTGGTGTTGATGTCATAATTTTAGTAAATACATATTAACACCAATTAAAATATTTTTTAATTTCATTTTTTGAAAAGTACACTTATAGATCTATGAAAGAGCTATTTTAAAATTTAAATAAAATTTATTTATGTAAGTAGGAGTTATTAGAATATCAATTTTTTAAATAGCCTCATTTTTCTATAAAATGATCCCAAAGAGATGTTACATATGTATTTAGTGGACATCTCCATTTGAAAAAATCATGGCCTAGATCAAAACTTGCTAGAATACGTCCAATTAGAGCATATGTTTGACTAAAATTGACTTTAGTTGAAAATACTTTAATTCATTTATGCTAATAAGTTGGCCTAAAGTGTGACACAACTTTGAAATTTCAACCTTTTTATAAATTAGTCTTGGGATGCATGTTTATTTTTATTCATTTGGCCTACAAGTGTGCCAATATATACAATCAATATGAAGAAAAGGAACTCTAGTTTTTTACATTTGTCAAAGAATATAATGTCTTATGTATGTATTCTGAAAAATATTTATTATAATTATTTATAGTGAATAAAAAGAATATCATTTAAATTTTAAGTGTCATGCCTTAATGCCTATTTTTGTAATGAATAAGAAGAAAATCATTTCATATATTGCAAATAATTTGTGAATCCAAATCTAACACAAAACTATTTTGTGTACAATCATAGAGGAGAGGGCTCAATAGTGGTACACCCTAATTTTATTTTAGGGGTTGAAATGGCCTTATATGTATACCATGCTAGCACTAAAAAAATATAGAACCACATAGATAGGTATGTGGAGAGTTCAAACACATCGATAAGGTTGATTTATGAGAATTACTTTTTGGGGGGTCAAAAAACAATTGACTAAAGGTGGCTCACTTGGTCCCCCTTCTTGAACACCGTTTGTCCACTATGTGTCCACATTGAATTCTTTTCAATATTCAAGTGTACACATTATAGTAAAATGTAAAAATATTAAATCTACATGAATCCACACTCAACTCCCACATTATCATATTTACTAAGTACACCTCCATTCTTGCCAATATCATATATAGTAGAGAAATGAAATGATAACATGATCAATAATACAATCCACTGTATTAAACAATGCACTAGGGTCCACCAACCACTATTTTTTCCCACAAATGAAATGTAGAGGTTGTTTATATCTAATGCCTAAAATAATGTGATAAGTTAATTTTCACAAGTTAGAGTGATGATTGAATAGAAGAATAAAATTTATAAATATAATTGTGTTCATAAATACAACCATAGGGATGGTAGAAAGTATCAAGTTCATAAGGAGGCTAGAATCATCAATAGAATGCTTATTTCCTAATTCCCAACAATATATGAACCCCTAGCATGAGAGAAAAAAGAGAGAAACACACAAACACTTGGAAAAGCCAATTACATATAAACACATGTATTGTGATTGAATTGTTTGAGACAATAGTTGAACTACCTCTTCTAACAATTGAACTTCCACACATGGAAGTATAAAATATGGGAAATCAATGTATTTGGGGCAGTTTTGGAGACTCGTGAGAAGAAGATTATAATGGAGAGAAGGCCGAAGGATTATAACCAAAACAGTTTTTCTTGTACACTTGAATGATGAATGTTGCCAGTAATAATAAAACAATTTGAAACTATTCTATTATCTAAACATTGTTTATCATTGATCAGGTTGTGGTTGCATGATTGGGTTGCCTATTAAGGAACCCCAATCTCAACTGCGTTAGTGAGAGGGATCTGGTGATGAATATGACCAATACAAGGAATACAATATAGTAATTCAAAAACAAGAAAAAAACAACTCCCATGGAAAATATCGACACCTTATAGTCCACTAACATTAGTACTCACTTTATTAACCTAAGAAAACTTAAATAAGTGTAGAAAAAATATATGTTAGAAAATAAAAGCTACACTAAAAAATCTAATCAAAATAGACCAAAAATACTAGAGAAAATAACATGAAAATTAAAAAACAAAAGTTTTTAATAATGTCCATGAGACCAAGCAACTTATGAGACCCCAAGGTATTAAACAAATTAGCTATACATATAAGCATCAACTAGTAGGTAACTTGAATTATGTTTGATTGACATCTATTTCCTTTTTGAGCTTGGATCTTCTATTGTGATTCTTGATTGAATAAATTGTTATTTTTGCTAGCTTTTTCTCTTCAAACAAGGTAGTCATGGATCCAATGATTAAAGTATTGATGTAAATTATTTGTATATCCTTGTAAGCTAGACACTTTATGATTTTGTGCTATTATATTTCCACTAACCTTAATGTACAAAACCAATATATAATCTATTTGTGCACTTTTCCTAAATAACTTTGTCCATCTTTCGATTTTTCACCTAAGGTAATGTGAGCTATTTCTTAGTTGAGCTATTAATATTTTTTCTTTCTACTTTATTTCGACTCCTATAAAATCCTTTTTCTTGCTATCCCATGTATGATTGAAATGTTCGACATAGTATTCTCTTTGCTTACTAGTTTATTTTTTCCACATGGTTGCCCTAATTTTTTCTCTTAATATCTTTTTATTTAAATGTTGTTATTTGGACAATCTTGTAGGTTAATATCCCACTTACTCATCCAATCGATATTTTGTTTCATCCACATGCTCTTCCTTCTATTTAAATTTTCCCCTACTATCATCTTGGACTGATGATGCAACTTCATGTTCTCTATTCTATTTAAACAACTTAACATTTGGATTAAAGTTGATGCCTTAAAAGGAAAGACACCTACCTCAACTAAAATGATCTCAAATAAAACCAATATTTTGATTTCAAAACTACTTGTGATTAAATGCTTTTGTAATCTTTATATCTACCTCCATGTCATCACTACCACATTGCTACCCCAAACCTCACAACTATATAATACCTCTAGAGTGACAAGCAACCCAAAAAAAGTCTTGTTAGTTTTTTAGTCCCACAATTCAACCTTTCTACATCCACTTTATGATAGATATAGAGGTTTCCAACCCACTCGTATCCTTTTTGTCCTACAAGTCTTTTAGTCGAGTTTGTTGTGAAAATCAAGGCCAAGATATCTATATTCATTTACCACTTACAAGGTCTACCTTAAAAACAATCGATTTGTTTCTTCTTTCTTTTCAAGGTAAAGATCACAACTTTGATTTTCTCATATTCACTTGCATCCCTACTTCTTGATAAAACAATTTCAAGCCCTCATACACTCTCTCAAATCATACCTTGTTTTTCCATTAATATAATGTCATCCACATATATAAGCATCATTATTACATAGATGACCAAGTGCACTCCTCCATCACTAAACATGTTTATCCACTCCTCTAACTTGTTAATGTATAGCTCAAATAGAGTAACAAATAACATATATCCTTGTTTCATCTCAACAGTGCTCTAAAACATTTTGATAATCCTTGTCTTGTTATAATTTTAGCTCAAACTTGATCATACAACCTATGAACAACTGCCCCATACATCTACAAAATTTCCAACTCTTCATTGTCTATCCCAAAGTTTGCTTCTAGGCATGGTGACAAATGCCTACTTGAAGTTAACAAAACAATAGAAAACTTATTTTACTCGTTTATCCCAAAATTTCTCAAATAGGTGTCAAAAGTAATGCAACACAAAAATATTCTTTCCCTTTTTCCCCTTTTCCTTCCTTTTTGGTGTAAATACTAATTCTACACTCTATCATACTCTCAAAGAGTTTTTTCAAAAAGAGGATTAATCATTATATGCAATAGTTTGATGGGTTGACATTTTCACTTTTGAGAAGACGAATGTCGACATTATTTGTCTAATTTACTATACAACAATTCTAAATGACCTTATTGAATATCCTTTGATGTGTGGTATGAGGGCTTCCAAACTCCATTTTAGGTATTTATCTACAAAACATATATGTCACGTACTTTACCTATTGCTACCTTTTTAATTCCTTCTTTAATATCTTTTGTGGAAAAGAATTTAACCATTTTGTTAATTATAATTATTAAGAAAATGTCTTTATCTTCATCTTTCATACACTTTTTTTTTTTTCGTATTTTAACCATTGATAATCTTAATATTATTTTTCTTAATTATTATATTATAATACTTCCTTCTAAAAAAAATTTATAAATTTATATTTTCAAAAAACCAAAACAATTCTTTCCTCTTGTTTTTTTTTTCTTTTTAAAATCTTTATCATCATTTCCTAAACCCTTTTATATTCCTTTTCCTTTCCCAAAAATTCCAACAATTTCTTTGCTGCTTTGCAATCTTCAGAATTATTATTTAATGCTCTAATTTTGCAACTCATACGGCTAACTCACTCCCGCTTTTCTCATACTAAAGTATTTTGAGTTTTAAATTCCTCCCGAATACAACAGAACCCTCATTTCAAATGGCCATGGTTATGAACTCAAAATCTGGTGCATAAGTTATCAGGCCAAGAAGTAATCCCTGATTGGTAATGTGGTGGATCGATAACTAGATTTTTCGACTTAAAAGTATTCAAAATCCATCTGCAGATTCGTAAAATTCGAATTAGGCGTCATCTTTTATGACGTCGGACTTTGTTTTCAACAAAAATCCATCCTAATAAACTTTTTGTACAGATTTTGGTTAAATAATTACTTGTCAAATCTTTTAACAATTTGATAACTAAAAACCCCTAGACAAAGGAAAAGTTACAGATTGGTCCACCCCTCCAACGGAAAAAAATGAAAGCCTCAGAGTTCGAAGAGATTCGAACATTCCTCCTCCAAAACGAAGCCAATCCCAGACTCCTCTCCCTTGCACAAGGCCAGTTCCCCTCCATCCCCTTTGACACCCTCATTGCAATTTCCTCGCAGGAAAAATCCCGCCAGCTCCGAACTGACATCCCCAGGTTTACCAGATCCCATCTCCTCCGTCAATACATTTCGAGGTAAGCGTCTCTCTGGAGAACTTTTTTAAGGAGTTGGATTTTTTTTGGTATTTAATTGTAGGAGACTGTCTTCAGTTAATTGAAATGCAAATGAATTTTGAGGAATACAATGTATATTTTAGAACAACTTTATATATATTTTAAAGCAAAAATAAAGCAATTAGTTTTCTTCTTGTTTGTAATATTGCTATCAACTAATTTAGGTTTTTGAAAAAGACTAATTGATTATATTTTTAAATGATTTTTTTGTTTGGTGAATGAATTGTTACAGCCATTCCCTATTTGATTTTTTTTTTTTGAATGAAATTTTGCTGTGTACTGTTTCATGTAGGATTTTTGAAATTATCTGCTCTCTACAGATCGCATCAAGCACATACTTTGTCTTAAATCTTGATGATGGATTCTGGAGGCACCGAACACCTGTAAACTTAAATGCTATTCTGATGATTTAGAAAATCTACATGAAATGGCCAATTAGCTTAAAAAGTAGCCCTTGAAAGTACCCTGACACTTGTTAACAACAATCAACACAAAACTTTAACCCTCTTCTTTTAAAAATTATTTAACCTAATTTAATGCTTTTGGCTTTCATAGCGTTTTAGCTTTTGATTGCACGATTCCCAGATCACCGTGTCAGAGTTTTTAATTTCCAGAATTCCATCCGTGTTCTTTATGGTCAGATACATTGCAGGGGATGAGATTTTGAACCTAAGTAAGGACTCCGGGTTACCTCCCTGCCTTCTCTGCAGGTTTTTGTTGGAGAATTTGTTTGGGTTGAACAAGCAGCAGATCACACAGTGCCTCAAAGATCCTCTGATTCTGAACAGGTTTCAAATAAATTCAAATGCAGAGGAGAATGCTGTGGTTTCAATTGCCAGAGTTATTGAGGATGTGCAGAAATGCGTGGAGTGTGATCAGGTTGTTTCGCCTTGTGTAGAGATGGTACGAAGAGTTACAGGACTAGAGTAAAGACACTGAAACCTTTTCTACTACAAGTTTGTTTTTTAGCTTGCTTTACATTCGTGTACCGAATGAAATTGATATTTCCTTGTTTTTCTTTGGTAAATTCTTCATCTGTTGGATAAAATACACGCAGCAAGTTGGGTATGCTTTTTTGTCCAATTTCAATAAGATGTCTCATGGATTTGAAATTAGGCTTCGTGTTTGAAGTCTTTGATGCTTTTACCTCTTAAGCTCATCCCATATGACAAACTGATTTTGTATGAAAACTTTTTTCGGCCTAACAAAATATATTTATTTACCTATCAACCCCAATAATAATGACTGCCAATTTAATCTATAGTGGTTTCTTCCCCAAACTTCAAATGACAAGGATGAAGACTACTGCATTGATGGATTGGTACTTAGGTTCATTGTATTTGATACCTCAAAATTTTGTTTTTTTAGAGTTCTAATCTACTTTATGTTCTCCTACCATGATGGTGCTTCATTTTACTAGTGATGTATTAGATGAGCAATCTACTTTCCTTATGCTGAATTGGCTATTCTTGGCGACTTGCAGATATTGAAATCTAAATTTGAATTAAACCATCTAGTTAATCACAATTAAGCTCAAAACTCATGTCAAATTAGTCAAGTAAATACAATTCCACCAAATTCAGTTGAACTTGGGCTCAAGGGTGGCCAGTGTTAATAGGAACACTTTAATATGAGGAGTATGCTCATGGATTCCAAATTTGAATTATTATCTTGACACTTGCTATTTTTTTTGAGCATTTGAGTGGGAACCCAGATATGAAGACAAGCTTGTGTGCAGGTGAGCCCATTTACATAAAATCTTGGATACATGGACCTAGGGCTCACCAAGATGATGGGCTTGCTTTACCATTTCCATTTCAAGCTGTCAACATGTGTGCTTATCTACTTATTTGCTTATCATGTAATTCTTCTATATTAATATTTATTATTGTTATTTTTTTGGATAAATAGAGCCATATATAAAACATAGGAAGTAAATACAATCCATCTTTAAAAAATACTGATGTCCCAAAGTCATGTAAATTGGGTCAATTTGTGAAATAAAGTATCATGCGGCCCCAAAAAGGAAACAAACACCACAAGGAATAAAGGCTTAGTAAAGGCTTTCATCACTACCTCTTTACAGGAAGCTATTAAAAAGGCTTTGGATCTTAAGACTTCAGCCCCTAGAGGTAGATTTCAGCCTACAGGACATCAAAGGTCAGCATGCTATGGACAATTCAGATCAGTTCCTTATAGACAACCAATGACTATAATTATGTATAGCCAAAAACCACTACTTTTGGGCAGTAAAAGAAATCGTTTTCAACTAGGTTATCAAAATGTAGAATTACCAAAAACCACTAAGGAAATTGAATCAAGGAATGAACTCCAAAGAAAGAAACTTTGCTTCTCATGCAAAGAGCCTTGGAAACTAGGTTATAGGTGTCTTCCAAAAGAATAGGTGCATTACATTGAGGTAATTTTTGAGGATGAGGAAGAAGTAGAAGAATCAGAAGCAATAACATAAAAGGAAGAACTATAAGTAGAAGCAGACGTAACAGAGGGAGAGAAGACTACTAGTAGTACCTTACTTACACTTTTAGGTGCACCTAGGTATCACCCATTTAGAGTTTGTGGAGTGTTGAAAGAACATTTGTTGGCAATATTTATCGATAGTGGGGCAACCCACAATTTTATTGATGAGAGCTTGGTAAAACAAAGGAGGGTACCAACAGAGGACTTGCACAAATTTAATGGTATTGTGATAGATGGATTTACTATACCATGCTCCAGGAGGGTTAAATGATTGAACATTACACTTGGTAAACACAAAATTACTGATGGCTTCTATGTAGGTGGCATAAAAGAAACAAGTCTGGTTTTTGGGGTACAATGGCTCCATTCTCTTAGGGAATTCGCACAAAATTACAAAACCATGGAGTTGAAATTCCAACATGAAGGTAAAGAGGTTGTGCTTCGTTGGTACTTTATTTGTCATTCCTTGTAGTATCACTTCTTCTCCCTCTTGAAAGGAAGCCAGGTACACGGAAAAGCTTCCAACACTAATCTATCAGAGGAGAGAATGTGCAAATTTTACAGTTTCAAACCCTTATTCAGTTACAATAAAGAAGATGCACATAACAAGTAAAGATAAACAGCATCAAAGATGCACTAAAAACACATAACACCAAATATATGTGGGGAAAACCCTTTCGGGAAAAAAAACCCCACACTCCAAAAGCTTGAACAATGTATTATCTGTAAACAACGATTACAATACACTTGTAGCGCAAGCTTCTATAGGAGTTTATCTGTGTTACAATTTTGGAGTAAATCAGACAGCATAACGGTATCTCAACACAACTTCATGCTACTCCAAAATATACAGGTGCTCAATATATAAGATCTAACAATGCATAAAATAAACATTTCTAAAACAACTGCCAAAGGCTAAATGTGCAACATGGAAAGCGCCAAAAATACTGCAGATGCATAATGGTAAGTTTCCAATTGTCACCACATGCCAATCTACAAAATCTGCACTTGCCAAAATAATTGCACCTCAAAAACTCACATTCCATGTAAACTCAACACAAAAATAGAAAAATCTTTTATGCAGAACTCCGCTTATAAAATCAACTTTCCACCTTGACTCCTCATCCAAATAGAAATTGCAAGTTGTAACTCACAAAGACAAAGTGAGGAAATCAGCAACATTTAATATTTAGAAAAATCAAAGGTTGAGACACCTTCTTTTTCCTAACACCTCCAACTAAAACTTTAGTTCCATGTTTAGAAGTTTCGTTTGATCTCCTCTGATGAGTGCAACCACTAGATTCCTAGGACCATATTCGTGTCTCCTAAGATGACAACATAGAAGTCATCCTTCATATCATATCCTCTTAGATTAAGATTCAATTGAGAGATCTTTCTATTGCATTGGATAGTGTAACTGTTGGCTACGATAACACTGAACCCTTCAAAGTCCTTTGTCTTGAGGTCTCGCTTGGCCACTAGTCCCTCATCAATGAAGTTACAAATGCAAAAGGGGTTGTACCTTAGAGTTCCAGAGAGTGTGGCAAGAGTGCCTCCCAAAATGTCTCCTTCCTCTTTTGGTGGTTGTTCTTCTCCAATCTCTTGTTCGATTTCTTCACTTTGTGGTTTTGGCTCCTCAAAGCTCGCTTCATCATAAGACCTTACCTCAATGTAGTACATTTGTCCTTTCCCTAGACATCTATGTCTAGGTGACCATGGCTCCTAGCAGTTGAAGCATAACTTCTTCCTCCTAAATTCATTCATTCTTCGCTTCAATGTCTAGTCTTGATGGGAAACTCTTGGTTTGTTGTACATTTTTGTGAAAAGACTTCTTTGGAATGAAGGTTTTGGTTTGGAACTTATTCGTTGCATGGAAATATCTAGTGCCAAGGCTTGCTTGATGGCCTCTTGTAAGGAAGGTGGTTCAAAGGATTTGACCAATCCATTGAGAGATTCAGTTAGCCCTTCAACGAAGAGCATAGTCAATCTTCTCTCTGTGATGTCTGGCACCATTACTAACAATTTTTGAAACTCTATTACATAGTTTTCCAATGAACCGCACTATTTAAACTAAGTCAAATCTTTGAAATACACTTTAGGATCCCTCCAATCAAATCTCTTAATGAAAAGTTTGTAGAATTCATCATATGAGGTAATGAATCTGTCGCAAAAAAATTCTGTCATGGGAGGTGGAAGACGCGAAAAAATGACACGATTTGCAGAGAAAACGCACACCAAAATGTATGAAGACTTTTCAACGCACGAATAGAACATAGAGGAGATACCCGCACAAAAAGAAGAAAGAACACGATCTTCTTTAGAAAAAATAAAACGTAATTTTGATTAGAATGAAGTCATCCAGGCTTCAAAAAAAAAAAATCACATCAAAAAGGAAGAAGATGCTTTCAGAGATTTTGTTTTAAAAAAAATCACTTTCCCTCTTATTTGAACTGTGCTTTGATACCATGTTTTGGTAAAAAACTGAATGGATTAAAAGGATAAGAGTCGAATGCTCTTAAAGAATCTACAATCATCAGATTTAGAAATAAATCTGGATGTTTCTAAAACAAAAACAAAAGATCAAAAATGGAAACAACTATCTTACAATACGTTACAGGTTGATTGAGCATTAATTAATTAATTACTAAATATAATTTTAATAGTTTGATCATAGATGTGAATGGTGATGATTTGATCTTTGGATAAATGATTGAGATTTATTGAGAATGAGTAGAAAATCTTAATTGGCTAAAATAATAAAAAAGGAGTTATGATGGCTTCTTAATGGGCTCTAAAATGGGCAAGAGTAATTAGCTCTTTTTATTTATTTATTTTAATTAATTAGTTGTGCATGGAATAAAAAGAGGATGAAATCACAAAGGAGTTATGATAGAATATCAGTGGATAATTATATTTTTTAATTATTTGTGGAGGAAAGGTGAAAATGGATTTGTTTATTTATTTTGAAATAAATGGATGAACGTTAGCTTAATTAACTTACTAATATGAATTATTTAATTAATTAGTGGTGGTGAATGAAATGGGGAGTTAGCATGATAATGATAATGAGGAAATGTTAGGAGGTGGTGAAAATTAAGTGTCTCATTGTGCCCCTCTTTGAAATGATGTTGCAAAGTAACAACATTTCAAAGAAGTATATATAGGCACTTGGTGGAATAACATTGGCGATAATATGCTTGGGGCATTGAGATTTCGATTTTAGTATTGATTGATGGTTTGTATTTATAGTGAAATTGATTTAAGTTGATTGACAATTGAGGTGGATGATTAAGGGTGGATTTGATACTTCAATGCTTGGAGGGATTTTGGATTTGCAATGTTAGTCTTGATTTTAGATTATTTGATTTATGGATAGTCACTGGAGAGGATAGGTGGGTTTGAAGAACATGTGTGTGCTCTTGAAATGGATGAAATAGGGATAAGATAGTTAGGGATGAATGGAAGAGATAAATTTGAATAGATTTGGGTGTTAATGATGGGTGAAGGGATTTGTGATGATGGATAGAGTTAGTTAAAGGTTGGATGTTAAAGATGGAAAGGTTAGTGATGAATGGAAGGGAGAGATATGCAAAAGATGAATGATAGATGAAATGATTATTTTATTTTTCGATTGTTTGTAGATAATGAAGAGATGAGTATGGTAAAGGGCTAGGTGGAATGGATATGATGGATGATGAGTGAATTTTTTTTTTAGGGTACATGTTATGAATCTTGCATAGGGTTATTTTGAGCAACTTGGTGTTTGTTATAGCATGCAATAGGATGTGGCATGATATGGAAAACCATTATGATGTTATTGCCATTTGTTGTGGGGCTGACCCAAAAGAAGAAGTCACAAGAAGGCATATGACATATGGCACTATGATATGAAATACCATGATGTTGTTGCCATGAAATGCTCCAAGGAAGAAAACAAAAAGACATACAAGCAAGAAAGTGTACAAAAAGCCAAAGAACAAACAAGTTTTTTCCCTTTGTCAAGCTAAAAATTGAAGATCAATTTAGGGATGATAATAGTGTTGTTGATTTGGGAAATATGAATCTTGAGAACAACATAAGTGGGAATGTTGTATCTTGATAATAAGGTAATGATTTGTTTAGAATTGGATGAGGATTGTAGCAAGATTAGGAACAAAGCCTATGGATGTTTCTGGATGAGTGCTAGGTTTCTTGGCTAGATTTGTGGATTGTGTTGTGGATTTCGATTTTCTTGCACCTGGATGAATTACTTTGGAATAGCCTTTTGCATGTAACCAAGGATAAGGGAAAGCCAAGTCTATAGACAAGGATGAAGGGAGGATTGGATGGAGTAATGGAGGGATTGTAAATAGTGGATGGAATGGATGTGGGGTTCAAGATAGACGGTTTGAAGGATTCAGGATGGGATGGATGGAGGGAATCGGGATGTGATCTCCAAGGACTATTTCATGTAGAAATAACATGCTCCCACTAGGTATGCCGCTCATGAAGTGCTGCGATGCATGGAGGAGGTAGTGTTCATTGTAAAAGATGGGATATATCGGGAAGTGTCCAAAGCATGTTTCATAATCATGCCCTTATCCTTATCTAGATCAAAATTAGGAAGGGAAGATGGATGGATATGATTAAATGGGTATGCATATATGATGGATGGGTATGAGGGGATGTCATGGATGGTTGGCTAGGGACTTTAAAGGATGGATAGTGTAGGTGGATGAGACAACTTGCCTCCCCCAAGCGTAGGGGACACATGTATAGTTGATTTACACATGATGCTCGTGAATAGATTTTGATCATGATATTTTCCTAAGGCACCATAGGAATTGTTTACATCATCGGTGGTGATTTTTCATTTTATTCCTTGGAGTTTTTCTAATTTTTTTATTTGTTTTTTTCTATTTTTTCTATTTTTGATTTTTAATTTTTTTTTGGAGCTATTGCTGCATTAGGCATAAAAACACTTGAGATGCACAATGTTTATGGGTTTTCTAGCTCTTGACCATCATTTTCCATGGGTAGACCAATGATATCTTGTTCCAAGAATTGCTTCATGTGGACCATGTTGCAATGTGCTCTATGGATGTTATCATGAACTACATTGATTGTTAAGTTACCTTTTCCCAAAAGTAAATTCCTTAACCATGGTATCATTGTAGCCCTAACATTAGAGGATTTTTCCAATAAAATGGAATGAGAGGTAGGGGATGAAGGATGCATGGTGGCTATGCAAAAGCTTGGATTAAAAGGGTGCAATTTAGAGATATATTGGGTAACGGATTTGGTTGTGTAAAAGGGGTGGATGGAAGGATGGGGTTGTGAAGGCATGAGTAAATGTCAAGGGAACAAGGGGAACCATGAAGAACAATTTTACACACCATGTCACATTCTGTAATTGGATTTGCTTTGGATTAGATGATGGATTTTTTAGCTTTGAATGTTTGACTATATAGGATTTTGGATTTGTAAGGTTAGATTATGGATTTTTGATATATGAGATTTGGGACTTTTGGAGACACTTGGATATTGAAATTTAGAGATCCAAATAGATTTTTGATTTTTTGACTTAGGATTGGGAGTTGGATTTTTGGGCTTTAAATTTCAGGATTGAGGGACCCAAATAGAATTGAACTTAGGATTGGGAGGTTCGGATTTGGATTTAGGATTTCGGGATTGGATTTTGGATGGGAGATGCAGATTTATGGATTGGGATGTGGGCATAAGATTTGGATATTTGGATTGGTATGTGGAATTCTTGGATTGGGATGTAGGCATAAGATTGAATATTTGGATTGGTATGGTGAATTTTTGAATTTGAAGATGGAATTGGGTTTTGGAGATGCAGATTTAGATGTTAGAATTTGATTCATTGCTTCTCTTTGCTTTGGGATCCACATTGCTGTTTTGCTTATTGATTGGTGGACCCACATTGCCCTTTGGTGTGATTTTGATTTTTGACTTGATTTTGAATAGATATTGCATGTCGATGGTTTGTGACATGGTGATCCGTGGATTGTTGTGGGCTCTTTGCTTCATATGTTGGTGCATCAAAACCACTTCCAAACTTTGTGTTATGCTCCCATTGGGATATATTATCTTGGGATCTTGTGAATTTCATGATTGCTTCATAATTTTGGAATAGGTCCAATGGTGGGTTGTTTTGTTTGTCTTGATTGGTGAATTTAGGTGATGAAGACCAATTTTGGTAATAGGGATGGTGGTGTTGATAAAAGCGTTGGTGGCAGCAAGCTCTATGTAGGTGCAATGAGAGGAATTGATTTGGATGTTGGAAGACATTTCCTTAGAATTTGTAGAAGTGTCACTAATAGGCTTAATTTGTTTATTAGGAGACTTCTAGCTAATGCCTTGAAATCCTTGATTTGCATTAACATGTATGGGTTCCAAGACTCCTTCCTCATGAAGGTCTAATCCTTTGCCTTTGTAGTTCATGAGTCGATAGATATTGTTTGCAATTGGATATTTTTTGTTGCTGAAACATGATGTGATCCATAGTTGGCTAACTTGAACTCGCCAAAAACTCGATAGACCCAAAATTTTTTACTTGGCAAAAACTGGGCGACTTAAAAAATTGCTTAAATTTCTGTAGAAACACATTTTTTTCGCAAAATTCAATGAAAAGATGTATCCAATGAGTTTAAATTTAATTAATTTGAATTCAAATTGAATGCAAAATTGCATCATCATGCAAAATCCTGATACAATATGAATAGATAGTTGACAACTATTATGAATTTATGATGATTGCCTTTCAAAATCATCATCGTAATTCATAAATTATATATTACAAAATACAACATTTTACATCTCCCTCTTCCCTAATCTAGTGAAAACTTGGGGAGAGGTTGAGGTTCGAATCCTTGGAGACTGTTGTGGCTCCTCCCTCGACATAGAAGGTTATTCTTGTGGCTTTGGATTGACCTCCATCTTGCTAGTAGATGGCAATGATTCCTCGTCAGCCTCATCAATGTCATCCAATCCTATATCTCATGTTGCATCCACATCCTCCAATGCTTGTCTCTCAAAATCAAGAATCTCATCTTCAATAAACAATGGGGGTTTCTCATCCCACCCTGTCCAATTGCTATAAGGATCAGTGTCATCCAAATCAATGAGCTCCTTTGATTTGTCCTCCACCCTTCTTGTGCAAAGTTGAATGTTGTATTCCACAAAGACAAGGTCATTGAGGCATTTTTGAGCTAATTTGTTCCTTTTCTTCATGTGGATGGCCTCAAACAAACTTCAAGTGTGCTCACATCTAGATGCATTACAACGTAGGCGCAAAATGTAGAGGGCTAACCTTTGGAGATTTGGGGTAGTTGCACCCCAATCTATCCACCAAGAATCTACAAAATAAAATATTGAAGAGTTAGAAAATAAAGTCAAACCATATTTTATCAAATTATCAATAGTTGTTTTGAAATTTGTAACTTGTAAGATGCATGTGATGTAAAGACTCCAAAATTTCTTACTTGGTGATTGAGTGTTTCTTCCTAGGATAGCTAGTTTCAAAGAAAAGAGCCTACCCCTACCAATCTTGTAATTGTGTAATTCTTGAATAATGAGGTCTCTCATCTCAACCTAGGGTGTCATCCTTTGAATGCAAGTTGTGAGGCCCTCCATAACCTCTTCACTAGGATTTGAGAAGCTATTCGAATAGAAAAAATTGGGTTGAGGAAGTACCTTGCTGCATGGACGGGTTGGTGAAGTTGATTGTTCTACCTTTGATCAATGATCTCCCAAATGGGATCAAATCAAGGTTGCCCCCCTTGTAATAATTTTAGATGGAATCTTTGGTCCCATCCACGGCCTCATAAATATATGCCATTGGTTTTTGATCCCCATCTATCAAGTGGAGAACTCTAATCAAGGGCTCCGACACCTACAATTTACAAATACAAAAAAATTGAAGTTACAAATTTATAGTGAAAAACTTAAATTAACAAATAAAATATTCAATTTGAATTTAAAAGAAAAGTTTTGAGGTTACTTTCACGATCTTTGTAACTCTTTGTGCAAAAAGATTGTCAAAGACTATGCTTGCAACCTTCTCTCCTTCAGGGTACTTTGAATATGATGAGTCTAGCCATGCTTGACTCACAAACATCTATTCCAAAGAAGTCAATAAACCAAAAATGCTTTGCAATGTTAGGAAAATCATTGCAAACCTTGTGACACCTAATCGCACCAAATCTTTCCCTTAGGTGTGCTCTCTCATCAAATTAAAAACCCAAGGGTGATTGTAGATAAACTTTATTATGCTCCTTGCATCATCTACAATTGATCTCACCTAATCAAGTTTGCCTATGTCCTCCAAAAGAAGGTCAAGGCAATGTGTCATGCAAGGGGTCCAAAAATATGATCAATGCCTCTCTTGGAACAATCTCCCAATTGCCACATATGCTGTTGCATTATTAGTTATGATTTGAACCACATTCTCTAAGCCCTCCTTCCTGACAACTTCCTTCAACATTATACTCAATGTTCTTGCATTTTTTACTTTGTTAGGGGCATCAACCAATTTCAAAAAAATCTTGTCACCATTTGAAGCTACCAAAAAGTTGGTAATGGTGTGGTTCTTTTTGTTCGTCCACCCATAACAAATATTAGTGCAACCATATTTTCGCCATTGCTTCTTTTGTTCTTCCTCTATTAACTTTTCCTTTTGGTTGTATCAGTGAGCAACCTACATGTACAAAGGGAAAGTAAAAAATTAATCAACATAAATTTAGACTAAAATTCAACATAAATTGCTATAAATCAGCATAATTTTTTATTTACCAACCTCCCACTTAAATCTTTCCAAGAAGATGCCTTGTAGTCTTTTTTTGCAATTGTCAATGCAGTTACCAAATTCTCTCAATAAAGATTGCTTGCCACATTGAAAGGAAGGTTGTTGAAGTACCAAAAATTGGCACATGCCTTATCTTCTTGTTGATGCACCTCCTTGTTCCACATTGTACCTTCCAATGATGATTGTGCTCCAAGTTTGTTTCTAGGCACAAAAAGCTATGTGGTGTGTGTGTAGCCAATGCAGGAACTCTACTAGAAGTAGATGAAGTGGATGCTGATGTGTTTCGTATGAGTGGACGATGAAGGGGGCCCACTATGCTTTCAAATGATGTTTCTTCATTTTCTTTTTCTTGCATTTGAGGACCATGACCACTAGATATGGATGTTGCTATGGTTGCTTTTGTCTCCCCCCTTTGCAATTTTTTCTCTTCTGCCAATGAAAGGAGTGCACACGTTTGATCTCTTCTATGGTTTTGATATAGGGCATTGTATCACGATAAGAAATGCTTGTATGATGGTATTTGAGGCTATTTATGCCTCCATGATGTAGCTTCTGACATCTAATGCAAATCATTGTCCCAGGTTTCGGTTCTCTATGGCATATTTCCAAGTAGGGTTTCTAGCTCCTGTTAGACGAGTGCCTGTTGTTAGAATTGTGAACAACCACAACCACAAGCCACAAGATCAAACAACGAACAAAGACACTTTCCATGCAAGAGATCTACAAACAATATGTGCAATATTCCTCAACAATAAAAAGCTACAAAATAAACCTCAAGAAACTTCAAGGAAAACAAAAGTCCTCAAAGGTTGAGAGTTCAAGAGTAAATCTCTAGAGTGATAATACAATGAGGGTTGAGTGCTATATAGGAGCAACCCTAAATGGTAAAGGGATTAGATCAGGACAAGTGTCAACATCACATGTGATGAGACAAAATGATCTAATAATAGCTTACTTCAGTTAACATAGAAAAGTACTTAGTTAACTTAATAAAGAACTCCTAAGTTTAGCTTAAATGCATGAGAATAAATTAGACTAATAATCAATTAAAGATTAATTAATTATTAGCTAATCCATGATTACTATAACACCCCCCCTTAACATGAACTTAGGGAGTAGCTAAAAACCTTAAAAAGAAAGAATGCATGATGGGTTCCGACAAACAAGGCTTGGTGAGGTACCCATGTACAAATAAAAGATCTCTCAAAATTGGAGAAAAGGAGAAAACCATAGTGGGAGAAAACTCCTCTCCAAAAGAGAGAAAGGCGAATGAAGGATTGAAAAAGCCCCCAAATAAAAGTGTGAAGGACTGATAGGCCTCCAGCCAAAACAATGTCTTGAAAAAGAACATGTAGAACATCGCTGAAGCACAAAGAAGCTATAGATTGTTGTCAAGTGATGACTGATATGGTGCTGAAATGAAGAACCTCATCTAAAACAAATGATGATTGGGATCAAGATAACAAGAATCTGCATGAGTTCCCTCCACGACACTACTCAAATTAGATGGAAAACAAAGGAAAAATGTCTGGAACTCGAAGATACAAATGTCAAGATCAAGAAGGTAGTAATCTACATGAGTGCCCCCAACGACAGTACTCGAATCAAATGGAAAACAAAGGCAAACATCTGGAAGTCGAAGATACAGGTGGTACATGAATTTGCATGAATGACCCCAACAACACTACTCAACATGCAAGATGCAAGTCAAAAATATAGGTACCAATAGTTTGAAGAACACTTATCATGAGAGAGACAATAATTTGCATGAGTGTCCCCAACAACAGTACTTGAATTAGATGGAAAACAAAGACAAACATTTGGAACTTGAAGATACAAACGGTACATGAATCTGTATGAGTGACCAAAAATGACACTACTCAACATGCAAGATGCAAGTTGAAAATACAGGTACCCAATAGTCTCTGATCAAATGTAAATGGAAGGCTGACTTTAGAAACAAGAATGCAAGAGTGTCCATATGGTAAGTTCTCCATCTCACGAAATGCAAGGTAACTAGCCGCTGATGTACGCCGCATTTGAAAGTACATTGGAACAAGAACTAGATAGATAGATAACTCAAACGCAAAACCAGGGAAGCATTAGCATGAACAGTAGAAACCCCCCCATAATGTTGAAAAGAGAGAGCCATGACAAGAACATTGAAACTATGTGAAACCAAGAAGTGCATGTAGGAGAAACAATCTGCAAATAAAAGGGTGTGCAAACTAAGGCACACATGCATGAGGCAAGAATCATTGGGATTCATTGCTGTCATGGAAGGGACACTCACTTGACAAAGGTATGATGGCAAATCAAAGGCAAACATCAACCCCCCCATGGCACTTTATAGCATAGTGCGAATACAAAAGGCACAACAGGATGTGCAAAATCTTCAAAAAGATACACTAGAATGGCACTTTATCTCAGTGCATCTACAAAAGAGAATGTGCATGAAAAAGATGTCTACAATGCCCAAATAGGACAAAGTGTTGGAAATACATAAAGAACAGCAAAAAATGAGTCATCCCACACAAACGAAAAGTTTCCAGGAGCTAAGACATCCAAGTAATTCACCAGAGTGTGAAAACACAAGGGGGCATGTGCAAATTTTATCCACAAAGACACAAGATGAACGAAAAGACACACCTGACAGAGAAAAGGTTAATTTCCTTTAGCAGTCAAAAATATGATTGAAAAAAGTTTGAAAACTTGATCTTTGGCATGCAAAGCTGCACACATTGTTAGTAGTCTCAAAAATCAAGTCTTCGACATATGATTTCATTGCATTTAAAGAGGATCAAGAATAAAAATATAATTCTTGCAAAGCACTCTTGTGAAACAACAAAATAGATAGTACTAATAATTTTTTTGTCAAATATTTGATTTCATATGCAAAAGTTTTGCTAATAGCAAGAAAATACACAAAAGCGGGATTCAAAATATATTTTTTGATATTTGAGGCAAAATTTGAAAAAATTACCCAATCCATAGCAAAAAGGGTGGAGAGAGCTTTCCATGCTTGTAAAAACACAAAAATTTGACACTTCATTCAAAAGTTGTGTTAGTTTGAAAAAATGACCTATTTTAATGCATAAGTGGGGCCCCTAGGGTTGGGTTGGTGGAGCTTCACTAGGATAGCAATGCATGGGTGGAGTGTGGGCTGCAAGATGATGGTGAGGAGGTGGCAGGGTGGCATGCAAGGGAGGTGGTGCATAGTGGGTAGTGGGATGGGTGGAGGCATTTTTTTGGGTGTCGAATTTTTTTTGTTGGGAAGTTATGTGCTAGTATATAGGCTTGTGGGTGTGCCGAAATTTATATGCAATATTCATAACAAAACAAATCAAAAATCAAAGCAATATGTAATCTCCTCTTCTCAAGCATAATTACTTTAAAAACAATTAGCCTGTTTTCTGAGTTTTTTTGTAGGCAAATTGGTGAGCAAGTGAGAACTCCAACTTTCTTGGAGAGCACAAGATTGGTCAAGCAATGGTTTTGTTCATGGCAGTGAGTTCTGATGGTCTTGATAAGCCTCATGATGCTTTTAGAATGCAATTCCGACTTTTGGGTAGCTCTCCAAACTTCTTGGAGAAGCATGCTATATTTATGCAGTCGCCAAGTTGCTTCAGTTCATCATCCTAAGTCCTTAGTGACTGTTGGCGTAACAACTAGCACCTCTGGAGTAAGAGTTGGTACGGACAGCTATGCACACTACGCAATGAGTGCTCTTCAAATTAGGAGGGGAAGCTCCCTCGTTGTGCTTTACAAAAATACCTGCAAAGGGAAATAAACTAAACTAATTCCTGTCTTTTTGTTTCAGCTGTAGAGGTACAAGGCTTTCTCGAAAACTATATAGGTTGCAGCTGAGAATTTTCTCTGGTTTCGCAGATTCACTAACTACAACTAAACTTAATAACTTAAATTCTATCCAGTTCCCTCAAGAAATCAGAGCATGAGGAAACGGAGCAAGGTTATGACTATCAGACGATAAACAGATTCAGATTCTCTACTAGGAGGCAAGGTGGCGCAACTATCATCTCAATCTGAACAAGTTTATTAGGCACAAACAGATTTAAGAATTTACCATGATAATCTTATGAAACCCTATGTGGCATAACACTTGATTAAAATAGCAAAGACTTCACAAAACAGATTTATCATCACAATCTTATGAAACCCTATGTGGCATAACATTTGATCATAACGGTAAAAGTTCACAAAACAGATTTATCATCACAATTGCATGAAACCCTATGTGGCATAACAATTAACTGTAATGGTAAAGATGCACAAAACAGATTTATCTAAACTATGGAAAGAGTTCACTATCACAATCGTATGAAACCCTATGTGGCATAACAATCAACTGTAACAGCAAAGACGCATGAACAAATACCAAAAGAGCAATATTGAGGGCAAGGTAGGCGCAGCATATCAAGCAAAAGTTATTTACAAATGAGCAAAAGCACTTATTTATATACATCAAGGTGTAGGTAACCCTAAAATCACCTTGAGTCATCTACAGTCTTGCAATGCATGCAAGATTTGCTGCCAAACCCTAATGAAGTAAACTATACAGTTAACTGGAAAGCTACCATCAGTTAACCAAAACAACTAACCTAAATGGACCATGTGCAAGCATGCACATCCTTATTTAAAGCAAAGTTAACTGGACACTACCCTCAGTTAACTGGAAACCCTAACCCTAACTCCTGTGTTGATAATTCCAAGGACGAGATAAGCATATGTTAAGTCAGCAAGTAAACTCAAGACTGGAAGTCGAGTTAACTGCTGCTCATGACTCAACCCTCGAAATTAACTGCAGGTTCTAACTGGCAGATCACTCCATGTCAACTCGGTCTAACACTTCAACCAAGAACTCATCGATCTCTCTGTCATCTGGCACTTTGACGCTGTCCAAAATAACAGTCTGTTTCTTTAGTTCTCTGCCACTTTCTGTAATTGTGTGCATACCATCTTTACAATCTTCAGTCGCCTTTCTGAAACTGGCTGCAATCATTGAAATATTCTCTAATTTAGGCGCCATAGGTTCACCTTCAAGGCTGTCACGAATCAGCTTCTCGAACTCTGCTTGTACTTTGTCCAACTCAACATACGTGCCATCTTCAAGAAGATAATGACACGGAATCTGAACAACGAAGCCATTGACAAGTGCAAGTAATCCAACCACATCATCCTTGAGTGAAAACAACTTGGTAGAAATCTTCTCACATATTTCCGTCCTGAGAAGGTGCTGCTCTCTCCAAGTAAAAACCTTTTCTTGATCCTCGACCAACTCCAAAGCATCGCATGCAACTGACAACTGAGATACTAGAACACGATCCTTCGCCAAACTCTCTGCAACTGCAATCTCAAGTGACTGAACACCATGACGAAGCTTATGTGCATCACTTCTCAACTGATACATATTTGCAAGAAGACACCGACCAGCAGCAACTAAACTATCAATCCAGTTGTCCAAAAGTCTGCCATGACTGACTAACTGATCCAGTTTTCGTTGTTCTGTAGGTGTACTCTGAGGAAGAACAGGTGCTCTATTCGGATTTCCATGAACAAGATCAGAAATGTACTGACGAAGTTGACTATTTTCAGCCTTGAGTAAGGCCTTATCTTCTCCATCCTTCGTGATTCGCTCTTCAAGATTATTAGTGACGATCTTAAGAAGAGTTACATCTGTCTCTCGAGTGGTTCTGCCAAGATTTGCCTTAGTGAATGTAAAGTCACCAACTTCGACTTCATCTAAGCTCTTACCCTCTAGAGGAACAGCAACTTCAATAACAATTTCTGATTCTGGAGTCTTTTCAATGTGCACTTGTTTCTTTATCTTCTTGTTCGATCTTCTCTGATAAGGTTCACCGAATTCAGATAAATCAAGGTTGTATGACGGTTCACGCCTTTGTCTTCCTAAAGACTTTTCGAGCCAACAAGATTGAGCAATATTTTCAATTCTAGGAGAGACTGTCCCTGATGTATCAACCTTTGGTGGTTCAGGTGTCTCCGACCTTGCTTGAATTAGCGTCTCAGGCTCAGAATCTATGTCAATAGGTTGTATGTGAGGCGAACTAGGAGGTGAAACATGAGGCTAAGCCTGAATAACTGTCTCTACTGGAACCTCAGGAACACTCTCAACTTGTTTCTGCTTCCTCTTACTAGTAGCTCTTTTCCTCGTGTTTCCACTGAGTCTAACCCCTTCAGGAGGTATTATAATGGCCTTGACTCTGGGTCTTGCTCTAGAAGTAGAAGGCAATGAAGAGAAGTCCTTTGGCGGCTCTGCTACAGGAACTGACTTCCGCGTCCGTTTACTCTCCAAGAACAACTTGCTAGTCTTGATAACTGATCTGGAAACCTCTTCAATAGCAATATTCTCCTTGGCATACCAATCAGGTGAGCGAAGTGGCTGCCGAGCAACTTGATCCTTGACATATGAATTGAGAAGAACTTCTCCATCATCATCTGATAGACCATCAACATCTTCTGATAGGTAATCAGAGAGCTGACCGATAGTGAGTCTACAATAGTGACGACGACGAACTTCAAATTCATCTTCACAATTAGCCCAGAAATCTTCAAGTGCTGGCGTATGTGCAATCCCTCGCTCTAATCGATTTGCATAATGACCGAGAGGATCATAGGAATGCCTCTCAGTATAAGTCTTGATTTTGAACCTTTCTATCTCCGTAGACATAAACCTGGCATCTGTCGCCGCATTGCATGTGAAAATTCCCAATGTGAATGGAAAATTAGCTGCAGTCTTATGACGACTACGAAGAAAGAAATGAACATGCTGCATCTGTCTGAGGAACTCCATAAAGATAATCTTGTCTGACGGATACCTTGGCAACATCAGGGGCTCTCCAACATATCCATAAACCCGGATGTATGTGAAAGTAGGGAACTGGATAAACCAATCCGTCCAAGTCTCCATCGCTGATTTGGCCTCGGCAGAAATACGAATGTGCATCTCGTCATCAAGATCTCTCACGGTTCTCATGGAAAAGTGATCATTCACTGCTCGGAAGTCCTGCTCAGACTGAGAGAACTCCAACTGAGGATAATACTCATGAACACATTGAACACCGAGAGTGCCATTAGTTTTTAGAAGTCTGTAGCTACCTTGAAATGCAACCAAGTAGACCAAGTAGGATATCATATGAAACTCGTGATACTTGAGAAAGTTAATAATTTGCTGATGTAAGCAATCACTAATCAGCATAGCCCAGTCAAAACGCTCTGTACCATCAAGAATTCTGGTAATCAGATAAAACATCCATGAACGGAAAGTGCTAGCATCTGATTGACCGGTAACTCGGTTGAGTAAAGTTATCAAAACAGCAACTTCCTCCTTGAATTCACCACGACCAACCTTCTTAGGCATGTTAGTCTTTTGAACTTTCAGCCACTTCTGGGCCACTTTCCTCTTTGAACGTTGTTGATCAGCATCCCATATCTTCTCACAAGCTTCAAGAACCACAGTAAAGTTATCTGAGCGAGGAGAAATAGCAAAACATTTCTCTATGTCCTTCGGTTTAAGACTACAAACAACCCTCCCATCAATTGATCTGATTTGACGTGAAGATAAGTCATAATGCTTGATGCAAGCAAGAACAAACTCAAGATCGAAAGTAGTAACAGGAATGGATGCCGTTGCCAGCAACCCGGAACGCTCAAGATTTCTCAATGAATTGCTGCTAACACCCTCCAAACTGCTCAGATTGATCACTGGATAAACATGATTCAGGTCTGTATCTGAAGTCTTGATGAAATTATGTGTAAGAGCCGATTTCACCTTGTAATCAATGAGATTGAACTGCATTTTGAAAATGATGACTTTTGACTGTAAAGTCGAATATACTTGAAGAACTTTCTGAAAACCTCTGGACAAGGCTAAAAATAGCTTCTGACGAAAGAAATTTTCGAAGTTTTTCTGGAACATGGGTTTTGTGCACAACTGAATTCTGAACAAACCCAGATAGTTGAATTCTTGAAAAAATGTGTTTTAAGCCCACATGCAAAGAAATTCTCGGAAAAAAGCACAGAGCTTCAGAATGAAGACTACGGGGCGATTTCCTCGAAAAAATCTAAGACGTGGGTTTTGCTGCAAATGCTGAAATATGCGAACCCAGATGATCAGATTCTGAATATGTATTGAATTTCTTTGACATGCGAAGAAAGTACCTAAGGTGAGAAATAGAAGAAATAAGACAGAAGATAGAAAGTTTTGCTTGTCTGCTTATGAAAAATCTGCCAACTTCTTTCTTGGAATTTGATAAAACCTGCATGCAAAGTGAAAATAAAGTCTAGAATCGCCTTCCTCTAAACAATCTGAACTCGTTGCTTTGAAGAACGCTGAATTCAGACACCTGTAGCACCTTTAGCTTGCTGGTCGCTCAAAAAGAATATGAACTTCAGAGCAAAAGATGATGAAATAATGGACGCCATTGCTGAAATATATAGATTTTCATCTTTGAAATTCACATAAGGCACTAAAGCTTGAAAAATGGCGCTTGGCTTGTGATTGGACCTCATCTCAGTTAACTGAAACTCGAATATGCTAAATAAATCGCCATGCATTAGGGTTTGCCTTTCAATACTTCAGTTGACAGCTTCATGCGACTTTGACTTCAGTTAACACTTCATATTAAGTTCGCCATCCTTCACACTTGCTTTAAATTCATAAATTTTAACTAAGGCGTCCCCTTTTGATAAGCCATAAGGAACTCGCCATATTCATGCAATAAACACTTCTAAAAATAGCGACCCTTTTCAATCTTCAGTTGGCCTTCAAGAAGTGCGCCAACTTCACACTTATGCTTCAATTTAATTCTAAAAATAACAACCCTTTTGGAACTTCAGTTGTCATTCCTTGTAAAGGGCGTAGCTTCACTAATTATACTTCATCACAAATATCTAAACATGGCGACCCTTTTGAGAACTGAAGATAACAACTTCATGCGCCATACTTCACAAATTAATGCTTCATCAAAATATGGCGTCCCTTCTGATAAGTTCAGTTAACACTCAAATGCGCCAACTTCACACTTTAATGCTTCACCCTTTTGAACTTCAGTTGACACTCAATGAAGCGCCATCTTCACACAAACTTCACAATTTTGACCAAATTCGCCATGCATGTGAACTCTAGTTGACATTCACTGATAATCTTCAGTTAAGTGGACATGCAATCAAGTTAACTCAACATGCAAGATAGTTAACTGAACATGCAAACTAGTTAACTCGACATGCAAACTGAAAGATCACTCAACATGCCAATATATGAACTGAAGATGACAACCCAGAAAACGTTTAGTCTAACTGCAGTCAGAACTCCAGTTAAGATGTCCATTCAACTCTCTTTCGAAAATCCAACTTTGAGCTCTTAAGGCGAATTCCAGACTTAGCCAAATTTCATGAAAATTTAAGCTAAAACCTCTGTCAGGACCTCTGTTCATCCTCTGACACTGGTTGACTGACTTCTCCGATTGGCTGGCTGACAGGTGCATTACAGAGCTAAGTAAAAACTGATTAAAAGGTATCTTGAGACTGGAATCCATAAAACTGACATTTGAAGACTCAAAAATCCAAGCGCCTTTTCCCAAAGCTGCGCTTTTTCTCAGACTTAGTCAAATTTTGACTTCTGCATCTCAAACGAAGGGAAAAATAAATCCTTCATAACTTCTGATTTAGCCATTTTCAGGACTGGATCTCAGGTTCACTGCGGAGCTGACCTCATTCTGCATAACAGCTGCAAAGGTACATTTCCCAAGAAAATATCATCTGAGGGGTGAAAAACTAGGGCGCCTTTTTGAAAAGTTGCTCTTTTTCCTCCAGACTTAACCATTTCTGGAAATGACAAAAATAATACAAAAACTCCGACTGCAAGCTGCTGAGACATCCTCTGATCTGACGAAGACAGGCAACGGAAAGATGAATGTAACACGGACACATTGAATATCTGAAATCATCAGAAAGAAAGCATTAAAGACTTGAAAAGCTTAGGCGCCTTTCTCAAAATGTGCTCTTTTGCTTTTTCCTTTGATATTCTGACTAAGATTTGACCCAACGTTCGACCTCAGGTTCAAGCACTCCAGCAACTTGGATTCACCCATTGACGGATGCGTCGCGAAGCTCGAACAAAAGTGAGATAAACATCTTGGGTGGCATTTAGCCAAAAACCTTCATTTGGCACCTCAAAAAGATGAGCGCCTTTTCCAAAAGCTGCGCTTTTCCCCAGTGTTAGCCAATTATCGCTTTCGCCTCATTTTGCGCTTTATCTTCCACAACTTGCTTGAAACAGGTCCGTTTGACAGGCTTGATAACTTACTGCGAAGCTGACGTGATGCCAGACAAATGTCTGCTGGAGGTGACAAACCCTAAAAACAGGATCTGGACCCCTAAAAGATAGGGCGCCCATTTGAGAATGTGCTCCCCTCTCGAGATAGAAAATTTTGGTGATTTCCGTTCAAATTTTCATTTTTCTTGAATCTCTTCAGTAACAGACTGACATGACACTGACACCAACTCCATATTTGAAAAGCCCAAAAACGACCTTCTGACATCACTTTAACAAGGTTAAGACTCAATTAAGCAAAATGCCTTAGTGAAGCAAAAATTTTGGTTTTGGGTACAACAGTGACATATTGGCATGGTCAAAATTTCATTTTTGTCGCATTTTGACATTTTTGCAATTTGGGTTATTTATTAAATTATTAAATAATTATAACTTATGTTGTCCTAAGGAAGAAATATTAAAAAGCCAACTTAGGTATAATTATTTATTTAAAAGTATTTTCAGTTGTGCCTATAGGGGGATGCCTAGGCACATAGGGGACTTTGTTCTCTCAAAAGGATTATTGTTTAATTTGAAAAAAGAGTTTCTAGAGGAAAAGAGAAATTATTATTATTTTCCCTCCAAAATGTCATAAAAGGAGGTTGAGAGTTCATTGTTGAGGTTAGACATGTTATGATATTTTCTTTTGCTTAAGAGGGAACTTGTGTTCATCTCCAATTTTCGTGAGGACAAAACACTCTTGAAAATATTGGTTTTGGGGACAAAACCCCCCCTAGCTAGTTTGGGTGGCTTCATACAATGGTCATAACTATGTTTGCAAGAGTAGTTTCAATTGGTTGCTTCAAGAATGGAGGTATTCGATGTGTTTTGATGAGTTGTTTTGGATTTGCAAATGCTACTAACATTATGTGTAGGCGCATAATTGTTTGGAAAGTGTAGATAAAGGGATTGTACCCTTCTTCATGCCAGCTATACCATTTCTACAAGGTGTTTCTTGCAGCTGTACCAAACTTCACATATTTATCCTTGCAAATTAGTCCTATGCTGGCTGTATAGTCCTTAATTGGTATATCTGTCGGGCGATGGGGTTTTATGGAGTTTAAGGGGTCATACATTATGCCTAAGCCGTACATGTACTTGTTGTGAGGGGGTGCGAGGGATGAAATAAACATTTAAGTATAATTGAAATTTACTAATGGACATTTACTTCTTTATATTTTAAGTTATATTTCATGTATATAGTTTCAAAATGTTTGAGATGGGCTTTGGATCTTTAGGAGTTACAATGCAAATTCTAGTTTGTGAAGGATCTTAGAATTTTTTAGTCTTAGTCAAATTTTAGTAATCAGCAGGTTCTGTAATGTCCCCTTCTCGAGCATGATCAATTTAGTTGACCGTTGGCCTATTCTGGAGACCCGACTACTCAGAGGGTAAAATTAGGGTTTCCCGTTTTGGAGGTTGTTATTGCTTGAAATTTGGAGATTGAATTGCGGATTCTTTCTGGGTTTTCAGAGAGCTTCGCAGTGGTATGACTTGCAGTTTGATCCGAGCACCTTCCGGAATTTACTTTTTTTAGTAAATTCTATTTCTGGCAGTGGTCCTGTGGTTTTTAGTGTAGTTGGCTCACTTCTTTAGCCAGTTCAGTTGGTTTGATAATTTTTGGCCTTTGGATGCTTTTTGGAGAGATAAGTTAAGTTGATTTAAATAATGTTATATTTTAATGTTGACCTCTTGGCCTAGCCTTATTACTTCAAGTTGTTTTTAAAAGGGTGACTTCATGGTGGCATGTCTCATCAAGAGATTATTTTAATATTTTCTAAAGGCCAAATTGATGGAAAGTTTAAAGTGGGACGCCAATTTCAAGGAGCCTATTATTTTATTAAAATCAAATATTACCTCATGAAAAAGGACGCCTATACTTGGAGGGAAATGAAGTCAAATTCAAAATTGAATTAGGGTGCACTTTCTAGAAGTTTCTAAAGTTTCCTTGCTGAGCCTATATATGGAGACCTCTTCTCTTCATTTTCTCATCTTATGTCTTCAGTATTGTTATGTTGCCGAAATGGTATCAGGATTGCTTCGAGGAATGTATGCCTCTTAGCCTTGGCTCGATTTCTTACTTGAAAGATAGCAACTAGTGGAGAGTTAGTTGTAGCTGTGTGATCTTGTAGTGAGATTTTGCATTGTAGAGGTGAGTTTGCACATTGTAGTTGAGTTCTTGCATATTTTATCAAATTCTGGAGTTGCTGATTGTCATATCTGATTTGTAGTTTCATTCATAGATTTCAAAATAAAAATAAATTCAGTCTGGGTATTGCATTTTTCCACCTAACTACTTGGGGCGACCATGTGAGCAAGTTTGCAGATTTTTTGAAGAGGTCTTTGAATTTATCAAGGCAAATCGCCCTTCCTTGAGGGCCGTACCAGCTGGGACTGTCTTGAAATTTGTGCATAAATATATGTGAGGTTCTAGGGTCAGTTTAATGATTCATTCTTGGGCGCTTTCACCTCCTGAGCATTTTGCATTTGATCTTATGCATTTCGGGTGAGTGTAGAGTGAGTAGTGTGCATTTTAGTGGTCTCCAGAGTTGCTGGTTTTGCTTTAAAAGTGGTAGGTCTGTCATAATCAGATTGTGAAGTTGATCCCTAGAGTAGAGTTACTTGTCTATGCATTCTTATCAAGCAAGGGAGGTTCTATATAATGTTGTAGTATGATTTAACTCTTAAATTTATGTTAATGGCAGGCACTTTCTAGCATATTGTAAGCTGAACAGTAGTACTGTCAGCATTCTCATCTATCTTTTACTTTTACTCATTGTAATACTCGTTGAATAAGTGGAAGAGGATGGCTTGCCGCCTATTTACATTCTGAACTTGCATTGTAATATCATGTTGTTGATCGGCTGAGCCGTCACTGCATTTCATGGATCCTTTGACCATATGCTCGCCATCTCTCAACACATTCTTGGTTAGAGTTACTTTCAGTTGGTAGCTTGTAGGGATCCTCTGACCATATGCTCGCCATCTCTCGGCACATTCTTGGTTAGAGTTACTCAGTTCAGCAGTGTATAGAGATCCTCTGACCATATGTTCACACCTTGACCAACTCGGGATCCTGGTGTAGATCCTTGGTTAGAGTTGTATTCCGCATCGTTTTGGTTTAAGAGTTAACCCTAACAGATGTGTGTTGCATTGCTTATTGTAATAAAAAATTGAAAAAAATTGGTTCGGAATATTTCTGTGGTATCAGAGCCACACATCCTGCCATCCTGTGAAAAAGACTTTCTATGAGTGACAGAGAAAAAAGATACTTAGCAAGGGAAGACAAGAAAGATGCAAATCAGTGGTAGCCATATCAGGTTCCAGAAGGTCAGACAGCACCAGAGGTATTAAGAGCACATTGGGATTCTTCTTAGGGAACAGTAATGGGAGATGCTGAGAGGACATCGGGTGGTAATGAGAGGTTTACTAGCAATAGAGATGAACGTGGAAAAGGGAGAGAAAGAACGCCAAGTCCGGGAAAAAGGTTTGAGAGGAAGATGGACGCCATGTTGGATATGATGTCTTTCATGATGGGGAAAATGGGTCAGAACCCAATTCCACAGAACAACCCAAGGCATATAGGTGAACATAGTGCTTCCAGTCAGCATAATGGACATGTTAACCAACATACTTCAAATAACACCTACATCTCTTCCAGGCCATTTAAACCCACTTTCTTAGCATCAGTGAACCCTCAACCTGATCCTAAAGAAAATGCATCATTTGTGGAACAGTTGAGACTCAACAGTGCTGAGTATGATTCCCTTCCTGATGAAATCAAGCAAGACATGTCTTACAACGACTTTGTGGACCATAAAAGGAAGAATAAAGGGCAAGGAAGACATCATGATCATAGGGGAACAACAGTACAGAGGGACTTACACCAAGCTATCAACAAGGTTACACTTCCACATTTCAATGGGCGTGATAGTAGCTCAGCTCGAGCTTGGATACAGAAGTTAGATAACTATCTAGCCCTCAGACCTATGGCAGAAGAGGAGGCAATCAAGTTTGCTACGCTACACTTGGATGGGGTAGCACACGAATGGTGGTACCATGGCCTAGTCACCTTGGGTCATCGGTCTATCACTACCTATGATGAGTTCACCAATAGACTCATAGAGAGATTTGAGAAAAAGGATCCAGAAGTACATTTCAGGGAGTTGGCACAACTTAGACAATATGGCACAGTTGATGCCTACATAGCTGAGTTTCAGAGACTTTCAGTAATGGTCATGGGAATCACTGAGAGGCGGTTGGTGATCCTATTCAGTGAAGGGCTTATGGAGCCACTCAAGGGCTGGATTAAAGCTTTTGATCCACCCTCTTTACAAGAGGCAATGAAGAAAGTAAGAAATATGGAGTGGGCTGCTCCTAAAGCAAAATTTCAATCCAAACCTTCATTCCACAATAAGGATAGGGGAAAAAGACCTCACCATAAGGAGATCAAACAGCATAAAACTCATGTCACAAGGTTGGATCCAGAGACACTTAATGAACTTAGAAGAAAGGGGTTATGTTTCAGGTGTAGAGAAAAATGGTCCCAAGATCATATTTGCCCAAAGGGAGTCAAAATTCATCAAATTGAATACTATTCAGCTGAAGAAAGTAATTCTGATTTTTCAGACCAGCAATCTGATTTTGATGATAGTGAAGTGGAAAGAGCCCCAGAAGAGTCCGAAGATGAGAAAGGAGGTGGGAGTGCTTTTGCCCAACTTTCAAGCTTTCACAAAAATGAATCTTTCAAAGTTCGAGGGATGATTAAGGGGTAGTGAATAGTTGCATTGATTGACACTGGAGCAACGCATAACTTCATTGATGAAGGTATGGTGACAAAGAAAGGGCTCCAAACGGAAGAATTTGAAGGCTTCAAGGTTATGGTTGCCGATGGGTTTCACGTCTCTTGCACCAAGAAGATTTCAAACATGTCTATGCAATTGGGCAACTATGAAGTCAAAGATGACTTCTATGTAGTCAACATTGGAGATACGGATGCCGTCCTAGGCATTCAATGGCTGCGTTCGCTTGGAGAGATCTCCCTAAATTTGCAAACCATGGAGCTCAAGTTTCAATCTGATGGAAAGAAGGTGGTGCTAAGAGGAATGTCCAATGGCGGTCCTCGGATTGTGTCATTCAAAAGAATGGCGAGGCTGATTCGGCATGATCAAGTTGAGTGGGCTGTGGAATGTATGATTCTTCCAGCTAGTCCGGTTGAAACAAAGAGGGACTATCCTCCAGCTATTCAGTCTTTACTCACCAAGAAGAGCAAAGTGTTTGCTGATTTACCTCCTGGGCCACCGCCTGAAAGGGGATCTGAACATGTCATAGAACTGAAGGAAGGGGCCAAGCCAGTTATGACAACACCATATTGGTACCCTAAGAAGCAGAAGGATGAGATTGAGAAAAACATAAAGGAACTCTTAGAGATGGGCTTCATTTGTCCAAGCAAGAGTCCTTTCGCTTCAATAGTTGTTCTTATGAAGAAGGATGGTACCATCCGCATGTGCGTGGATTATTGTGCTTTGAATCAAAGCACAATAAAAAATCGGTACCCCATTCCTAGTATAGATGAGCTCATTGATGAGCTACATGGAACCAAGTTCTTTTCAAAGATTGATTTGAGGTCGGGCCACTACCAGATTCGGATGAGAGGGTCTGATGTTGAGAAGACAACATTTAGATGCCACTATGGTCACTTTGAGTTTTTAGTCATGCCATTTGGGTTGACTAATGCTCCTGCTACCTTCCAATCTTGTATGAACAAAGTCTTTTAGAAGCAGTTAAGGAAGTTTGTATTGATTTTTTTTGATGATATCCTTATCTTCAGCAAGACATGGGAAGAACATCTCAAGCACTTGGAGGAAGTGCTTAGCATCCTAGAATCAGAAAATTTGTTTGCCAAAGAATCCAAATGTGAATTTGGAATGAGGGAGCTGCTCTACCTTGGTCACATAATCAGTGTTGATGGAATGAAGGTTGACCCTGAAAAGATCAAGGCGATAGTTGATTGGCCACCTCCAGAGAACTTGACTCATTTGAAAGGGTTCTTGGGTCTTTGTGGTTTTTATAGAAGATTTGTGAAAGACTACTCTCAAAATGCTGCTCCTCTTACTGACCTCACGAAAAAGGGGGCTTTCTATTGGTCAGAAAAAGGCTCAAAATACTTTTGATAAGTTCAAGAAGATCATGAGCTCTTGTTCGGTTTTGGCCATACCAGATTTTTCCAAGCCTTTCGAGCTACAGTGTGATGCATCCAGAGAAGGTGTTGGGGCTGTTTTGATGCAAGACAAGCATCCCATTGTGTTTGAAAGTAGAAAGTTAAGGGGTGTTGAAAGGACCTACTCCATCTATGACAAGGAAATGCTTGCAATCATGCATGCATTAGCTAAGTTCAGACAATATTTGGTGGGGAGCAAGTTTGTGGTCAAGATTGATCACAATAGTCTCAAGCACTTCATGCATCAGAAAGATTTGAACGAAAAACAACAAAAGTGGGTGAGTAAGCTTCAAGCTTACGATTTTGACATTGAATATGTCAAAGGGAAAAACAACATTGTGGCGGATGCTCTATCTAGGAGACCTCATTTGAGCTCATTGTGTGAGCTTACTACTGATTGGAAAGAGGTGTTGCTTGCTGATTATGCCAAAAATCAGTTTAGGTTCAATGAAACCGAGGAGGGTGTTCCTATAGGTATCTTTAACATGATTGATCACAATTGGAGATAAACAAACTAAAGCTATTGCAGCAGTACCCAACGTATGCTTGGCCCCAAATTTTGCCATTAAACTAAAGACTAATCTATTGTAATGTCCCCTAATTGGGAATGCCCTAAATTTTCCCTAAATCCTTAATTTAAATAAACAAGGGGGTTAGAGAATATCTTTCACTGGATTGTAGTCCCATTTGAAACCCTATACACAGGTTAGAACCATTTATCATAATCAAACTGATTAGCAGATTCTAATCATTTACCACAATAATACTAATTTGCAGATTACCATAATTAGATATTAATAAACTCATGGCCAAACATTAGTTCAATCACAAAGTACTCTAACATCCTTGGAAGTTTCAATCATAGGAGAGAATGGGAGATTGTGGCTTGATGGGGTGCCTTGGACCCTTTTTCCCTAGACCCAAGGGGATATACCATCTCCCTTGGCCTCATGTGGCGCATGCCATTCATATGAGGTGATCTATCTAGGAGGTGTCTTTTCCATTATCCCTTAATCTTGCCAATCGTTTCCTTCTCCCTATGATCTGACTCCCTGTGCTGATTATCCATGATGGAGGAGTGAGATTCCAATGGGTACCCTGAAAATGCCATCTCTCCTAAGCCCAAAGGCAGTATCCTTTGTACCCCCTTGGCCCCATGGGGCTCATCAGGTCCCCACTCGAGGTGGCATACTTAGGAGATTGCCCCATCACCATTCCCCTCTTGCAGTCTCAGCTCCTATCATGGCCAAGCATTTAAGGCATATGACAACAAATATTGATCATATTTACTGGTATAAGGAAGCAGTTATAACAGACGTGTACCATTAGCATCTTGAATATCTAAATTAATAATCACAGTTACTTGTATTAAACTATGCTACAACATGTAATTGTAAAATAGATCTCATACCGCCGGTTCTGGAAATCAGACTTTTGTGTGTATGCAGATTTATTATTATTTATTTCTGATTTAGGAGGTGTAGCCCTCTACTCTCTCTTGCTTGCTTTTCCCATAGATGCTCGCTGCTTTCTATACTCTCTCTTTCAATCAATTTGCCTTATTATTGATTAATCATTGGTCTGCCTTCTTACTCCCATATACTTTTTCTTCATATCTGCTTCAACACCGAAAAGATATTCCACTCCTGATCCTAGTCTGCTCATATAATTTTCAATAATAAGTCAGTTTTAATGCTCTGAGATATTTTCCAGATTTCTTTCTCTCCCCTGATTAAATCTGCTGATGTGTGTTTTATACTCCTTATTTGCTCTTCATATATCTGTGTTTTAGTCTGACTATATTCTCCTCTACTCTTCACAAATTCTTTTTTTTCTTTTTATAACTTCATGCTTTTACTTGAAGGGAGACTTTCATTAGAATGGACACAATCTTTGATGAAGACACACCTCTTGACACTGCCCTTTGAGACTTAATTATTGTCTTAATAATCATAATTACTGCCTTAACTAATAGTTGTCTCTTAAATATATATCTTTATTTACTATTTGCCACCTTCTATGAACCGCTGCCCTTTTCAATCCTTTAATTTCTGAATCGCAGCCTTTGGGATATTAATTGTTGTCTTTTTTAAAAGCTAATCACTGCTTATTGGTAATCGCTGCTGTTTATATATTTACTTTATTTTAACATATTATTTTTTTATATTAGTTTCATATGTTATATTTTTATTATAATAATTATAATTATAATAATCAAAATTTGTTAATATTGTTATACCTGATAATTATAATTATAATAATATTAAATTGCTAATATTTCTATTTATATTGTTAATATGTATTTTGTTATTTACTTTATTTATTTGTTTATTTGCATTTCAATGCTTTATATCTTAGTGTTACAATTTCGGGTGCATGACATCTATTGCACATATTGCCTTTGTTAAGTTGACATCATTGCACAAATGCAAGATGTAGGTATGAAAAACATGATTCATTAGGATGAGAACTATAATTACTTGCTACAGATGTTCCTTTGGATGAATCATTGAATCCTTAGTTACAAACTACTACCCCACTCTTAAACTACTGGTGAAATATGTTTTCTCGTTTTGACTGTATGGTTTATCATAAATTTCTAGGACCGGTGCTTTATCTATTAGGTTACAGAGTGACAATGTACCAAGAGAAACAACAAATTGTAATCACAACAAAATATAAGCCATGCATATACATACACCAGAGATATTTTATCATGCAATTGAACACACTTAATAATCTCTCTCCAAACTCCAAAAATCCATATGCAATAAATAAGAGACCATTACAAAGATAACAATGACTTCGAAATTTGCCATATTTATCAAATCTCTATGACAATTATATGGGCAATTGTGGCAAGAGGAAATGTTATGTTGGAATGCCTGTTGCAATTCGTCAAATAGAAGTCTCTCGAAGATCTACAAATGGTCAAGGAGAGATTCAATTATAAATTTTAGTTAACAGTACGACTTCTGGACTTGTAGGAGTTAAAACCTTAGACAACACTTGGAAATGTAGAAATGATTGAATTTTTGTTTGGAGAACAAACTTGTATATATAGCATTGTGCTTGGCTGTCCAATTGCTTGTGGAAATTTGATGGAAAATTGGAGATCATTAAATGTGGTGTGCAAGAGATGTGAAATCCCATGAAATTTGTTGAATGAGTGACTTGGAACTTGTGTGAAGATGATCATCATTTGGAACTCAACCATCATATTCATGGCGAATTGGACCTCTTCGTAACCCACCGTTGAAATTACATGTAGATTCACATCCTTGGGATGAACAATGGTTTCTAGCTGGGAAAATCCTCTTGGGGTAGTTGCAGGAGTCAAATTTGGTCATTAATGGTGTTCTAGGAAGATCTAGCGAGTGACAAAGGTAATCTAGAAGAATTGCAAAACTTTGATGCAAGAGGGGAGGTTAGAATGGGAGATATGGGGTTTTGTGTTAGGACTAGATGTTAAGACTAGACATTACAATGAAAGTTTAAAAGTCCATCGAAACTCCACAAATGGATGCAAATGAGTGAGTTGAGGATGTAGGAAAACATGCAGGGAAAGGATGTAGAATTGGAGGTATGAATATCCCAAAGTCCAAAGGAACTCCACATAACAAGTGGAAAAGAGTGACAAGGCCATTGGGTAACTTTGTGAGAATAGGATGCGGAATTGGCAGTTGAAGTGGAGGTAGAAGGGGAAATGGAAGAAGTTTCTTTGAAGCCCACAAGTCTACAAAATACTGAAATGGGAAAGGAGAGGAAAAAGACTAGAGGTTGGGATGTTTGAAGGTGAAAATCGGTGAAGGAAGATGTCTGGATGAACTTTGCAAGTTTGCAAAGGGGAACAAAGGCAAGGATGAAAAGCAAAACTTGATTGGAGGTTAGGAGGTCGAGACATGGAAAGGAAACAAAAGAAGTTAAGATGAACTCTACAACTCCACAAAAATGGAGAAGGGGGAGGGAGCAAGAGAATGGGAGAATATGGGGATGCAAAAGAGGATGGGAAGTTAGGACAAAGAATTTTTTTGGATGTTTGTCGAAATATCACAAATTGATGGAATGAAGTGTTAAATTTAGTGATCAGATTAAGTGCACAGAAATTAATTCAAATTGAACACAATAACATAGCAAATACCCTAGGAAACCCTCCACTTGAGGGAGAAAAACCCAACAACAATATATCTCTTATATATTGAATCACAAAAGAGTCTCCTTTACAATAGAGGCCAATTATAAGAGCCTGTCACATGTACTACAATCTGATGCAGCAGATTGAGATAAACTGATGATCACAGTCAGCAATATGTTGATCTCCTTCTTCAATGATAATCTCAAATTGCCTTGTGAGAACTCGCACGCACAAAAAATGATATATAACTTGAATGAACTCGAACTGGATATATATCAAACTTGTGAGAATAAGTGAACTGAATGAGTTAGAGATTGGATGGCTCCTTAAATACAATTTGAAAGAGGAGACTTGAATAGATGCGTCCTTTCAAGCATGAAGTCAGCCTCCATAAAGTGTGATGACTTTCCAATAAATTGCCAATTAGAGATGAGTTGGCCTTAATAATCAAATATTAAATATCATACAATGAAAGATGTGACTCTCTATAAAGAATCGCTATCCATATAAATTAAATAGCCACATGCTATTATTTAATTTATCCAATCGAATGCAAGGAGATCCACTGGAAGGATAAGACCGACGCTGCTCTTGAACATCAACACTCCCTCTCAGCTAGGGAGGATTCTTCTAGCTGCACAAGACATATCACCTCAACGTGATGTCTACCACATTGGCTACAACCAAATGTGGAAAAGAAGAATATCACCTCATCGTGATATCAGATATCACCTCAACATGATATCAACCATAATGGCTACAACCATTCTATGGTGTGTACAAGTGTTCATCACATGCATGATGTTGTCACCTCAACATGACTTTCACCATGGCTCTCCTAGAGGGTGAAACACAAGTACAAGATGTTGTCATGGAGTCACACACATGAAATCCACAATGACTCTCTCAGAGGGTGGAAACAATGGCTTTCACCTCAAATCTCAAGGAGAAATGCATTAACAAGGGATTTCACCTGGAACTTCTCTCACAGAGAAGAACTCATTAAATAGGCTCATTGATACTGAGACTCTTTCTCAGTTAAGGCTGGATTCTCTACCATACCAAGCTTATCTCAAAAGTACACAAACTTTATTCTGGAGAGAGGCTTGGTGAGAATGTCTGCCGTTTGCTCATCAGTGCTGATATACCTCAATTGTATAGCCTTCCGTAGTACCATATCTCTAATATAATGGTACTTGATCTCAACATGCTTGGTTCTATCATGAAACACAGGATTTACAGAAAGCTTCACACAACTCTGGTTATCACAATGAATGATAGTAGGTTCCATTGATTGTCCAAACAATCCTGCAAGGAGCTTACGAAGCCACACTGCTTCCCGAGCTGCCATACAAGCTGCAATATACTCTGCCTCTGCTGTACTCAATGCCATAGATGACTGCTTCCTGCTACACCAGGATATCATAGCAGAACCCAAACTGAAGCAACATTCAGAGGTGCTCTTCCGATTAGTGACACACCCTGCGCAATCAAAATCAGCATAGCCATGCAACTCCAAGTCTGCATCTGAAGAGTATCTCAATCCATATCCAACTGTGCCACGCAAGTATCTCAGGATATGTTTAGCTGCAACGAGATGTATCTGTCTTGGTTCACACATGAACTGACTAAGTGCACTCATAGCATAACATATATCTGGTCTAGTGTTAACTAGATACATCAAGGATCCAATCAACTGCCTGTACATCGTGGGATCCACCAGGTTTGAACTAGCTGCAACCTCCTTCAATTTGTGTAGGTTGGTCTCCATGGGTGTAGACATGGATTTACAATCTATCATACCAAACCTCTTAAGTATATCAATGGTGTACTTCCCTTGACTTAGAATCATCTCATCTGGTTTTTGCCAGACTTCTAAGCCAAGGAAGTAATGCATGAGCCCAAGGTCCTGTTGTGACCTAACTCACACCTCGCCCCATTGCAAATGGGGACCCTTGTTGTTTGCTTTTTTGGGGTTTTGCTTTCGCGCGCCTCGTTTTGTCTGCTCTTCGTTTTGGGGTTTTAAGTTTGCATTTTGAACGGTCACCCGAGTCGAGTCAATGAATTTTCACCTGGATCACTGAATAAACGTCACCATTGTGCTTAGAAGGCCTGGGAGACGAAGATTGACTGTCGTTTCAGTCAATTCTGACATCTACTTTTTAGGGTTTCTCACCCCGGGCCCCCTATTTTTTAGGACCTACTTTTTTGGCACTTGGGCAATTCTGGGATCCCTATTTTTTAGGGTCTATTTTTGGAAAGTTGCTATTTTTGGAAAATTTCTATTTTTAGAAAGTTTCTATTTTTAGAAGGGTCACGAGTTTCAAAAACGCACTCAGAAGTTCGAAACGATCAACGAAACTCTCAGAAAATCGATTCGAAGATTTTTTGAAATTTTGGCAAAAATCTGGAAAATCACATAAAAAGGTTCAAAAATCTGAAAAATTCGTTCAAAAATGGTGAGAAATTCTGGAAAATCACAGGGAAATCTGGTAAAAGCACCAAAAATGGTTGAAGATTTGATGAAATTCATGAAGAAATCTGGAAATTCGTAAAAAATCTGAGCATTCATGGCAATCTGATCATGGTGAAGGTAGTTCATGACTGAACAATCATGGAGGAGACTAGAAATCTGCCTGAGTATGAAGTTTACCAGCGTGAAAATGGAGTTTACCAGTCAATGAAGCTTCAGTCAAGAAGTTAAATGGCAACAGATCTGAGCAATTCCGCTCTAAGTCAAGTATCAATGGCATAAAAATCTGAGCAATGGCCAACAATGGGATGAAGTCCGCCTGGTCTTATGGAGCAAATGGCAGTGAGGTCTGTCAAGTCCGCCCCTGTCAAAGTATGCAATGGCTAGGCACAAGCATGAAGTCCGCCCATGGAGAAGAGGGATTTGCCTAAGAAAACGAGGCCATGGCAAAGGAAACAATGAAGTCCGCCCAGCCATAAGCATTAAATGGTCAGACCAACAGCCAAGTCCGCCTATGAAGTGGCTAGGAAGATGATGAAGTCCGCCCAGCAAGAGATGGTCAATGGCAATCAAAACATGCAAGTCCGCCCTCCAAAGCATCCAATGGTAAGACTATCAAGCAAGTACGCCCTCCAACCAAATGATGAAGTCCGCCCACCAAAAGAAGTCAAGTGGCGACCAAATAGAGGAAGTCCGCCCTTGAAAGAAGTCAAGTGGCGACCAAATAGAGGAAGTCCGCCCTTGAAAGAAGTCAAGTGGCAAACAAATGAAGGAACTCCGCCCTGTCCATGAGGTGATTGGCTAGGAAAAGCATGAAGTCCGCCTTGAGAAAAAATGTCAAATGGCATCAAAATGGAGGAAGTCCGCCCAGCAACATAGAGAGAATGGCATGCAAGATGCTGAAGTCCGCCCTCCAACCAAGGCAAATGGCAAGAAAGAGGTCAAAGTCCGCCCTAGGCAAAAGTGTCCAATGGCAACAAAATGTAGAAAGTCCGCCCTTGAACAAAAGAGAAATTTGGCTAAGGCATGGACAAAGACAAGGTGAATGGCAAAGAAAATGTTAAAGTCCGCCTATGAAAAAGAGATGAAATGGCTAAGTCGTAGCCAAGGCAAAATGAGAAATGGTAATGGAAGACCCCAAGTCCGCCTTGAACATGAGTAAAGATGGCTAACCAAGTGACCAAGTCCGCCATAGCCATAGAAGAAGTGGCCAAAGAAATCCTAAAGTCCGCCATGTATTGGAGAGTAAAAGATTAAAATTTGCCTAAGTCCAAACCTTTGGAAAGTTAAAATATGCATGGCACTTTGAAGATTCGCCCAAGTGACTAAAGAAAATCTTCGCCATGGCTAGGAAGATTGTGGAAAAATCAAGCAAATGTACAAAATAAAATCGGACATGGTAAGATAAATTGTGAAAAATCAAAAGAATATGGCCAAATAAAATTGGACATGGCCAAATATTTTTGGAAAACGATTAAAAAATCATGGCCAAACCAAATTGGATGCTAGAAATTTTGGCGAGAAAAATTGAAAAAAATGAAAATTCGCCTAAGGCATTGGCAAGGAAATTTTCGAAAATCAAAAAATTATTTGCCAATAAAACGAACGGGTTGGAATGGACACATAAAATAATTATTTTAATTATTTTAATCATTTATTTTCCAACACCAAAAAAGAGATAAGTCTTGAAAATTTCGAAATTGGAAAGAGAGAAAAAGAGTTTTGTTGGACTGTGAATGAAATTAGAAACTTTCCCGGACGAGGTGATTGAGGATAGAACTTGCCATACGAAAGCAAAGTGAAAGATGAGTTCGAATTTGGTTCAAAGGGAAACATTGCAAATTTACTAAAATGATCGACCTTCTCACTTCTATAAGTGATTTCGTTTTTCATTTGTGCAATCACTCGATTTTGAGAAGAAAAGTGGTGAGAGGAGAATTGTTTAAGGCAAAAGGTTGAGGAAATTTGCAGCAAAGTGAAAGAAATATTCTGTTATCAGCTTGCATCGTGGTTACGATCACGTCTCCAAGAAGTCACAAGGCAGATTTGTTTTGTCCATTTCATGTCAACATGAAGCTTCACCATTTATTTTTCTTTCCAGCTTGTTATTTTTCGCGAAGTCTAATTTGATTACCAGCTGGAATGTTCTTTCAAACTGATTTTAATGTCGAATTCTTATTATTTCCTTCTTCCTTTTCTTGCAGATCTACTTTTTGAAGCATTCAAGATGAAGTTCGCAAGCAAAGGTGTGCAAACACAATCAAAGATCAAGTCCAAGTGGGAGCACGTTCTAGACACTGATCTTGGCCACGTTGATCTTGAAGATTTCCGGAAGAGAATGTACGGGACTGACGGACGTCTGCCTACACCAATCGCCATGAGAATGATGCGCAACGGAATCGTCCATGCAGCTGGATTTCCATCAGCTAAAGAATGTCCTGAGTTGATGGCAGAATGCGCACTACATTACAACGCACAAGACAGACAGATAGAAGCTCCTGACGGAAGGATCCTTGCCTACTTGTCCGAGCCAGCAATCCAGGAGACTTTTGGCATTCCAGTATACAACCGAACATCCTATCGCACTAAGCAGGATGCACTCAAACTTTATCAAAGTCAAAAGGATCTCTGTGCATCCAACATAAACAAGAATTGGTTATTAAAACCAAAGCCTACTGCAAGCAAAATGCCGAAAAAGTTGATCAGAACCCACTTCAAAGAGGAATATGGTGATATTGTTCTGCTACTTAACAGAATAGTAGGCAGTGCCCACGGTGCTCCTTTCGAAGAATGGATGTACTATTTTATTGACGAAATAATCACTGGAGTCAAAATGTTCAATTGGTCCAGGATGATTAGTGACAGCTTGCACGAACAGTTGGTCAACTTTGAGAAGACCAAAATTTTCCACATGAGCTCATATATTGTATATTCACTTGCGAGATATTATAAATATCCTGGCTTGACATGCAAAGGCGTGGTTGGCAACGGCGAGGGGAAATTCAAAGTCTACGACTGCTATCCACAGCTGCAGCTGAAAGAGAAGTCCCATTTCCGCAGAGCTCACGATGCATTTTTGATGTATATCACCCGGCTTCTTCAGGGCGGAACGCACCAAAGACTCTCGCATGAAGCCAAGAGCTTGATCAGTCGCTATGGATTCTGGTTCATTCAGTATCCTAAGTTCACTTACATCAGAATCCAAGGATTTTCCGGAAATCCTTATAGACTGCCTGTCTATCCGACTAACAGGATGGTATTGTTGGAAGTGTTAAGACAGTTAGAAACGTATCAGAATATTTAAAGGCCTAAGCAGAAAGCTGCTGTTACCTTTCCGTTTTTCATCGGCAACATGGAGGAGTCATGCCCGACAGCACAAGCAGCAGAGGTTGCTCGACTGGAGATTCAGCAGTATCCATTCATATCATACAAAGCCAGGAGCAACTTCGATCCGCTTCATCACATCAAGATTGTGGACGGAGAAAGATACAAACATCGGGTTGACCTAGAGGACTTTTGGGCCAACGCAGCCGATGAATATGATGTAAGGAGAAGGTTATGGTCAAGGTTGCCATTAAGCATGATAAGGACGACCGAGCTCTTCAAAATACCTGACCAACTGCAAGATGATGGAATATATGTGCAGCCAGGCTTCAAAGAAGATGAGCCACTACCTCCTATAAAATGGTTCGAGCCTGAGATGGGTGATCTAGCCACCTTGATGCTCCCTGTTTTCAAGTACTCTCAGTGGTGGATAGATTGTCAAGTAGAAGTGTTAAAACAGAGAAAGGTGCAATTTACCTACGAGTTGATGGGAGACACTGAGTCATGTTCTTCAAACGCCGGTACATCTCATGCAGATGGACAAGCAGATGCTGCCAACTCCAAGAAGAGGAAAGAAGCCGATAAGTCCGCAATACAAGACAAGGGTAAAGAGATAGATGAAGGGCCTTCGCGGAAGAAACACAAGTCTAAACCTCTTCAGTCGGCCACTTCCAGGAACATAGAAGAGATGCTTGCCTTAGATAGAGAATCCTTGGAAAATGCCATGATCCCTTCTCCGGTTGAAAATGTAAAGCCAATTCAAATAGAGGATGATGATCAACCTTCTCCAGCAAGCACGGAAATCTTAGGATCGGATAACGACACAGACATCGAAGATGGAGAATTCGAGGAAGGAATGATTTCCGCCCTCAAAGGCATTCAAGAGGACCCATCCGTCCAGGAGATCCATGATATGCAGTTAGTCCAAGGAATTCAAAATATGCCAGAAATACAGGAAGAACAGGAAATACAAGACATGCAGGACGTCCAAAATCAAGAGGACATAATTGAACAACCAACAGTACCAGAATGGCTGAAGGAAAGATTGAAAAGAAAAGCGCCAGTGGAGGTCCCTGAGGAGGACAATGACACAGATTTTCTGGCCAGATTAGAGCAAACTGCCCCAAGGAAGAAGGCCAAGAAGTTCTCAACCATTCAGAGAGATGAAGCTGGAAATCGCACGGTGCAAATTGCAGTGCCTACGGCCGACAAGTTTCAAGACGAGATTGCTCCTGAGGAATATGCTATCACGACTGTCGACATGGGTCCGGCAACAAAAGAGCAGGAAGTCGAAGACTTGGATAATTCCGTGGCCACCATCAAGGCCAGATTAGAAAAAGAAGTTGCCAAGAAAAAGGAGTACAAGAAAGAAATTCAACGTCTAAAAGACTACATCCAGCACCTGACCAAGCCACTAAACGAAGGTGAACAAGTGGCGCCTTTACCTCCGAGTGCCTCACAAGAACCAAGTGCGAACTTTGAAGAGGAATTGACAACAGCGAGGGAGGCTAAAGACTGGATGATTGGAAGGAAAGAAGAAGCGTTGATGTTTGTAGAAAAGTTGGCACATATAAATGAACAGGCTTCCTTCATGCTTTCGCGAGTTGCGGATCTTGCAAAGTCATGGAGCAGTCTCGAGGATATTCAGAGCAGGATCATCCCATGCATCCGGGAACTGAAGGGCATTTCAAAGCAAGGATTGATCGAGGACAAAGTTATCGAAGCTGGAGCGACTTATGACTTCAACGGATGGTACTATGCCTTAATCTCAAGGAAAGGAGTCCTCGAAAAGGTGAAGCAGGATAGTGGTGGAGTTGAAGAACAAGTAAAAGAAATTCAAAGTAAAATCTATGAGATGGCTGCAGATATGCTAGACAAGGAGATTGTCCGAAGGAAACACTTGCGGCCAAGGAGTTTGAAAGAGCAAGTACAAAAAGTTTTCTCCACCACCAGGCCGATTATGAAGGAAGGCTTCACCAAAGTGTTCGAATTCATGGCCATTAGAAGTTCTCTCTTGCTACAAGAGCCAACATGGACGACTATGTTTGCAGAGTGTGCCGAGAACTTGGATTTGCTGGAGTACAACGTCAGCGTGCTGCCCGGCATTGCTATGGAGGAGGTCGACCTGATAGTGTCCAGGTTCGCCGAACGTGAGGCTGCACAAGTGGATAAGGATGACACTCCAGTTGTCTAGTGTTCTCTTCAGTTAACTGATTGTGGTTTTGGAAACCCTAATTAGGGTTTAGTTCTGTTTAATCTTGGCCATTGATCTTGAATCAATCTCGGCCGTTCTTTGTAATCTTGAAAAACTATATAAACCCCCCCTCACTCTCTCATTTCTCATTAGATTAGAAAATTCATTAGAAGATTAGAAGGTAGAGATATAGAGATTAGAGATTAAGAGTTAGAGCAGATTTGAGATAGTTAGAAATAAAGAGAGAGTTTTTTATGAGATTGTTGTGAAAACACTACTTTGATAATGAAGTTCAAATGCATGAGGTGCCTTGAATACTTGATTGTTGAATAGTTGCATGGTCGCATATCTTCTTTCTCTCTTAGTAGATTTGAATTAAAATGTATGTTAGAAGAATGATTGATTGATAACGGAGATTAGTGAAACCGAGCTCATACTTTCTTTGGGTGGATGATTTCACTCAATGTGCAAAGTTAGACTGAGCTTTACTGTGGATGCTTAACTTCTGTTTTAATAATTGTTGTTCGATCTGATGGCAATTATTTATCACGTGAAAATCACAAGCACATTCCTAGAAGATTGCACTTGCTCTGCGTAGTTGTCGTTGAACGTGGCGAAACAGAGTATGGTTTATTTGGTTTCACTTAGTCTTCGTCTTCTCTTGAGTTCTTAGGAGTAGTGTAGAGTCTCTAAACCCTAAATCTTTTTTCACTTTTTTTATAAAATCAAAAAACCCAAAATGGTATTGCGTTTATGTCTCCACTTCTTCGAATAACTTGCAAAATCTTACTTGTGCCCACAGCAAAACACATCCATACCACAGAGCCTATCCGCGTTCATCTTAAACATTGGAATTACCCTATGACCTCACTTGCAATCTTAGCATAGGAAGTAGTTTTTCAAGAGAGAATAGAGCGTCTGTGACACTTTGTTCTAAAATGTTTTGTGTGTCATAAAACACGCAACAACAGGTCCTTCATCTCAAATTCAGAAGTCAACTCCTTACATTCGAGAATCAAGTGATCTTCTCCAGTAAGAATCAAATCATCAACATATAAGACCAAAATTAATGCTTCACCATTAATTACCTTGAAGTATAGTTTTGAATCAGCGTCATTCTTCATGAAAACCAAACTTGACAGGTAACGATCAATCTTTTCGTAGCATGTACGAGGAGCCTGCTTAAGACCATACAGGGGCTTCTTTAGTTTGCAAACATGAGACTTCTTGCCATGAACCTCAAATCCATCAGTTTGCTCGATATAAACTTCTTCCTCAATCACACCATTTAGAAACGCTGTCTTCACATCCATCTGGTGAATCTTCCATCCTCTAGATGCAACAATAGGAATGATGGTTCTGACAGAAGTATAGCGAGCAACAGGAGCAAATGTTTCTTCGTAATCAACTCTCTCTTTTTGTGAAAACCCACGAGCCACGAATCTTTCCTTGTAATTCTCAATGCTCCCATTTGCAGCATGTTTGATTTTGAAGAGCCATTTCGAAGACACCACAGATTTGCCCTCGGGTCTAGGAACAATGTCCCAAACATCATTTTTGAGAATTGATTGGTAATCCTCTGCCATAGCATCTCTCCAAACCTGTTGACTAGATGCTTCCTCAACACAGGTAGGCTCGGATTCAATAATCTGACTCATTAAGGCAACATAACTGGAGAACTTATGTGGCCTTTTACTTTCTCTGAATGTGCTTCTAGGAGCTGCAAAACTTTCAGCCTCCTGCATAGTACGCCTGGCCCATAGAGGTCTTTTTCTCTCAATTACAATGTCGGTAGGCCCATCAGTAGGTTCTAAGGGTTCAATAGGATCAATATCTTCTTTCACTTCTGAAGTGTCCCGCTGAATCTCAAGAGTATGGTCAACTTCCATATCCTGAGGAGACTCTTCATTATCGATCTCCATATGAGTGCCCCTAGATCTCCTGAATGCAACATCTTCCTCGAATGTGACATCCTTACTGATCTCGATCAACTTCTGCCCTGGAATGTATATCCTGTAGGCTTTTGATGTCTTGCTGTAGCCCACAAAGATTCCTTTCTTGCCAGAAGGCTCCAACTTTGTTCTCTTTTCCTTTGGAACATGAATATAGACAGGGCATCCAAAGATCCTCAAATGACTAACCTTAGGCTTCTTCCTTGTAAAGGCTTCTTTTAGAGTCATATTCTCCAAGATCTTGTGAGGACTTCTATTCTGAACATATACAACAGTCCTAGAAGCTTCTACCCATAAGAAGGTTTGCAGATCTTGGTCATGGATCATGGCTTTTGTTGCTTCCACGATCGTCCTGTTCTTTCTTTCTGCAATACCATTCTGTCGAGGATTATAGGGGACACAAAACTCCCTCTTAATCCCTGCATCAATACAAAAATCCCTAAAGCTGCCAGAGGTGTATTTTCCACCATTATCTGATCTGAGGACCTTGATTCTTTTACTAGAAAGATTCTCTACCAAGGCTTTGAACTTGTTAAACCTTCCTAATACTTCCTCAGACTCTTTAGTTTTCAAAAAATAAATCCAAGTCTTTCTAGAGTGGTCATCAATAAACAAAACATAATACAAAAATCCACTCGAAGACAAAATAGACATAGGTCCACATAAATCAGAATGAATAAGGTCTAAAATACACTTAGATCTATTTTCTCTACTATGGAAAGGAGCTTTTGTATTCTTACCCCATGCACAACCCTTGCAAGTTCCTTCATGATCCTGATTGAACTTAGGAAGACTTGTCACCATCTTCTCCATGATAGGTAAAGCTCGGAAGTGAAGGTGAGCCAAACTTCGATGCCAAAGATCACATAAACTTGAAGAATCATGAACTAATGCCTACAGTGGACGCGTACAAAGTCTGTAGAGACTTTCATGTCTAACTCCAATTACTTGAGCATCCTTGAAGTTGGAATTCTCCATCCACACAAGTACTTTGCCTTTAGAGAAGGCAACTTAATATCCTTTATCTTCTAGGGCTGAAATTGAAATGAGATTGCGCTTGATTCCTGGAACACAAAGAACATTGCTCAACTGAAGTGTGATGCCAGAATCCAAATGAAGAGTAGAAGTCCCAATCCCTTTCACGGAGTAGCTTGCATCATCTCCAATAATGACTTGTTCGGAAGACTCCTTCTCCACCAAGCTTGATAAGTGCTCCTTAAAACCTGTGATATGTTGAGAAGCTCCACTGTCAATCAGCCAAGTGTTGGTGTTTGTAGGTACATTGCTTGACAATATTGAGTAGAATAGATATTCACATGTATCCTTTTGCGGAGAAGCATCATCAACATCTGCAACGGTGGCTTGTTGCTTAGGTCTAGTTGGACAATGCTTAGCAAAGTGGCCAAACTTATCACACCTAAAGCATTGGATCTTGGACAAGTCTCTCTTTTTCTTGGAATGGGGAGCACCATCATTTCCTTTATCTCGATTCCTCTTGAAGAATCCTTTCTTTCCATCTTTTCCTTTCTTCTTCGAAGTTTGGGAGGTGAGAACAAGAATATCTTCATTAGATGAACTTTGACCAACGCCTCTAGCCACCAATCTTGACTCCTCTTGAATTCAATCAGCCCTCACGCGATCAAACTTAGGAAGTTTGGATCTTGCACTGATTCCTTGAATGTAGGACTCCCATGATAATGGAAGACCATTGAGAGCAAGCATCGTCAAATCTTTATCATCGACGACATGACCAATTGTAGAGAGCTGATCTCTCAATTTCGAAATCCTCATGAAATAGGAAATCATTGTTTCTCCTTTCGCCATCTTCACATGGTGTAGTTGTTGCTTCAGTGCAAGTGCTCGACTTGTGTTGTTGATTTCGTACATCTCCTCCAATGTTTTGAACATATCCTTTGCCGTCTTCAACTTGGAGACAATCAGAACAATATGGTCTTTGACGGAATCAACCAACAATTTCTTCGCCTTGATGTCTTTCTTCCTCCATTGCAACTTCTCTTCTTCCTCTTCTGGTTCGGGAACTTTGGTTTCCACAAACTTAGCCAAATCATTCTCTTCCAATGTGAGCAAGATTCTAAACCTCCATGATGTATAGTTGGATGCTCCCTCGAGTCTATTCTCAATCTTCAAACCGTTCACCATCTTGACTAAGGTAGAGATAGACAAATAAATATCAAGAAGAGAATAGAGTATCGCTGTAAGGACAAATCTGATCACGATCTTCTCAAACCTGCTCTGATACCATGTTAAATTTAGTGATCAGATTAAGTGCACAGAAATTAATTCAAATTGAACACAATAACACAGCAGATACCCTCGGAAAATCCTCCACTTGAGGGAGAAAAACCTAGCAACAATATATCTCTTATATATTGAATCACAAAAGAGTCTCCTTTACAATAGAGGCCAATTATAAGAGCCTGTCACATGTACTACAATCTGATGCAGCAGATTGAGATAAACTGATGATCAGAGTCAGCAATACGTTGATCTCCTTCTTCAATGATAATCTCAGACTGCCTTGAGAGAACTCGCACACACAGAAAATGATATCTAACTTGAATGAACTTGAACTGGATATATATCAAACTTGTGAGAATAAGCGAACTGAATGAGTTAGAGATCGAATGGCTCCTTAAATACAATTCGAAAGAGGAGACTTGAATAGATGCGTCCTTTCAAGCATGAAGTCGGCCTCCATAAAGTGTGATGACTCTCCAATAAATTGCCAATTAGAGATGAGTCGGCCTTAATAAACAAATATTAAATATCATACAATGAAAGACGTGACTCTCTATAAAGAATTGTTATCCATATAAATTAAATAGCCACGGGCTATTATTTAATTTATCCAATCGAATGCAAGGAGATCCGCTAGAAGGATAAGACTGACGCTGCTCCTGAACATCAACATGAAGGAAACTGAAGGAATGAAGGGGCTTGATAGACTTTGTGGGGTTTCTATTCCGACCAACAGTTAGGATAGGAGGTTAGACAACTGAAAGAAGTCTAGTGGTCCACAAAAAGTCCACAATTTCGCAAAATTTGAGGAAAATGACCAAAACCTTCTCAAACTTAGAACTTTGTTGGATTTTTGCAGCTTTCAACATTTGAGAGGAACATGGGGCATGGTGAGGAACAGCATTTAGGCAATTTGATCAAGGGAAGATCTATTTGAAGATTTCACATATTAGTTATAGGAGATGAGCAAATTGAGGCCTAATGCATAAGGGCTTTCAGACTCAAGCAATTTTTTGCAGTGTTAGATTGAGTCCCATCGTATTCCATGTAGATTGGCTTACTAAATTCATTCTTCAACTAGTAATGCTTATTAATATGCAAGGAAACCCAACCACGTTAACAATATAGAATTGCAATACTTCCTTGACAAGGCCTTGAGACCAAACATATTGCTAAACCCATAACAACTCAATGAGAGTCTAAACAACTCATGTCAAAAAACAAATTCAATTACAACTAGATACAATGGTTATACGTATTCATAATAAATATAATACATAGACAACAATTAATATATCCCATACATAATAGTCGATATTTGAGGAACTCAAACAATATTTCTAACCATAGTTTGCTGGAATTGTTATACTTGACCCATCAACAAGTAACCATCCAGTAATAGTATGCATTCTTGTGAAGGTACTGATCTAATAGATTTCATGTAGTCAAAATGTAGGTACATCATACTGTTGCTAGCATAGAGTTTATTTAGGTTGAGAACATGATATCATACAACAACATGATTTGGTAAAATTTAAATATCACATGAAGAAACACGCACACACTTATACTGAGAGGGGGGGTGAATCAGTATAAGACCAACTTTTACAATTTATAACTTCAGCAACCATAAAGCAATAATCAAAGCATCTACACAAGTAAGATCTAACAATTTAGCACACAAGATGCACACACAATTTTATGTGGAAACCCTTACGGGACAAAACCACGACAAAATATTGCTTTTATATATATCTTCTTACAAGCTTTGTAGGCACCAACCCACAAGAGACACCAATCCCCTCCATTGAGCACCAACTCAGCAAGAGTCTTTGATCTCTTTGAGTGAGAGGTTCCAACCTCTGGATCTTGCAAATTAGAAGACATCAACCTTCGAAATACAAAGTGATTATAATGTTGTTGGATATGCCCTAGATCTCTTCAAGGACTTCAACAATAATCTGCCTCAAACTCTTCTCCTAATTCTGCAAAATGTTCCCACTCAAATCTGCAAAAAGATCTTCAATAAATACTCTTAAATCTGAAATTTTATCCTCACAAAATCTGCATTAGGTCTGCTCCAAATATGTCTAATTTCTGCTCTTAAAAAGTTTGATCTCTTCTCATAAATCTGCTCCTTTTCTTCTCTAGATCTGCTCTTGAAGTAGGAAAGATATGCAATTGAATTGATGGTTAATGAGCCTCCAAAACTCCTTCATTTATACCTCATGAAATGCCTCTTCAAACCAATGGTCACCTCTTTTCAATGCTGGTTGCCAAACAGCATATAAATTTTTATTTAATTTTATTTGCCATGTCCCAATTGGGCGCACCTTCCTAGGGAGGTTGGCCCCTATGATAAACAAATTTAAATTTTTATTTCAAAATTAAAATCCCCAAGATGGGATGCCACTAAGAGGGGGGGTCAGCCTCATGTGAATTTTTTGATTTTTCTCTTAGCTAAAGCAGGTCAGCCAGCAATAGGACATCATGGAGAAACTCCTTTAACATCAATGACAACAATAATTCTAACAATCTCCCCCTTTGTCATTGATGGCAACCTTGCAAAGAAATTATCTTGAAATGCAAGAGGATCATACTTAATCGGAATATGCTTTGTCTTGGAGTGCATAATTGGATTCTTTGATATGTTGATGGCACTCATATCATCACTGAGTATGAGAATGGGATGGTCATACTCAATCTTAACATCTTTGAAATTCTGTTTCATTCATAAAGCTTGTGTGCAACAAGCTGCTGCTGCAATACATTTGGCCTTTACTGTCGATAGGAAAACCGATGCTTGTTTTTTGTTTAACCAAGATACAAGGAAATTTCCAAGGAAGAATGCTCCTCCACTAGTGCTCTACCTGTCATCAACATTGCTTGCCCAATTTGCATCCGTATATGCTATAAGGGTGAAATCTTCACCCCTTGGTTACCACAATCCAAAATCCATAGTCCCCTTCAAATATTTCAATATTCTCTTGATTGCATTAACATGGGTTTCATTTGGAGTTGCTTGAAATTGTGCCACTAAACCAACAACTTGTATAATATTAGGCCTTGTTGTTGTGAGGTATAGAAAACTTCCAATCATGAATCTATACATAGTTTGATTTTTAGTAGGAGATTCATCATTTTTGCTCAATTTACAACTAGTAACCATAGGAGTACTTACTGGATTACTATCTTCCATCCTGAATTTCTTTATCATCTCTTTAACATTCTTGGTTTGAGAAATAAAGATCCCTTTATTTGACTGAGAGATTTGCAAATCAAAGAAGAAAGATAGCTCACCTAGCATCGACATCTCAAATTCCTTTTGCATGTTGGAGTCAAAATCTTGGCACATCTTATCATTGTTGCCCCCAAAATGATGTCATCAACATATACCACAACAATCAACAACTTATCTCCTTCATTCTTGATGTATAGGTTGCTATCCACAATTCCTCTTTTGAAGCCTTGTCCTTGAAGATACTTGTCTAACCTTGAATACCAAGCCCTTGGGGCTTGCTTTAGTCCGTAAAGAGCCTTCTTCAATCTACAAACATTATCCTCATTCTCTGATAGAATGAATCCTTTAGGTTGTTCAATATACACTTCCTCTTTCAGATTTCCATTTAGAAAAGCTGATATGACATCCATCTGATAAACTTTGAAATTCTTGAAACTTGCAAGAGCTAAGAACATTTTGATAGCCTCTAATCATGCAACAGGAGCAAATGTTTCTTCGAAGTCTATTCCTTCGACTTGTGCATAGCCTTTGCACACAAGTCTTGCCTTGTTCCTTGTGACTTCCCCATCTTCATTTAGCTTGTTTCGAAAAACCCACTTGGTTCTAATGATGTTCTTGTTCTTAGGTCTTTGGACAAGCTCCCAAGTTTCATTCTTCTCTATTTGATCCAATTTCTTTCTCCATAGCTTTGATGCAATATTTATCTTCACTTGCTTCTAAAGAGTTTTGTGGTTCAACTTTGGAAAGAAAACACAAATTTGCATGTTCTGTTGTATTTGCAAGTCCTCTTATCTGAATTTTTGTGTCTCTCTCCAATAATTAGATCTTCAGGATGGTTCTTTTGAACAAATCTAGATGGTTTCTTGGGTGGTGCCTTTGATGGAGTCTTTAGATCTCTTTGCTCAACTTCTCGGGTTTCAATTTCTTCCTTTGTTTCTTCTTCTTTGCAACTTTCTTCATTTTCATAATCAATTTCTTGTACTATCTCCTTTTGATGTCTTTCTTCCTCAATTTTCACATTTGCACTTTCAACAACCTTGTGTACTCTTTTGTTAGCATTTGTAATCCTTACTCCTTGTGGAATATCCAAGGAAGATACCTTCATCACTTCTGGAATCGAATTTTCCCAAATCTTCCTCGTCTCTTCTTATATAGCATTTGCTTCCAAAAACCTTGAAGTACTTTATTGATGCAGGCCTTCCCTTCTAAAGTCCATATGGAGTTTTGCTGTTATTCACCCTGATTTGTGCTCGATTTGAAATATAAACAGTTGTATGAACCACTTCTTTCCAAAAAGCATAAGATATCTTGGACTCATTCAACATAGCTCTTGCCATTCCTTGAATTGTTCTATTCTTTCTCTCAACTACTACATTCTGTTGTGGAGTTCCTGCAGCTGAATATTGTCTCCTTATCCCATGCCTTTCACAGTATTCTTTAAATTCATTTGAGGTAAATTCTCCTCCTCTGTTAGATCTAAGACATTTGATCCTCAACCTTGTTTCATTATCTACTAAAGCTTTGAATGCCTTAAACTTCTCAATTGCTTTAGATTTTTCTTTAAGAAAAGCTACCCAAGTCATCTTGGAATAATCTTCAATCAGCAACATAAAATAACTCTCACCTTGCAAGCTTTTCATCCTTGTTGGCCCACACAAATCAATGTGAATAAGTTCCAAAGGTTTTGACATAGAATACTCCTTAGATTTGAAGCTTGTCCTTGTTTGTTTTCCATATTGACACTGTTTGCAAATGATATTTGAAGGCTTTGCTATCTTCGGCATGTCTCTTACAACTTGCTTTTTGCTGATCTTGACAATGTTATCAAAGTTCAAATGTCCCACCCTTCTGTGCCATAGCCAACTCTCATCTTCTTGCCGCATATAACATTTCTCACTTTTGACTTCATTGAGAATGTACAGATTACCATTTGTTCTAAATCATCTGCTATCAATTTTCCATCTTTCATGATTTTACATCCTTTAGAATGGAACATGAAGGTGTTCCCTTGGTCACACAACTGACTCACACTTAACAGATTATGCTTCAATCCTTCAAAAAATAAGATATCCTTAGTTTTAGTTCTTACATTATCCAAACTAAGTGTGCCTTTACCTTTTATGCTTTCCATAACATTGTCGCCAAATTTCATTGTTCTTTCATTCACTTTATTTAGAAAAAAATTTGCTTGTCACCGGTCATGTGGGTTGAGCAACCACTGTCAACATACCATTTGTCTTTCTCATTTTGAGCATGTAGTGCAATTTGTACAATCATGGATTTTTTTTTCATTTCTTGTTCTTTCTTCTTTATCAAAACTTTGATTGATTCATCCTTTTTCTTGTCACAAACATCCTTCTCTTTATTGTGTCTTGGAGGGTCCGGAAAAATAGTTCTACAAAAACACGCTGTGTGCCCAAAATTGTTGCACTTATGACATATGATGTTATAATCCATTAGAGGGGCAAATGAATTTTAAGTCATCTTTGTGAATTCAAAATCATTCCTTATGCGAACTCTAGAATTTATTGCTTTATGCCCAAATTGATTACATGGAAAACAATAACCATGGAAAAAATATTGAAACTTGGTTGTGTGTGGCTTCTTTGGAGGAAAGGACCATTTGAGGTTGTCCTTGTTAGTTCTTTGAAATTGTGAGGCTTTATCCTCCTTGTTCTCCTTTTTGTTCGCCTCATTTTTGCTTTCTTCCCTTTTATTGTTTTCTTTGTTCACCTCCTCTTTGTTGGAATTTTGAGGGCCATAGCATAATTCTTACTTTCCAACGTCTTTGTAGTTTGTGAACTTTTTCCATCAAAACCAAGACCACTTTTGATGAATGGTGATCTTTGTGAGTTGATAAGGTCTTCTAACATTTCAAGACTTTTATCAAACTTGATTTCCTCAAGGAAATGATTTCAGATTCAAGCTTCTCACACTCCAATTCCTTTGCTTTTAGCTGATCTTTTAAAACATCTTCAATGCGTTTGGCTTCTTTTGCTTGAGTCTTCAAATCCAAAATTATCTTTTTAGACTTTTCACCGTCTTCTCGAATTCGGTCTTTCAACTTTGAATTCTGCTTCTTGAGTCTTTTGATTTTGTCTATGGCAACAATAAGTTCTTCCTTGAGATCTGCTATAGTATCTTTCTCACTTTCAATCTCTTCATTTCCATTGTCTTCACACCTTGGAGCTTCTTTTTTGTTTCCATGGCCATGAAGAGAATTTCTTCTATATCACTTTCGGAGAAGCTTTCATCACTTTCCTCAGATGAACTACTGCTTCCTTGAACATATAGGTTCTTCTCGTGTCTTCAGAAATTCTTCTTCTTTTCAGATTTCCTTTGAGTGAACTTGTTATAATGACTTTTCTTGTCTTTTCCCTTGTTGTAATATACTTCTTCGCTGCTATCACTTCCAACTTGTGGACATTTGGCAGCAAAATGACCTATATTTTTGCAACTAAAACATTTAAGAGTATACTTACCTTTTCGCTTGAGAGTTCCCTTATTGAATTTCTTCGCAAAGTTAGCCTCTTCCTCATCACTTGAACTTCGCTTGATATGGGTCCTTTGTTCTTCATCCTTGTTGATGCTTGGAAGGTTGCTTCTCATTTTGATGATGTTCCTTTCTTGATCCTCGTTTCATAAGTGGTAAGTATGCCATGTAACTCATCCATCTTCAAAGTGTTTAGATCCTTCATTTCTTCAATGGCAAAAACTTTTGCATCAAATCTCACGGGTAGAGATCTTAAAACCTTTTGCACAACAACCCCATCCTCAATCTTTTCTCCAAGACCACAAATGGTATTTGCGATTTCATCCACTCGGAAAAAATAGGCGGCAACATTCTCTTCGTCCTTCATCTTCAAACTTTCAAATTGTCTCCTGTAGGTTTGGAGATTTGCCTTTTTCACTTTGTTGTCTTCTTCATAAGTCCTTTGAAGCTTATCCCACATCTCTTTCACCGATGCGCAATGCATGACTTTGAAAAATTTGGATTCACTTAGACCACTTAGAATTGCATTCATAGCTTTAGCATTGTTCTCATTTTCCCTCTTTCCAACTTGATCCGTTGGTGGAGTAGATGGTGCCACAAGGCCATCCACAACAAATTGCCAGATGTCAAATCCATGAGCCATCAAATAAATGCTCATCCTCATACTTAAAAAGGCATAGTTGTTCCCGTCAAACAATGGTGCTTGGCTTGAGGAAAACCCTTCTTGACTCGCCATGTGTGTTCTTAAGATTTTTCCTTCAAGTGGTTAGGATTTTTTGAGGAACTCGCTTTGATACCAATTGAAGAAACACATACACACTTATACTGAGAGGGGGTGAATTAGTATAAGACCAACTTTTACAATTTATAACTTTAGTAACCATAAAGCAATAATCAAAGCATCTACACAAGTAAGATCTAACAATTTAGCACACAAGATGCACACACAATTTTATGTTGAAACCCTTACGGGAGAAACAATGGCAAAATATTGCTTTTATATATATCTTCTTACAAGCTTTGTAGGCACCAATCTATAGGAGACACCAATCCCCTCCATTGAGCACCAACTCAACAAGAGACTCCAATCTCTTTGAGTGAGAGCCTCCGGATCTTGCAAATTAGAAGGCACCAACCTTCAAAATTAGAGTGGGGAGCAGCCTCATGTGAATTATTTGATTTTTCTCTTAGGTAAAGCAAGTCGGTCAGCAATAGGACATCATGGAAAAACTCCTTTTACATCAATGACAACAATAATTCTAACATCACAATCATATTGCTTCATGATATTATAACCCACAAAAAAATGATAATGAAAATCCCCTTCAACATTCATCTACATGGACAATCCAGTAGAACAAATTTCATGATCAAAATAAAATATTATTAATAGAAATAGAAATAAGTAATTTATGCAAGTTATAAACAAACTATATTGTTGCTAAATATGATCGTCATATTTCGGCCTACAACTCTTTCAATCATGTAGTAGCCTACCATAATGATCACAGAGTGCTGGATGAAATCAAAGTATTATCACCACAGCTTCCTTAATGGAATCATTCCCTGACTATGTCAATTTTATAGTGATATATGAACTACATTGTGTTAGTAGGCTGAGAAACATTTACCTTTCACTGTGTATGGTAAAGTAATACCATCCATACCCAAACAAAGATGTGGTCTTTATCATAATGTTTTAGATACTAATGATTCTTATATGTAATCATATTACACAAGATCACCAACATATGGTACAATTTAATTTTGAGTTCATACAAGATAAAGAATCTTAGTTATATTGTAAGTAGAGGAGACAACCTATCCTTTATCAACTTAACTCCTTGGTTATCAATAATACCATATGCCTTCAACGTACCTAGAACACAAGTTAATTAAATTCTGAAAACACCATATAATAAGTATGGGAACTTATTTGAGTAAGAAAATAAATATTTTTCTAGGACTCAGTAATACTACCCTAGTGGGGCACAATCAGTATTTATCAATATCAACTAACAATCACTACTTAATTCTACACAAACCTATTTACCCTGGTTTTATAAAAGAGTATGGACATCCATTGAAACAGAAAGGATATTGCAATGCCTTTTGTGGACATTTATACAAAATGTTGAAGTATAGAGAAGGCATGCCAACTGTTTGATCAAATGCCTCAAAGAAATATATTAGAATTCATCGGGTAGCATATTGTTTGACCAAAATCATTTTTAAAGGAATGAAACAACCCATAGGAATTAGAGACTCAACTTTAATCAGAAACACATTGAGCAACATCAACAATAGTGGATAAACATTACAAAAATTCATTTTTATTAACCTTTGATGAATATCCGTAAACTGTTACAAGCCTCTTGTTTTCTTAGGGATGATTGAGCGGACTTATGTTCATGCCTTCTTTATGTTCTAGTAAAGTTGCTTTGCCAAGTGATGAATGAGCAGATTTATACTCAGGGTTTTTACATGCTCTAGTAGAATCCCTAACCTGAGATGGGAAGAAAAATTGTATAAAATGACAGCAAGGCATTAGACCCTCAAGATTTTGCCACTAAATGTAAATCAAAACCATACTTTACAAAGCTCCAAACTTGCACTGAAGACCAAGCATGCATCCTGTTGGTACAATGACAAAACTTGAAGAAATGCTTTTCTTGCAGAGAATTATGAAAGTGAGGTCCAAAAATGGCTTTATGAAAGCTTTTGTTAATCTTCCTTGACAACTGCACTGCCTATGTTCGAATCCAATGTGACAATTACCTCTACAGATTGTCAAAACCCTATCTCCAATCTTAATTTAGGTGTCAAATTACAATGTCAGTGGCAGCATATAGCCTGCAACACAGAGGGTATGTTGATGTCAAATCATCTTAAGTAGTGGTAATTTACTTATTAGATGCATCATCTTCCTAGTAGTTGCTGAAGGGCTATCAAGCATTGCAGTAATGCCGTAAACATGCCTACTGTAGTTGTCATTGCAATACTTTAGGGACGTCCCTCCAAACTTATATTGTGAACTTAAGAGGATGTTAGTATATCCTTCATTATCTTTTAATACAATGTTTTAACTTTTTCAAGAAAATGTATAGCACACTAAGCAAAGAGGATGCAATCTGAAATTTTAAATGGTGTTACTTCTTAGCACCAATAGAATGATTTTATTTTAGCACCATCTTCATCTGTGCCATTTATTTCAATCCAAAATGCTTTTGAATCATTGTCTTATAATTTCTTAATCTCTAATCATTAAACCATTATATTCTTTCATTATTTGCATCCATGGAGACCTACCACTTTGCTAAGGTTTGTTGCCTATTATTTGTGATGTGCATGCTCGGATATATCAAAATACTTTACCAAACTTAAAAAAATTGTTTATTGTTGGACCCTAATGCTCATCTTTTCAGTTTTGTCTGTTTTACATTATAAAGTTATCAATAATATTACAACAATGGCGTCAAGCTGACATACAACCCTATCATCAAATCAAATTTATGAATAGAACTTGATTCCCCTCCAACCCACCCTTTTTTTAATTTTTAAAATGCCAGAATTTCACTCTATTTTGTTATTCTTTTCACCTTCTTCATCTTATTTAAAATTTTCCTTTTGTATTCTATATTTAATATTTTAATCAAGGGGTAAACGCTTTTGAACCGGAGCTATGAACCGGAATACAACCATTCAACAATACCACCCCAACGGGGTTTGAACCTTGGTGGCAAGAACAACGATACCACCATTAAACCATCAAACCATGCCAATACCGGCAAGTATTCTATATTTAATATTTATAAATACTATTTCTAGCAATAATTTATTATTTTGTGTTCTATTTATTGTATGACTATGAGCTTGTCTTGAGTGGATTTTAGTTTTTAGAGATTGTAAAGTTGGCATTTCTTTCTAAGGTTTTACTTTGCTTTATAATTTTCTTCCATTAAATTTTGCTGATATCCTGGATTCAAAATTAATGTCTTTTTTCCATGAACAATAATCTCTCTCCAGTTATTTAATCAATTCATTGCTGTTTTGGCTTAGTTCTATAATGTTTGATTTGCAGGTATGAGCATTTGCTAAGGAGAAGGCTACGGAAATTGGAGATTCCATTCCAATCAGAAGAAGCTTTACGTGCAGCAGGATTTAGCAAAACTCCAGATATCAAATTGGAGGTTCCTATTGGTGTGTGTGGTCGCATAGTTAATTGGATTGACAGCAAGGCTTCCTTTGGAGATGAGTACAGTCACAAGACCCAGGGAATTCAACAATTTCAGATGTAATATTCTTGGCTTCTATCAGTTTTTGCTTGAATAGGATATTTGAATTTTTTATTATATTAGAATAGGCTTTTGATACTTCACTCTTGTATCCACATAGCACCAGGCAGATATTATGACTATTTGTTTATCTACTTATCTTTGCACATGATCACTTTTTTAATTTATATCGAGGAAATTGGACAGTTTATAATGGACTAGGTTTTGGTCTGTCTCGGAGTGAGGAAGTTAGTGCATGTACTTTGAGTTACTTTAAGAAATTTCCTTCGTTATTCTTTTGTGTCAAATACATTTCAATCTGGTGCTATGCTTATTCCTCCTCCAAGTCTCCCTTTCACAAAAATGATGAAACTGTTTTCAGCATGAATGAATGTAACTTGAAATTTGCTTTTTTCTCTGAACCAGATGAAAATGAATGACACTTAAATTATGAAGCACATTCTATGCTGAAGGCCCTAAAATGTTTGGCTCAAACCTTAATATATCTTTCATTAGAGATTTTTAAAATATCAATGCTAAACTCATATCAATTTAACTAGAGCATCCAATGCAGCTGTAAACAAACAAACACTTTCTCTTTCTCTGCTCTGCAAGATACTCTGCAATCAAGCATGACTATAATAATGATGCTGCAAGCTATCAAGTGTTAGTTTTATCATCAGATGTAATGCACAGAAAATTAATTCAAATTCAACGCAAGAACACAGCAGATACCCTGGGAAAACCCTCCTCTTGAGGGAGAAAAACCCAGTAACAATATATCACTTATATATTGAATATAACAAAGTATGTCACCTTTACAATGAGCCAATTGGAAGGCCAATAATAAGCATCACAAGCTGATGCGCACACAGAAATAATATAATGCAATCTACAGATGAAAAACTCAGCTTCTAACTATGCCGATCTGCCTTGAAGAATAACTCGCACTTGTCTAGAATGAATGTATATGATTGAATGAATAAACAATGAGAGATTGCTGATATATATACACAAATGAAAGGTCGTCACTCTTCAAGATAGGTCGGCCCTTCATAGGAGATTGCATCCTTTCAATAAATCACATCCAATGATAAACAAGTCGGCCTCCTCATAAGTCGTGCTTCTTCAAGGATTGAGCCAATTCACATTTAACAATTATTAACTATTATTTATCAAGGGACGTGGCCAATCATAAAGATGATCTCAACAATTAAATAGCCGATAGGCTATAATTTAATTGTTCTCTTATACGCGATCTGGGCAGGAGTATATGATTGACGTTGTAATGATAAATCAACACTACCTCTTAGCTAGGGAGTATACTTCCAACTGCACAAGACATATCACCTCATCATGATGTCTATCACAATGGCTACAACCATATGTGGAAAAGAAAGATATCACCTCATTGTGATATCAGATATCACCTCAACGTGATATCAACCATAATGGCTACAACCATGTATGGTATGTACAAGTGTTCATCACTTGCGTGATGTTGTCACCTCAACATGACTTTCACCATTGCTCTCCCAAAGGGTGAAACACAAGTACAAGAAAATCATCATGGACTCTCTCGCGTGATGTTGTCATGGAGTCACACACATAACATCCACCATGGCTCTCCCAGAGGGTGGAAACAAGGGCTTTCACCTCAAACTTCTCTTGTAGAGAAGAATGCATTAACAAGGGATTTCACCTCGAACTTATCTCACAAAGAACTCATTAAAAAGGATCACTGATACTGAGACTCCTTAGTTAGGGTTGTATTCTCCACCATACCAAGCTTATCTTGAAAGTACACAAACTTTATCTTGGAGAGAGGCTTGGTGAGAATGTCTGCCGTCTGCTCATCAGTGCTGATATACCTCAACTGTATAGCTTTCCTCAATACCATATCTTTGATATAATGGTATTTGATCTCAACATGCTTGGTTCTGTCATGAAACATAGGATTGACAGAAAGCTTCACACAGCTTTGGTTATCACAATGAATGATAGTAGGCTCCATTGATTGTCCAAACAATCCTGCAAGGAGCTTATGAAGCCACACTGCGTCCCAAGCTGCCACACAAGCTGCGATATACTCTGCCTCTGTCGTACTCAATGCTACAGATGATTGCTTCTTACTACACTAGGAAATCATAGCAGATCCCAAACTGAAGCAACAACCAGAGGTGCTCTTTCGATTAGTAACACTCTTGACCCAATCAAAATCAGTATAACCATGTAGTTCCAAGTCCACATCTGAAGAATATCTCAACCCATATCTAACTGTGCCACGCAAGTATCTCAGGATATGTTTTGCTACAACAAGATGTATGTGCCTCGGGTCACACATGAACTGACTAAGTGCACTCACTGCATAGCAGATATCAGGTCTAGTGTTAACTAGATACATCAAGGATCCAATCAACTGTCTGTACATCGTGGGATCCACCAGGTCTGAACTAGCTGCAACCTCCTTCAACTTATGTAGGTTGGTTTCCATAGGTGTAGACATGGATTTGCAATCCATCATGCCAAACCTCTTAAGTATGTTAGTGGTGTACTTCCCTTGACTTAGAATCATCTCATTTGGCTTCTGCCAAACTTCTAAGCCAAGGAAGTAATGCATGAGCCCAAAGTCCTTCATTTCAAACTCAGAAGCGAACTCCTTCTTGCATTTGAGAATGAGGTGATCTTCTCCAGTAAGAATCAAATCATCAACATACAAGACCAAAATCAATGCTTCACCATCAATTACCTTAAAATACAGATTTGAGTTTGCATCATTCTTAGAGAAGCCCAAGCTTGACAAGTAACTATCAATCCTTTCGTACCATGCACGAGGAGCCGACTTAAGACCATACAAGGCCTTCTTTAGGCTGCAAACATTAGACTCCTTCGCATGTACCTCGAATCCATTAGGTTGCTTGATATCACACCATTCAGAAAAGCTGTCTTCACATCCATCTAATGAATCTTCCATCGTCTAGATGTAGCATGGCAATAATGGTTTTGACAGAAGTATAGCGAGCAACTGGAGCAAATGTTTCTTCATAGTCAACTCCCTCTTTTTGTGAGAGCCCTCTAGCCATGAATCTTGCCTTGTACTTCTCAATGCTCCCATCGGCCGCATGCTTGATCTTGAAGAGCCATTTTGAAGATACCACAGATTTGCATTCTTGAGAATTGACTGATACTCCTCTGACATAGCATCTCTCCAAACTTGTTGACTAGAAGCTTCCTCAACATTGGAAGGCTTGGACTCAATAATCTGACTCATCAAAGCAACATAATTGGAGAACTTATGATGTCTCTTGCTTTCTCTGAAGGTTCCTCTTGGCGCTACAAACCTTTTTGCCTCTTGCATTGTTTGCCTAGCCCAAAGAGGTCTTTTTCTTCTAATCACAATATTGGTAGGGCCATTAGTAGGTTCCAAGGGCTCAATTGGATCATTATCTTCTTTTGGTTTTGAAGTTTCCCTCTAAATCTCAGGAGCATGGTCAACTTCCATATCCTGAGGAGACTCTTCATTATCAATCTCCATGTGAGTGCCCTTGGATCTTTTGAATGCAACATCTTCCTCAAATGTGACATCTCTATTGATCTCCATCAACTTCTGACCTGGGATGTAGATCCTGTAGGCTTTTGATGTTTCATAGTAACCTACAAATATCCCCTTCTTGTCAGAAGGCTCCAACTTTGTCCTCTTTTCCTTTGGACATGAATATATACTGGACATCCAAAGATCCTTAAATGACTCACTTCTGGCTTCTTCCCAGTAAAGGATTCTTTAGGAGTCATGTTCTCCAAGATCCGGTGAGGACTTCTATTCTGAACATAGATTGCTGTCCTTGATGCTTCTGCCCAAAGGAAGGTCTGCAGATCTTGGTCATGAATCATGGCTTTAGCTGCTTCCATGATCGATTTGTTCTTCCTTTCAGTAACACCCTTCTGTTGAGGATTATAAGGGACACCGAACTCCCTCTTAATCCCAGCTTCAATGCAGTAGTTTTGAAAGTTGCAGGAAGTGTACTCTCCTCCATTATCAGATCTCAGGACTTTGATCTTCTTCCTGGACAGATTTTCCACCAGAGCTTTGAATTCCTTGAACCTTTCTAAAACTTCCTCAAATTCTTTAGATTTCAAGAAATAAATCCAAGTCTTTTTAGAGTACTCATCAATAAACAAAATGTATTACAAGAAACTACTTGAAGAAGCAACAGACATTGGACCACATAAATCAGAATGAATGAGATCTAGAATACATTTAGATCAATTTTCTCTACTATGAAATTGACCTTTAGTATTCTTACCCATAGCGCAGCCTCTGCAAATACCTTCATGCTCTTGGTGGAGCTTTGGAAGACCCGAGACCATCTTCTCCATGATAGGTAGAGCCTGGAAGTGAAGGTGAGCCAATCTTTGATGCCGAAGATCACACAACCTTGAAGAATCATGAACTAGAGCTTGAAGTGGACGAGTGCATAGCCTGTAGAGACTCATATCTAACTCCAATCACCTGAGCAGTCTTGAAATTGGAGTTCTTTGTCCACACAAGAACTTTGCCTTTAGAGAATGCAACTTGGTAACCCTTGTCTTCCAAGGCTGAAATGGAAACAAGGTTTCGCTTGATGCCTGGAACATATAGAACATCGCACAATTGAAGGGTAATGCCGGAATCCAAGTGGAGAGTGGAGGTCCCAATTCCTTTCATGGAGTAACTAGCATCATCTCCAATAATGACTTGTTCACTAGAATCTCTCTCCACCAAATTAGATAGATGCTCCCTGAATTCAGTGATGTGGCAAGAGGCACCACTATCAATCAACTAAGTGTTGGTGTCAGTAGAAACATTGCTTGACAATGCCGAATAGAATAAGTACTCACATGAATCCTTCTGCGGGGAGACATCATCAACATCTGCAATGGTAGCCTGTTGCTTAGGCTTGGATGGACAATGCTTAGCAAAGTGACCATACTTGTCACATCTAAAGCATTGAACTTTGGAGAGGTCCCTCTTCTTCTTGAATGTGGGAGCACCATTAGTTCCATTATCTCTATTCCTTTTAAAGTAACTTTTCTTCCCATTTTTTCCTTTCTTCTTCGATGATTGAGAGGCGAGAACATGAATGTCTTCATTGGTAGAGCTTTGACCAATTCCTCTAGCAGCCAATCTATACTCCTCTTGAATGTAATCTGCCCTCAATCGATTAGACTTGGGAAGCTTTGATCTTGCACTGATTCCTTGAATGTAGGACTCTTGTGATGAAGACCATTGAGAGCAAGCATGGTCAAGTCCTTGTCATCTATTACATGACCAGAGAGCTGATCTCTCAACTCCAAAATCTTCATGAAGTAAGCAATAGCTGTTTCCCCTTTCACCATCTTCACATGATGTAGTTGTTGCTTCAGTGCAAGAGCCCGGTTGGTGTTGTTGATTTCGTATATCTCCTTCAAGGTTTTGAACATGTCTCTTGCCATCTTCAACTTGGAGACAATAGTAATGATATGATCCTTCATGGAATCAACTAACATCTTCTTTGCCTTGATATCTTTCTTCTTGCATTGAACTTTCTCTTCCTCATCCGTAGGTTCTGGAACTTTGCTCTCTACGAACTCAACCAATTTGTTTACCTCCAAAGTGAGCATAATTCTGAATCTCCATGAAGTGAAGTTTGATGCTCCTTCGAGTCTATCCTCAATCTTAAGACTGTTCACCATCTTGATGAAGAGATAGGGATAGACAATAATGAGAAAGAGAAAAGAGTATCGCTGTAATAATAAATCTGATCACGATTTTCTTCAAACCCGCTCTGATACTATGTTAGTTTTATGATCAGATGTAATGCACAAAAAATTAATTCAAATTCAACACAAGAACACAGCAGATACCCTAGGAAAATCCTCCTCTTGAGGGAGAAAAACCCAGCAACAATATATCACTTATATATTGAATATAACAAAGTATGTCGCCTTTATAATGAGCCAATTGGAAGGCCAATAATAAGCATCATAAGCTGATGCGCACACAGAAATAATATAATGCAATCTACAGATTGAAAACTCAGCTTCTAACTATGCCGATCTGCCTTGAAGAATAACTTGCACTTGTATAGAATGAATGTATATGATTGAATGAATAAACAATGAGAGATGGCGAATATATATACACAAATGAAAGGTCGTCACTCTTCAAGATAGGTTGGCCCTTCATAGGAGATTGCACCCTTTCAATAAATCGCATCCAATGATAAACAAGTCGGCCTCCTCATAAGTCGTGCTTCTTCAAGGATTGAGCCAATTCACATTTAACAATTATTAACTATTATTTATCAAGGGACGTGGCCAATCATAAAGATGATCTCAACAATTAAATAGCCGATAGGCTATAATTTAATTGTTCTCTTATACACGATCTGGGCTGGAGTATATGACTGACGCTGTCATCATAAATCAACATCAAGTAATATGATATCGAAGGTACATGTGCCATCCAGGTGCCAAAATTTTTATGTTGACTCCTCAAAACTATCTTTTGTCATGGCAAAGAACGAATGTATTGGTTCAGGTACAATATTTTTGAGCACAACAGGAAATTGTTAGTTTAGTGTTTATTTCTCTTGTGAGTGTTGGTGTGAATAAAGTCTTGTACCTAGTTAATTATTGACTAGGGATTTAGGGGACTTATTCACATGTTAAGTTTACTTAGGATATAAGCTTTCTTCTAGAAGTCTTAGTTGTCTTTTCTAGATTTCACATTATTCTAGGTAGTTATGAGTTAGTTGTCTCATGTGATAGGATTAAGAAACTTGTCATGATTTTGTCTAATCCTATCTCTCACCTTGCCTTTATAAGCAAGGCATCTCTAGCATATTTTGCATCTTGATCATATTGTATCATATTGTAATTCTTGTTTGGTGGAATAGCATCTTTCATTGTTGCTTCTCTCTATTGCTTGTGAAGGTTATTTGGTGTTGCAAATTGAAGATCTTGGTTGATCACTTCAACATGGTATCAGAGCTTTGAATCTAATAAGCCCCTTCCTTTTTTATTAGAGAGTTTCTACCATCAAGTTTTCTATTGTGATTTGAGTTTCTTTTATAATCTTGTAAATTCCCATATGCTCTTCTCTTGCATTTCAATATGTAATGTCCCCATTTTTGCGGGCATCAGAGTTAAGTGAATTTAGCCTATTCCTGGCCCTCATAGGCTAATATGTCTAGTTAGAGGGTCTCTTTTGGTGGTGATTAGAGGAATCTCTCCTTCAACATCTCGTGTGGGGTCAAGTAGCCTTCAGTTGATTCAGTTTCATATACTTACTATTTATAGTAAGTCAGCCGGCAAACAATTCTATTTATAGCAGGGCACCTAAAGTTCACATGTTGGCAGTGTCGATTCCCAAATTTAGTTGAGTTGGTGAAATAAGGAGTTTTGCCTAAGTTATAACGTTTAATTATTATTAAAGGTGACTTTAATAATAATTAATATTTTAATATAATATATTATAACATTATATTTGTACTTTATGACTTGAGGGTCCATTCATCATTAAAAAGGGGGCCGTTTTAATTAATTACATGGGCGCCAATTTCAAGGACATTTTAAAATTCCAAAGTGCAAACATTATATTATTTTAAAATGATTTTAAAGGCAAATTGGAGGGGATTTGCATATTATCTTTTATCCCACATTGGTGTGTATGAGCTCCTCTAGGAAAGGTATGAAAGAATCTTAAAGGGCTCGTTTGGGGACATTCATAATGGATTATTGGATATTTGTTTAATAATTTCTCATTGGCGTTTGGGGAAGGGAGCCCAAGGGTTTCTGCCAGCGTATCGGCTTTGGAGAACGAGAACTCTCCATTGTATCAGCATTCTGAGGTTGTGGAATATCAGCTGAAGGTGCTCACTGTTGGCTTCATCCAGAAGTCAAGTCTATGCTTCATCAGATTTATTGCTTCAGATCTACAAGAGATTGTATTTCCGGGTATGCACATATTTGTAAAAGCTCTGAAAGAAAATCAATAAATTAATTGCATTGCTGCAGTAGGGTTTATGTTTACATTTCTTGTATTTGATTTCTTGACTGGCAATCTATGAGAAAATACAAAAAAATTACAAACCCTTATCATTCAGCATAAAAACAGAAGTCGAGACAGGCAAGTCTCTTACACAATACGATTTTGAGAATTAGAAAGGGTTAACGTAAAGATCTGTTAATCCTATATTGCATGCATGCTTTTTGGTGAGATCTGGTGATTGCAACACTTTTGGCTATAGTGGCAGTATTTTTGGCTGTACCATTGCATCCAGGAGGCTCAAGAAAGTCAGATTTGGCTTTCGTTTCACTCAATTTGGTCACTATTTGCAACTTTGGCAAACAAGGGTTTGAAGCTCAAATTTGGGGAGCAATTTTTTTTATAGGAGCATTTTCGGCAAAAGATAACCTTGCCATTGTGTTCGAGTGTTCGATTCCATGAATTTTGATATAGAATTTGCCTATATTTTGCAAAAGTTGTTTTCGGGGCAATATTTTTTTACCTGAAGAGTTGTACGACCCCTAGGTCGTAGGTATGCAAGTATAGTCAATGATTTTTTAAAATATTCAAAAAAAAATTTAGGGCGGCTCTTTTTTAATATTTAATTTTTTTTATTAAGAAAAAATAATAAAGCGCTTTAGCACTTAGCGCTCAACGCTCAACATTGGCGCTAAGGCTAGCATTGCGGCCTTAAGTTGTGGCCACAAGCTTAGCAACTTAGAAGCCGTTTGTAGAAATAAACTGCCAATTTTTTTTGTTAACCATGGATTTTTTGCCTCTGAACAACACCTGGTCACATTGGTGATTGAAGGCCAATCCCCGAGGGCTAAAAATTTGCACCCAGTTAGCCTTCAAAAGTGCCTAAAATAGGCCTTTTTCTCAATTTTGCATAACTTTGCATCAAGATATTGGATTTTCACCAATGAGATGTCGTTGGAAAGGTGGTTCGACGAACTTTGCAGTGGTGTAGGCTATTTTAGCAGATTTCCATTTTTTGCTAGTAAGCCGAAGGTACACTTGCATTTATTACTTCTAACTGGCATAACTTTTGCATACGAAGTCGAAATTTGGCAAACTTTTGTTGAAATTGCTTAGAAAATTGCAAGGAATCTGTTTGTAACCTCTATTTTCAATTTAGACAAGCTTTTTTTTATAAAAATTCTGAGAATCATTGTGTGAAACGGTTGATTTGAGCTTGTCACGTGTACAAATTACAAAATTTCTTCATTGTAATTTGCTGGGGGAGTTGCAAATTGAGTTTTAATACATTCTGGGGGGTGAAAGGCACAATTTAAGTGCCACATTTTCTTCTTTCTCTTGGTGTTCTTCTGTCCAACATGGCAGATCTAAGGCAAATTGAACCACTCACTCCACACAATTATCATACATGGAAGCTAAAAATGATTCAATTGTTACAATCTAAGGGTCTATGGCCAATGTTAGATGCACAACAACCTGATTTCACAAGGGAATATGAAAAATTTACCTATAGATGTAAAATGGATGAAGCAAAAGGGCTCATTGGATTACATGTATTTGATAACTTGTTTCATATTGTGGAGTGTAAAAAACCTAAGAATGTTTGGGACAAACTTGAACAATTGTATGGTAAAGCCAATTAGTTTAGAATCTTGCAGCTTCAAGCGGATTTACAATCACTCTCTCTAGATGCATTTCCTTCTATTCAATATTTTCTTGCACAATTCAAATTGATTTTGTCACAATTAAAAGGATGTGGGCATGATAAATCTGATGATGAATGTATCTTCTTGATTCTGTCCAAGTTAAGAGGCCCTTATCAAGTGTTCTCTTCTACTTTCTATTCTACTATGGATGCCATGGGCAAAGATTATAAAATGCCTTCTTTTGAGTTGTTTTGTGAGCATCTTACTAGGGAGTAGGCCAAGTTGGTTCAGTTGGATGCACTACCTAATTCTAACAATCAAGCTCTAATGGCTCAATCTTCCAAGGGTAAAGGAAAGAATAAGAAGCCCAAGACGAAATCATCTTAGGTAGTGAGTCTTCTTCCAAACCGAAGCAGAAGAACAATCAAAAGTCTACTCCATCTCCTTCTTCTACCTCTGGAGTTTCTTCTTCTGAGTCCAAGAAAAAGAAAGATCCTTGTTCATTTTGTGACAAAACTAGGCATGATGAGTCTCATTGTTTTAAAAGACTAGAAGCCTTGGAGGAAGCTATGAAGAGACAACATTTTAGTGCCTAAGTCTTCTTCCATGGGCAAAGGGCAAGCTCTTTTAGAACATTCCATTCATCCATCTATTGATAGTTGGATTCTTGATTTAGGTGTTTCACATCACATGACCAATTCATGTGATCTTTGTGATTCCATTGCTCATACTTCTACTTCTCAGATTACAGTTGGGAACTCTTCATAGATTCCAGTTTTGGGGATAGGCTTTGTTCAGAGGCTAGATGGGTGTATTGAGGATGTTCTTGTTCTTGATATTTCAGTAAATCTACTTTCCATATATCATATTTGTCATTCTAGAGATGGAAAGATTGTTGAGTTTACTCTACAAAATGTGACTATTCAACAGTTGCAGGATCTTGAGAAGGTTGTTGCTACAAGGATAGTTGATCATGAGAACCATTTGTATTGGTGTGATGACTTTGAGCCTTTATCAGGTTCATGTTTTATTGCTCATGCTGATTCAATGAGTAAGCTTTGGCATGAAAGATTTGGGCACTTGAACTATAGATATCTTCAACAGATGCACACACATAACTTAGTGGTTGGTCTTCCTAAGATCTCTTGCACATATGGAGTTTTTCAAGGTTGTGTTCTTGGCAAATAACATCAAGATCCTTTTCCTAAGGCTCAAGCTACATGTGCAACCACACCCCTTGAGTTGGTCCATAGTGGTCTCATGTCATTCCCAACTCCTTTTTGAGGGGCTAAGTATGTGCTTACTTTCATTGATGATTTTTCCCGACGCACATGGGTCTACTTTTTGAAGCTCGAGAGTGAGGTTCTTGTTGTACCCAAAACCAAAATTTTTGCTTCACTAAGGCATTTTGCTTAATTGAGTCTTAACCTTGTTAAAGTGATGTCAGAAGGTCGTTTTTGGGCTTTTCAAATATGGAGTTGGTGTCAGTGTCATGTCAGTCTGTTACTGAAGAGATTCAAGAAAAATGAAAATTTGAACGGAAATCACCAAAATTTTCTATCTCTGGAGAGGGGAGCACATTCTCAAATGGGCGCCCTATCTTTTAGGGGTCCATATCCTGTTTTTAGGGTTTGTCACCTCCAGCAGACATTTGTCCGGCATCACGTCAGCTTCGCAGTAAGCTATCAAGCCTGTCAAACGGACCTGTTTCGAGCAAGTTGTGGAAGATACAGCGCAAAACGAGGCGAAAGAGAGAATTGGCTAACACTGGGGAAAAGCTGCAGGGAAAAGCGCAACTTTTGGAAAAGGCGCCCATCTTTTTGAGGTGCCAAATGTAGGTTTTTGGCTAAATGCCACCCATGATGTTTGTCTCACATTTGTTCGGGCTTCACGACGCATCCGTCAGTGGGTGAATCTGAGTTGCTGGAGTGCTTGAACCTGAGGTCGAACGTTGGGTCAAATCTTAGTCAGAATATCAAAGGAAAAAGCAAAAGAGCACATTTTGAGAAAGGCGCCTAAGCTTTTCAAGCCTTTAATGCTTTATTTCTGATGATTTCAGATATTTAATGTGTCCATGTTACATTTAGCTTTCCGTTGCTTGTCTTCGTCAGATCAGAGGATGTTTCAGCGGCTTGCAGTCGGAGTTTTTTATATTATTTTTGTCATTTCCAGAAATGGCTAAGTCTGGAGGAAAAAGAGCAACTTTTCAAAAAGGCGCCCTAGTTTTTCACCCCTCAGATGATGTTTTCTGGAGAAATGTACCTTTGCAGCTGTTATGCAGAATGAGGTCAGCTCCGCAGTGAACCTGAGATCCAGTCCTGAAAATGGCTAAATCAGAAGTTATGAAGGATTTATTTTTCCCTTCGTTCAAGATGCAGAAGTCAAAATTTGACTAAGTCTGAGAAAAAGCGTAGCTTTTGAAAAAGGCGCTTGGATTTTTTGAGTCTTCAAATGTCAGTTTTATGGATTCCAGTCTTAAGATACCTTTTGATCAGTTTTTACTTAGCTCTGCAATGCACCTGTCAGCCAGCCAATCGGAGAAGTCAGTCAACCAGTGTCAGAGGATGAACAGAGGTCCCGACAGAGGTTTTAGCTTAAATTTTCATGAAATTTGGCTAAGTCTGGAATTCGCCTTAAGAGCTCAAAGTTGGATTTTCGAAAGAGAGTTGAATGGACGCCTTAACTGGAGTTCTGACTGCAGTTAGACTAAACGTTTTCTGGGTTGTCATCTTCAGTTCATATATTGGCATGTTGAGTGATCTTTCAGTTTGCATGTCGAGTTAACTAGTTTGCATGTTCAGTTAACTATCTTGCATGTTGAGTTAACTTGATTGCATGTCCACTTAACTGAAGATTATCAGTGAATGTCAACTGGAGTTCACATGCATGGCGAATTTGGTCAAAATTGTGAAGTTTGTGTGAAGATGGCGCTTCATTGAGTGTCAACTGAAGTTCAAAAGGGACGGCATGAATAATGAAGCATTAAAGTGTGAAGTTGGCGCATTTGAGTGTTAACTGAACTTATCAGAAGGGACGCCATATTTTGATGAAGCATTAATTTGTGAAGTATGGCGCATGAAGTTGTTATCTTTAGTTCTCAAAAGGGTCGCCATGTTTAGATATTTGTGATGAAGCATAATTAGTGAAGCTACGCCCTTTACAAGGAATGACAACTGAAGTTCCAAAAGGGTTGTTATTTTTAGAATTAAATTGAAGCATAAGTGTGAAGGTGGCGCACTTCTTGAAGGCCAACTGAAGATTGAAAAGGGTCACTATTTTTAGAAGTGTTTATTGCATGAATATGGCGAGTTCCTTATGGCTTATCAAAAGGGGACGCCTTAGTTAAAATTTATGAATTTAAAGCAAGTGTGAAGGATGGCGAACTTAATATGAAGTGTTAACTGAAGTCAAAGTCGCATGAAGCTGTCAACTGAAGTATTGAAAGGCAAACCCTAATGCATGGCGATTTATTTAGCATATTCGAGTTTCAGTTAATTGAGATGAGGTCCAATCACAGGCCAAGTGCCATTTTTCAAGTTTTAGTGCCTTATGCAAATTTCTGAAAATCTATATATTTCAGCAATGGCGTCCATTATTTCATCATCTTTTGCTCTGAAGTTCATATTCTTTTTGAGCGACCAGCAAGCTAAAGGTGCTACAGGTGTCCGAATTCAGCGTTCTTCGTAGCAACGAGTTCAGATTGTTCAGAGGAAGGCGATTCTAAACTTTATTTTCACTTTGCATGCAGGTTTTATCAAATTCCAAGAAAGAAGTTGGCGGATTTTTCAGAAGCAGACAAGCAAAACTTTCTATCTTCTATCTTATTTCTTCTATTTCTCACCTTAGGTACTTTCTTCGCATGTCAAAGAAATTCAACTCATATTCAGAATCTGATCATCTGGGTTCACATATTTCAGCATTTGTAGCAAAACCCACGTCTTAGATTTTTTCGAGGAAATCGCCCCGTAGTCTTCATTCTGAAGCTCTGTGCTTTTTTTTTCCGAGAATTTCTTTGCATGTGGGCTTAAAACACATTTTTTCAAGAATTCAGCTATCTGGGTTTGTTCAGAATTCAGTTGTGCACAAAACCCATGTTCCAGAAAAACTTCGAAAATTTCTTTCGTCAGAAGCTATTTTTAGCCTTGTCCAGAGGTTTTCAAAAAGTTCTTCAAGTATATTCGACTTTACAGTCAAAAACTCATCATTTTCAAAATGCAGTTCAATCTCATTGATTACAAGGTGAAATTGGCTCTTACACATAATTTCATCAAGACTTCAGATACAGACCTGAATCATGTTTATCCAGTGGTCAATCTGAGCAGTTTGGAGGGTGTTAGCAGCAATTCGTTGAGAAATCTTGAGCATTCCGGGTTGCTGGCAGCAGCATCTATTCCTGTTACTACTTTCGATCTTGAGTTCGTTCTTGCTTGCATCAAGCATTATGACTCATCTTCACGTCAATATCAAACCGAAGGACATAGAGAAATGTTTTGCTATTTCTCCTCGCTCAGATAACTTTACTGTGGTTCTTGAAGCTTGTGAGAAGATATGGGATGCTGATCGACAACGTTCATAGAGGAAAGTGGCTCAAAAGTGGCTGAAAGTTCAAAAGACTAACATGCCTAAGAAGGTTGGTCGTGGTGAATTCAAGGAGGAAGTTGCTGTTTTGATAACTTTACTTAACCGAGTTACCGGTCAATCAGATGCTAGCACTTTCCGTTCATGGATGTTTTACCTGATTACCAGAATTCTTGATGGTACAGAGCGTTTTGACTGGGCTATGCTGATTAGTGATTGCTTACATCAGCAAATTACTAACTTTCTCAAGTATCACGAGTTTCATATGATATCCTACTTGGTTTACTTGGTTGCTTTTCAAGGTAGCTACAGGCTTCTTAAAACTAATGGCACTCTCGGTGTTCAGCGTGTTCATGAGTATTATCCTCAATTGGAGTTCTCTCAGTCTGAGCAGGACTTCTGAGCAGTGAATGATCACTTTTCCATGAGAACCGTGAGAGATCTTGATGACGAGATGCACATTCGTATTTCTGCTGAGGCCAAATCAGCGATGGAGACTTGGGCGGATTGGTTTATCCAGTTCCCTACTTTCACATACATCCGGGTTTATGGATATGTTGGAGAGCCCCTGATGTTGCCAAGGTATCCGTCAGACAAGATTATCTTTATGGAGTTCCTCAGACAGATGCAGCATGTTCATTTCTTTCTTCGTAGTCGTCATAAGACTGCGGCTAATTTTCCATTCACATTGGGAATTTTCACATGCAATGCAGCAACAGATGCCAGGTTTATGTCTACTGAGATAGAAAGGTGCAAGCTCAAGACTTATACTGAGAGGCGTTCCTATGATCCTCTCGGTCATTATGCAAATCGGTTAGAGCGAGGGATTTCACATACGCCAGCACTTGAAGATTTCTGGGCTAATTGTGAGGATGAATTCGAGGTTCGTCGTCACTATTGTAGACTCACTATCGGTCAGCTCTCTGATTACCTATTAGAAGATGTTGATGGTCTATCAGATGATGATGGAGAAGTTCTTCTCAATTCATATGTCAAGGATGAAGTTGCTCGGCAGCCACTTCGCTCACCTGATTGGTATGCCAAGGAGAATATTTCTATTGAAGAGGTTTCCAGATCAATTATCAAGACTAGCAAGTTGTTCTTGGAGAGTAAACGGACACGAAAGTCAGTTCCTGTAGCAGAGCCGCCAAAGGATTTCTCTTCGTTGCCTTCTACTTCTAGAGCAAGACCCAGAGTCAAGGCCATTATAATACCTCGTGAAGGGGTTAGACTCAGTGGAAACACGGGGAAAAGAGCTACTCGTAAGAGGAAGCAGAAACAAGTTGAGAATGTTCCTGAGGTTCCAGTAGAGACAGTTATTCAGGCTGAGCCTCACGTTTCACCTCCTAGTTCGCCTCACATACAACCTATTGACATAGATTCTGAGCCTGAGACGCCAATTCAAGCAGGATCGGAGACAACTGAACCACCACAGGTTGATACATCATGGACAGTCTCTCCTAGAATTGAAAATATTGTTCAGTCTTGTTGGCTCGAAAAGTTTTTAGGAAGACATAGGCGTGAACTGTCATACAACCTTGATTTATCTGAATTCGGTGATCCTTATTAGAGAAGATCGAACAAGAAGATAAAGAAACAAGTGCACATTGAAAAGACTCCAGAATCAGAAATTGTTATTGAAGTTGCTGTTCCTTCAGAGGGTAAGAGCTTAGATAAAGTCGAAGTTGGTGACTTTACATTCACTAAGGCAAATCTTAGCAGAACCACTCGAGAGACAGATGTAACTCTTCTTAAGATCGTCACTAATAATCTTGAAGAGCGAATCACGAAGGATGGAGAAGATAAGGCCTTACTCAAGGCTGAAAATAGTCAACTTCGTCAGTACATTTCTGATCCTGTTCATGGAAATCCGAATAGAGCACCTGTTCTTCCTCAGCATACACCTGTAGAACAACGAAAACTGGATCAGTTAGTCAGTCATGGCAGACTTTTGGATAATTGGATTGAAATTTTAGTTGCTGCTGGTCGGTGTCTTCTTGCAGATATGTATCAGTTAAGGGGTGATGCACATAAATTCCGTCAAGGTATTCAGTTGCTTGAAATTGCAGTTGCAGAGAATTTGGCGAAGGATCGGGTTCTGGTATCTTAGTTGCCAGTTGCATATGATGCTTTAGAGTTGGTCGATGATCAAGAAAAAGTTTTTACTTGGAGAGAGCAGCACCTTCTCAGGACGGAAATATGTGAGAAGATTTCTACCAAGTTGTTTTCACTCAAGGATGATGTGGTTGGAGTACTTGCACTTGTCAGCGGTTTCGTTGTTTAGATTCCGTGTGATTATCTTCTTGAAGATGGCATGTATGTTGAGTTGGACAAAGTACAAGCAGAGTTCGAGAAGCTGATTCATGACAGCCTTGAAGGTGAACCTATGGCGCCTAAATTAGAGAATATTTCAGTGATTGCAGCCAGTTTCAGAAAGGCGACTGAAGAATGTAGAGATGGTATGCACACAATTACAGAAAGTGGCAGAGAACTAAAGAAACAGACTGTTATTTTGGACAGCGTCAAACTGCCAGATGACAGAGAGATCGATGAGTTCTTGGTCGAAGTGTTAGACCGAGTTGACATGGAGTGATCTGCCAGTTGGAACCTGCAGTTAATTTCAAGGGTTGAGTCCTAAGCAGCAGTTAACTCGACTTTCAGTCTTGAGTTTACTTGCTGACTTAACACATGCTTATCTCGTCCTTGGAATTATCAACACGGAGTTAGGGTTAGGGTTTCCAGTTAACGAGGTAGTGTCCATTAACTTTGCTTTAAATAAGGACGTGCATACTTGCACATGGTCCATTTAGGTTATTTGTACCGGTTAACTGATGGTAGCTTTCCAGTTAACTGTATAGTTTACTTCATTAGGGTTTAATAATTAATCTTGCATGCATTTGCGAGACTGTAGTTAACACAAGGTGATTTTAGGGTTTCCTACACCTTGATGTATATAAATAAGAGCTTTTGCTCATTTGTAATTAACTTTTGCTTGAGAGAGAAATATATGCTGCGCCTACCTTGCGCTCAATATTGCTCTTTTGGTATTTGTTCATGCGCCTTTGCTATTACAGTTAATTGTTATGCCACATAGGGTTTCATGCGATTGTGATAGTGAACTCTTTCCATAGTTTAGATAAATCTGTTTTGTGCATCTTTATCATTACAGTTAATTGTTATGCCACATAGGGTTTCATGCAATTGTGATGATAAATCTGTTTTGTGAAGTTTTACCGTTACGATGAAGTGTTATGCCACATAGGGTTTCACGAGATTGTGATGATAAATCTGTTTTGTGAGTCTTTACTATTATGATCAAGTGCTATGCCACATAGGGTTTCATAAGATTGTCATGGTAAATTCTTAAATTTGTTTTGTGCCTAATGAGCTTGTTTAGATTGAGATAATAGTTTCGCCACCTTGCCTTCAAGTAGAGAATCTGAACTAGTTTATCGTCTGATAGTCATAACCTTGCTCCATTTCCTCATGCTCTGATTTCTTGAGGGAACTAGATAGAATTTAAGTTATTAAGTTTAGTTGTAGTTAGTGAATCTGCGAAACCAGAGAAAATTCTCAGCTACAACGTATATAGTTTTCGAGAAAGCCTTGTACCTCTATGTTGTGACCTTTCCACACATCGCCCCATCGCTGATGGGGACCCCCAGTTGCCTGCTAGTTTTTAGGGTTCTGTCTCCTTGCAACGGTTACGAGAGATCACTTTGTTAAGAGTTTCAGGTCAGTTTGCCGAGAGTCACCCGAGCCGAGTCAATATTTCATGCTTGAATCAGTGCGTAGACGTCATGGAAGCGCTCAGAAGGCCCAAGAGACGAAGATCGACTGTAAATTCGGCCAATTCTGAGACTTCCTATTTTTTAGGAAAAGTTGCTTTTTCGATTTTTCATTTTTGGCATTTTTGGACCAAACAAGGTTCCCTATTTTTTAGGGTTGCTTTTTCTATTTTTGGAATGTTTCTATTTTTGGAAAGTTTCTATTTTTGGAAAGTTTCTATTTTTAGAAGGGTCCCGAGTTCTGAAAACGCACTCAGAAGTTCGAAAAACTCAATAGAACTCTCAGAAAATCAAAATGAAAAAATTGAAAATTTTTGAAAAATTTGCAAAAAAAGGTTCAAAAAGCATGAAAATCAGGCCAAAAACGTTCAAAAATCTGGAAAAACCAGTCAAAACCAGTTCAAGATCAATCAGATCTGAGGTTGAAATCATAAAAATCAGCTCAAAAATGGTGAAGTTTGTGAGAAATCTGTGCAAGTCTGGAAAATTCGCCATGAAGGAAGATGTATGAAGGTCTGGAAGGTCATGGAACTCGCCCAGTAGCTTAGAAGGATGTCCAAAGAAGTCTTGAAGTTCGTCCAGCTTTCTTGAAGGCACATCCTAGGACTCTTCAAAGTCCGCCATGCATATGCCCATCAGCTTCAAAGTCCGCCATGCACCTTGGGACAATATCCTTGCATCTCATAAAGTCCGCCATGCATATTGGAGGCATATCCTTGGACCTTCTAAAGTCCGCCCAAGGCCATCCTTGATTCCTTTGAAGTCCGCCATCTCATGAAGGATATCCTAAGTCCGCCATCCTTGTCCATGCAAGCTTTGAAGTCCGCCATGTGCTTGAGGGAAGTGCCAAAGGGTCTTAAAGTCCGCCTTTGATGTCCTTGCATGCTCTAAAGTCCGCCATCTGCCAAGGGGGATATCCTATAAGCCTTCAAAGTCCGCCCCTGCATCTTGAAGACATCCTTATCCCTTCCAAAGTCCGCCCAGCACATAAAATGCACATCCAAAAAGGTCTCAAAGTCCGCCTTAAGCTTGAAGACTCGTCCAAAGTGCTAAGGAAGTCCGCCCTTAAAAGGTGGGACTTGGCTGAAGGCTATTGAAAGTCCGCCTAGGCATGAAAGTAAGGAAAAATCAAAATATTTGCTAAGTGTTGGCGCCCAGCTAAGGAGAGTTTTGAAATTTGCTAAGTATGAAAGGTGGAAAATCCTTTCCAAAAGGATAAAATGATGAGAATAAGTGCTAAGAAGTCTAGGAAATTCGCCCTAGAAAAGAGGGATATCCCATGGTGCTCGTCCTAAAGACTTACAAAGTCCGCCATAAGCTTGGAAAGAGCTAGCAAAGTATCAAGGACATCCATAATCTTCGTCCAAGATGTCAAGGAAATCCGCCCAAGATGGTAAGATGGTAAGATAATAAGAATTTTGGCTAAGTGTTAATGCCAAGTCTAAGAAGAGGTTCGAATATTTGCCTAAGTACAGAGGCTAAAAAGATGAAAAATGAAGACGTTGGCCAAGTATTGTGACACTTTCGAGAGGACAAATGCCAAGATTGAAAGGACATGTGCTAAAGATTATCAGGATATGGCAAAGAATAAAACGGAATGTGCCTAGCACGATAAGGAAAAGAGGTAAAATTTGCCTAAGTATGGAGAAAATGTCGAGAAATTGTCAACTTTGACCCAAGAAAAATGCGCAAGGCAGGGAGAAAGGAAGGGTCGTCCTTGGCCAAAGGGAGGAAGAATATGTCAGACATCAAGGAAATTCGCCCAACGAAGACATTCAGACAAAGATATTGCCTAGAAAAATTCGACTGAGCAAGGAAGTATTTGACTTTGGCAAAGTGAAATAAGCTTAAAATCTCGCCTCGGCAAAGAAAAATAGGGATCTGGCAATGAAATTCTCGACGGAATGGCTTAAGATTTGGTTTGGCTAGACGAAATCAAGGACGAAATTGGAAAATAAACTCTCAGCCAAGAAAAAATGAAGGAAAATCGAGATAGCCATGGGTCCAAGACGAACGGGTTGGAATTAATTGAAATATTTTAATATTTTAATATTAATTTTCAACTATTTTGAAACTTAAAATACCTTGGACAAAAAAATCAAAATTGCCAGGCACGAATCGGACGAAAATAAAGCACGCCAGGCGGAGATGAAGTCCGACAAAAAGAAAATTAAATTCACCATGAATTTAATTAAAATATTTAATAAGAAAAAATTGAATTTTTGAAGATCAGTAAGATTTGTCCGGATAAGTTCGAGACTGATCCTTGTCGGAAGATAAAAGGAAAGTTGCCTGTTTGGAAAATAAAAACAAATCTAGATCGAGAAAGATTACGGCAGTTGCTAAATCGAATTCAATCTCTCAGCATTATAATGAGTTTCAGCAACTCATTTTTTCACACACAGCTGAAGAGAAATTTATTCTTTCTCGAAATTGTCAGGCAATTAATTCGTCCATAAGCAAAGTCGAATTTTCCCAGAGGGAGAAGCAGTGTTATGTTGAGGAATTTTTCGCGGGAAAAGAAAAGGAGATTTATTCAAAGCTGAATTCTTCTTTAAGAGGGGCGCACTTTTCAAAAAAATCAGATTTTTAAATCTGATTTGCATTTAACGTTCCTTCGCTGAGGTTTGGTGATTGGTCAATTAAATTTGCTATCTTTTCATATACTGTCATCTTGACGAAGCTCTGGCAAAATTTTCAATTTTATTCAAGTCACTTTCAGCTTGCTTTTTCGCAGCAAATTAATTATCTAAACAGCTGAAAGTCAGATTCTCAAATCCAAGGCACGAGGTTTTAATAAATTTTAAAAGTCTTTTTATTAATGTTAATATTATGACTGCAGGTTGACGGACACGGCAGGAGTATTATCCAGGAAGCTGAAAATGAAGTTCGCCAACAAGGGTGCTCAGAAGGAGACCAAGGTCATCTCAAAGTGGAAGAATGTCATGGACACTGACCTCGGACATGTGGATTTTGACGAATTCAAGAAAGAGCATACGGTCAGAAGGGACTTCCCACGGCAATAGCCAGAAGAATGGTCAGAAACGGGATATTCCAAGCAGCTGGATTCCCTCCGGCAATGGATTGTGCAGAGTTAATGGTGGAGTGTGCTCGTCATTATGATGCTCAGAAAAGACAGATTATCGCCCCTGACGGAAGGATCTTGGCACACCTGAACGAAGTTGCAATTCAGGAGACCTTTGGCATCCCTGAACATTCAAGAACGGTCTATAAGACCAAAGAAGAAGCCAAAATGCTATATGACAGCAAGTCAGATTTGTGCGCCACAACAGTCAACAAGGTTTGGATGGACAAGCCAAAGCCGTCAATCAAGAAGTTGCCTAAGAGACCTCGCCGCACGGATTTCAAGGAAGACTTTGGGGATATTGTGCTAATGCTTAACAGAATAGCTGGCAATCCGCAAGGCGCCTTCTTTGAGAGCTGGATGTACTATTTCATCGACGAGATCACCTCCGGAGTCAAAATGTTCAACTGGTCACGGATGATAAGTGACAAACTCCATGAGCAACTGATCAACCTTGAAGAGACCAAGTCTTTTCACATGAGTTCATATGTGATATACCTGTTGGCCAGATCATACAAATATCCAGGATTGATCTGCAAAGGCAAAATTGGCAACGGGGAGAACGAGCTCAAGCCTTACGACTGCTATCCTCAGCTCCAGTTGAAGGAGAAGACTCACTTCAGGAGGGTGCATGATGCATTCCTAATGCATATCACCAGAAAGCTTCAAGGAGGAGTGCACCAAAGGCTGAGCCATGAAGCAAAAAGTCTTATCAGCAAATATGGGTCTTGGTTCATCCAGTTCCCTAAATTCACATATATCAGGATCCAGGGATTTACTGGAAATCCCTATAAATTGCCTATCTATCCGACTAATCGGATGATATTGCTCGAGGTTTTAAGACAATTAGAAGAGTACCAGAATATTCAGAGGCCGACCAAGAAGGCGTCCGTCACATTCCCATTCTTCATCGGGAACATGCTAGAGTACTGTCCATCCGCACAGGCAGCTGAAAGTGCAAGACTAGAGATCCAATGGTATCCTTTCACAGCATACAAGTCCAGGGTCAATTATGACCCACATCATAACATCCGGACAGTGGAAGGGAGAAAATATAAGCACAGGATGGAATTGGAGGATTTCTGGGCAAATGCTGCGGATGAATATGAGGTCAGACGGAAGATGTGGTCCAGGATGTCCTTGGATTTCATGAGAACAATTGAGTTCTGTCGAGTGCCTGATCAGCTCCAAGATGATGGAAACCACGTCCAGCCTCGCTTTGAGGAAAGCCGACCTCTCCCTCCAGTAAAATGGTCAGAGCCAGAGCACGCAGACCTAGCCACCCTGATGAGGCCAGTGACGAAATATTCTCAGTGGTGGGTCATTATCATGTTCAGGAATTAAGACAGAAAGGAGTCACGCTCACATATGATTTGTTGAGCGAATCAGAGTCATATTCCTCTAATGCCGGTGCATCCCATCAGGACTTGGTCAGGATTGGAGAGAAAAGAAAAGAAATAATGCCAAGTGCAGAGCCTGTTTCCAAGAGGCATAAAGGAGAACCTTCTCGGTCAGCAGCATCCAGGAACATTGACCAGTTTGTGGCCAATATAGACGACTCCTTGGTCGAGATGCTCGAACCTCTTGCGGCTCAGGAAGTAAATGATGAGCCTATTCAACTAGATGATGAAGAGCCTGCGTCACCAACAGGCACAGAGATTTTAGGTTCAGACAATGACATAGAAGCCCGGGACAATGACTTAGAGGAAGGAATGATTTCCGCCCTCAGAGGGATAGTGGATGCTCCGAATGAGGACGAAGTTCAAGTAGAGGATGGCATCGAACAGTCGACCATTCCAGACTGGCTGTTGGAAAGGATGAAGATCCAGGTGCCTGCTGAGGCTCAACAAGAAGAAGAAGACGATACTGCCGATTTCTTGGCAAGATTAGAGCAGGTTGTAGTCAAGAAGCCCGCCAAGAAGTTCTCCACCATTCAAAGGAACGAGACAGGCAACCGTTCCGTGCACATTGCAGTGCCTACAGTGGACAAGCCACAGGACGAAATCACTCCACAAGAGTATGCAATAACCACTGTTGACCTTGGTCCGACCTCGAAAGGTCAGGAAGTAGAAGAGTTAGATAATTCCGTCTCGACCATTAAAGCGAGACTGGAAAAGGAAGTGACCAAGAAGAAAGAATATAAAAAGGAGGTCAAACGTCTCAAAGAATATATACAACATTTGACCCAGCCGCTTGATCAGGGCAATGCGACCGTTCCTCCTCTCCTCAATTCATCACAGGAGGTGACTAGGGAAGTCGAGCACGGAATGGTGACGGCCAGGGAAGCACAAGACTGGATGGCAAGTGAAGGCACGGAAGCGGCCTTGTTCATGGAAAAGTTGGCACTGGCCTATGGACAAACCTCTTCATTTCTTTCCAGATTGATGGATATGGCAGAAACATGGGAAGGTGTCCCGGATATGCAAGAAAGGCTTATTCCAAGCCTTAGAGTTTTGAAGAGCACTCCGAGGGAGGAGTTAGTTGATAAAAAGGTGATTGCTGCAAGGGCAGCATACGATTTTCATCACTGGTTTTGGGCAGTGACAATACGAGAAGAAGTCTTGGAGAAGGCAAGAGTCGATGGACTTGGAATTGAAGAACAGGTCAGGAAAATCCAGGAGAAGATTTGCATGATAACTACTGATGTGTTCGACCGTGAAGTCATCCGGGAGAATGACATGCAGTTGGAGAGATTGAAGCATAAGGTTCAAGAAACTTTCTTCTCGACCGCTGGACCTTTCTTGAAACAAGACTTTGCGAGAGTGGCAAGACTCTCGTCCATTCGAAAGGATTTTGAGAAACAGGAGGCAGATTGGGAAGGTGCTTTTGCTAGATGTGCCGAGAAGTTGGACGGACTTGAATTCCGGATCAGCATGCTGCCGCCTGTCACGATGGACGAGGTCATTGCAGTAGTGTCCAGATTCGCCAAGCATAATGCCACTCAAATGGATAGGGACGCCTCTCCTTGATTATAGCTGGAACTGCCACTTTTCTGATAGTTTTCTGATGGTTAACTCTTGTTATTTTGGGAAACCCTAATTAGGGTTTGGTTGTAATAATCTTGGCCGTTGATCTTGTTTCAATCTCGGCCCTTCATTTCATTTTTGGAGCTCTATATAAACTAGTGCTCTCTCATTTTTATTTTGTGTGGAGACAGATTATGTATATTGTCGCATTGAGACTATTTTGAATGATAAAAGCTCTTGAGCATGATTTGCCTTGAATCACTTCTTATTGTTGAATAGTAAGCGAGGTTACATATTGCCTTCCGCCATAGATTAGAGTTAAAGTTAGATTAAATAGAATTTGCTTTGAAAAGTTGTTAAATTGAATGAGAGATTGATCGTATTGATTCGATGGTGAAGTGTAGCTCATACTTTTTTCGAATGGATGATTTGCATTCGATTTGTAAAGTTAGCCTGAGCTCTTAAACGTGGAAGCTTAACTTCAACCTCATTCGAGGTGTGAAAATTATTCTCATTCCCCTTGAAGATTGCACCCACTTTGCGTATGTTGTCCTGCAGGAGGCGAAACAAAGTGTGGTTTATTTCTCTTCACCGAGTCCTTACTGTCTCTTGAGTTCTTAGGCTTAGACTAGATTCTCTGAACCCTATTCTTTTTGCCATTTTTTTTTTGAGATCCACAATTGAAAGTCCTAATTGAGAACCTACAAAGATAAATTTCCTAAGTCCCTAGCTTGTGCAGACTTTCTACGTAAGTCCCCTTGTTCATTACCAGCAAATCACAACGGCCATTGAGCTTATCCACACGTCGAGACCCGACTAAAGAAACCTTGGAATCGCCATATGATCTTCTCGCAATCTTAGCATACGCGGTGGTTTTTCAAGAGAGGATAAAGTGTCTTTGGACATTTTTATTCTGATGTTTGGTGGATGATAAAACACTCATCAACACTCTACAGCTGAAACAAAAAGACAGGAATTAGTTTAGTTTATTTCTCTTTGCAGGTATTTTTGTAAAGCACAACGAGGGAGCTTCCCCTCCTAATTTGAAGAGCACTCATTGCGTACTGTGCATAGCTGTCCGTACCAACTCTTACTCCAGAGGTGCTAGTTGTTACGCCAACAGTTCTCACCATCTTCAAGACCTTCAAAACATTTGTGAAGAAGCAGTTAGGCTTTTCTCTTTGACGGATACACACAAATAATGGGGGGGAGTATGTCAATCAAGCATTTTGGGATTTTTGCAATGAGCATGGTATTCTTTATCAACACTCGGTTCTTTACACTCAACAGAATGGTGTGGCAAAGAGGAAGTATAGGACTCTACGGGGGATGGCCAATTGTATGATTTAGTCTAGGTCCATGGCAACATTTTGGGTTGAAGCCGTCAATTTTGCCAATTATATTTAGAACCGTATGCCTCACAAGGCAGTGCGGAATATGACTCCTAAGGAGGCTTGGTCTCATCACAAGCCTAATGTATCCGTCTTTAGAGTATTCAATAGTGAGGCTTGGGCATTCATTCCGGATGGTCGCGTAAATCAATGGAGAAGAAGTGTCAGCATTTCATTTTTGTTGGCTATTGCGAGGATGTGAAGGCATACAAATTGTTTGATCCTAACACACGAGAGGTTCATTTTCGTTGTGATGTTCAGTTTGCCGAGTCTTTCACGTAGATGGATCCTCCTTTGACTTCTTCTTCATCACAATTTACTCAATCTTCTTCAATTGAGGATATTTTGTTTCTTGAAGAAGATTTTGATGATGGTCTTGATCCACCTCCTCCTAATCGACCCACTAGGCCACGATGGGCTCGTGTTACTCTTGAGGAGGTTGGTACTCTTGTTGGTTATTCCGTAGTCACTCATCGCACTCGTTCTCAGACTTTAGTTGTTAGTCTTTTGAATCAGCCATTTCAAATGATCCTTAAAAGTTTTTAGATGCTTCAGGTATTCTTGAGTGGGATAGTGCTATGGTTGATGAGTATTCTTCTTTGATGAAGAATCATACCTGGGATCTTGTACGTCTTCCTAAGGGAAGAAAGTTGGTTCGGTGCAAGTGGGTGTATCATACCAAATATGCAACAAATGGTTCCATTGACAAGTACAAGGTTCATCTTGTTGCAAAGGGGTTTTCTCAAGTTGAAGGAATTGACTATTTTGAGACCTTTGATCTTGTTGCCAAGATGGATTCTATTTTTCTTGTTCTTGCTATAGCTACACCACAGGGATGGTCAGTGTTTCAGATGGATGTGAAAAGTGCTTTCTTGCATGGGGATCTTCATGAAGAAATTTATATGGAGCAGCCACCAGGTTTTGTGCAGGACTCTTTAGTTGTTTGCAGGCTTCGACGTTCATTGTATGGTCTCAAATAGGCCCCTCAGGCTTGGTATGAGAAGATGGATAGCTTCTTGCTTGCTTCCGGTTACATGTTGCCATTCTGATCCTGCAGTTTATACTCAGAGACATGGAGAGAATCTTCTCATTCTTGTGCTCTATGTGGATGATTTGATTCTCATAGGGAGTTCCACTTCCATGATTTAGAGTACTCAACAAGCATTGATGGAGCGATTTGATATGAATGACCTTGGTCTTTTGCATTACTTCCTTGGTCTTGAGGTTCATCAGACTTCTAAGGGGATCTTCATTTTCCAACAAAATTATGCTCTTGATTTGCTTTAGAGATTTGGCATGGCTGATTGCAAGACTGCTCCCACTCTTTTTCAGTCAGGTGTTGTATTGTCTACCAGTTGCACTACTCCTATAGTTGATCCTACCTTGTATTGACAATTGGTTGGCAGTCTTTTGTATTTGACACATAGTCATCTTGATATTTCCTTTGTGGTTGGACTTGTATCTTGCTTCTCTTAGGAGCCTCATGAAAGCCATTGGAAGGCCGCCAAATGTATCTTTTTGCTTCATTACACATCAGGAGCTCAGATTGTGGGCTTCACTAACTTAGATTGGGTTGGTGATGTCCATGATCAGAAGTCTACTTTTGGCTTTGTCTTTTGCCTTAGTTTTGGTTTGATTGCATGGTCATGCAAGAAGCAGACTGCTATTGCATTATCATCAACAGAGGCTGAGTATCGAGGTGCTGTTCTTGCTAGTCAGGAGGTTTTGTGGCTTCATCGGTTGATGATTGAGTTTGGATTTCCTTCCACTCTTCCCACTACTCTTTGGTGTGACAATCAGAGTGCCATCCATTTCTCTCGCAACCTAGTGGAGCATCAACGTACTAAGCATATTGGGATCTGCATGCACTTCATCAGGCAGCTCATTCAAGATGGTGTTTTCAACTTGGAGTATTTGCTTATAGAGCAACAGGTTGTTGACATCTTCTCTAAACCTTTGGCATTGCCTCGCTATCTTCAGTTGCCATCGATGCTTGGGGTGAAAGTTGTCCTTGGGGGGGTCTTGATGAGTCCTCCTTTCTTCTTTAGTTTTCTTTGTAGGCTTTTCTCTCTTTTGGAGAGGAGTTTTCTCCCACAGGGTTTTTCTCCTTTTCTTTGCTTGTGAGAGTTTGTTTTGTACATGAGTACCTCATCAAGCCTTGTTGTTGGGACCCATATTTTGCATATTTGCATTGGTTTGTTCCTCCCTAAGTTGCACTTAAGGGGTGGGGTGTTGGTGTGAATAAAGTCTTGTTTCTAGTTAATTATTTAATAGGGACTTAGGGGACTTATTCACATGTTAAGTTTACTTAGGATATAAGCTTTCTTCTAGAAGTTTTAGTTGTCTTATCTAGATTTCACATTATCCTAGGTAGTTATGAGTTAGTTGTTTCATGTGATAGGATTAAGACACTTGTCATTATCTTGTCTAATCCTATCTCTCACCTTGCCTTTATAAGCAAGGCATCTCTAGCATATTTTGCATCAACATTTAAAATCAGTTTGTGTAGTAGTTAAATGTCAGATATGCCCATTAAATTTTCATGGTTTGATGTGTCTCCTACATTTATAGAGAGTCTCCAGTGACTTCGTAGCATGCATAACGGGTAGATTTGAAAGTATAATGGGTATGGTAGAGATACAAAATCAAAGAATTGCCTATTCTAAAATGACATTTTAGTTTTTTTCAAAGGGAATGAGTTTATGTCTGTGCTTGAGTCTCATGTGAGGGAATGATATTAATGCAAACAAAAGAAATACTTAAATTTCAAGTTGATTTTGTTGATAGGGATCAAAACAAGGAAATTGACTATTGTAGGCCATGAAGTGTTGTGAATAATGCTAAATACTTGGCACATGGTTTGTAATATATTGAAAACCACTATACTTCACCTCTTCTACAAATATCTTACAAAAATGCAAGCTAAGCATGCTTTACTTTGTCCTGTAATCCCACTTAATGGTATAGCAGCACAATTAATTATAAATATGCCCTCTTTCTGTCCACCTCTCAGACTCTTATGATATGGAGGAGGATGATTGGGTTGCTAAGGAAGAAGATGGGGATTCTATGGAGATTTACTCCAACCCCCCCTTAGATGAGGTTACCAAAACCAAGGTCTCCAAGAAACGTGCAAAGCCTCAAATCTCCTGGTTCGGTGTTTCTATAATTGGGGAAGAGGAAATGGAGACTATTGTTCCCTCATTTGCTACTAAAGGTAAGAAATTTAAACCTAAATAAAAAGGGGGTTTTTGAGGGTAATTTGATGGTGAAGAAACTTGGTGCTGATAAGGAGAAGATGAAGTCCTCTCCAAGAGGATTGAAGGAGAGAGAGAAGCCCAAAATCAAATTGCTGGAAGACCTCGGTAAAAGCTACAAGAAAGCTAAAGGTAAAGAAGTTATGGGTGACGATTCATCGCATGAGGAATAGGGCACCCTTTCAAATGATTTCTCTAAAGACCTTAATATTTTTAATTGCAATAGGGAGGAGATTTACAATGTTTTAGGTTTGGCAAAGGAGGGTGCAATGAACTATTTTAAAATGTTTTAAGTGGTTCTTCATGGAAATTAATCAAATTAGTGTGAAGGTTGGTCTCTACAAAATAAGGTTGAGAAGAAGGAAGCCAACAATGATGTGTCTGTTGGTGTTTCAATTCGCACCTCTGGAATGCGAATTAGAAACGGATAGCTATGTACAGATAAACTGCTCTTCAAATTAGGAGGGGAAGCTCCCTCTTTGCTGATGTTGCTTAAGAAAGTAAATTAAAACTAATTTGCCTATCTTTTTGTTCAGCTAAGAGCACAAGTTATAAAACTCAAGTGCCATAGCTGAGATTTTCTGCTTTAGAAGTTCAACTACGACTAAGCCTACTCTAATGATGTTTCAAACTTCTCAAGTAAACACAAAACAAGAGAGTTAGAAATGGACAAGGAAGGATTTTCTGACAAAATACTTAAATAAACTTTTCTTCCAACTCACACCTACTTACTTTCAATGCAATTTGAAATAAAGATCATATAAGCATAACACATAAAATGGAAATCTGAGACATTATATCAGGGCAAAGTAGGCACAAGACTTTATTTCTCAAATCTCAAGAACAAAGATTACACTTCTGGGACAGCAGGATTGTAGCAAAATAGGTTTACAGTTTAGCAATCAACTAGAACACATTGACACACGACACAAGAACTAAACAATAACTTACAGTTAAAGAGGCATGCAAGCTTGCTCTTACACAAAGTGAACTGACAGTGAATAACAACTTGCAACATTACAGGCTTGCAATTTGCTATCACAAGCACAGTTCCGAAAATAATGGGCAAGGTTGCCCTTATTTATACACAAGCAGAGGAGTAGGGAACCCTAAAATCTCCTTGCTTTTACAACCAAGTCTTGCCAACATGCATGCTTTATTTCTAAAACTAAACAAGATAAACATCTAACCATCTAATAAAGCATAAAAACAGGAAATGCCAACTATTACAATTTGTTTTCTTTCTATTCTTCAAAGAGTGGATAAAAATTGAGACATAAATAGAAAGAAAGCATGGAGAAAGCTTCTAGATGACTACTGCTTTAAATCTCGTCCATATCTGCCAAAAAGCTGATTTGTTTCTTGATTTCCAGTGGAGAGTGCTGCTGAAAATAGAATGCTGATCTGCCTTGAAAATGCAGTTTCTCCAAAAAAAGCTGGGACTTGGGTTTTGTAGAAAATCACGTTCCGGAGAAACCTAGATGCTTAGAAACTGAAAAAGTGGCCAAAAAGCAGTTTCTAGAAGAGGGAAAAGTTTTTCAATGTTTGAGAGGATGAAAAAGTGGAGAGACCCATGTGATAAAAAATGGAAAAAGCTGAGTGGTTGTTTTGAAAAAGCAACACCCTCGAAGTTTGGAGCCTGAAAAAGCGTTGCTCCTTGCTCATTGATCTTAGAACCACGAAGAACATTGAAAAAGCATGTCGTTTGGGTCTTCAAATCTTCGTTGAAAGAAAAGAGAAAATCTTCTTGCTCTGGATGCCAACCTGCAAAAAGTGAATAATGGAAGGCAAGGACGTCTTAAATAAGTTGAGGTTTGAGAAAATTTGCTTTCTTTTTGCTTTAAAACTTCTTGAAGCTAATCCTGAGTAGGTGCATCGATCTTGGACACTTTTTGAAATGTTGGAGAATGAAATTTGAAAATTTGACTAAGGCATGGATTGTCGGACGCCTCTCCTAGACTTGGGTGCTTTTGCTTGGCAGACTTTAGCCAAATTTTCACCATTTTCAACTTTTGCTTGATTTTTAACCTCAATTTTGTGATTTGGCAGTATGATCCATTGTGGAGCTTGAGCGAATTTGATGAAGTTTTCCTAGAGGCAACTTTTGATAAAAACATGATCTTAACCCTTAAAATCATGGGTGCCTATCTCCTCCTGGGGCACCCATCATTACCAGTGTTAGCCATTTCTTCACATTTTTCATCTCTTCATGTTTTCTTGATCTTCTGATGAATTCGCGATTCCGGGAGATAGATTGACCCGATTGACTGACTGTCAGATTTGCTGAATAGCTTGATGAATTATGAGGAGGGTCTTGTAGAGATGATCTCTTTTGAAAACTGATTTCAGGGCCTCAAAAGTTTGGGCGCTTCTGGCTTCCTGGGGCGCCCATGGCTTCTAGACTTGAGTCTTTTTTTTGGATTTTCAACTTTTACACTTGCTTTCTGATCTTCTGATAAATTCTCATTTCTGGATGATCTGGAGGTCTGACGAATTGATGGCTGGGCTTGCCGAATAGCTTGGAAGATTCTGAAGGGGGTCTCTTGGGAATGATATTTCCTGAAAATTGAATCTTGAGGGTCAAAATCTTGGGCGCCCCTGGCTACCTGAGGCACCCAAGTCCTCCAGAGTTAGATTTTATTTTTGGATTTTCAACTTGCTTTTGACCTTTGGCATTTTGCTCATGTTTCTCCCTCTGTTCCATCTTCGATATCTGGTGATTATTAACTCCGATGGACTTGCTGATGGTTCCATTGGAGAGCTGCTTCAAATCTGAAGAAGTCATGCTGGAGGCTTCGACTGCAAATTCTCTCATTTAGGCCCTCAAAAGCTTGGGCACCCTTCTCCTTCTGGGGTGCCCACCATTACCAGACTTGGACATTTTCACAAGATTTTCATTCTTCAAACTTGAACCTTCATGTTATACCTTCCGTTTGATCTGGATTTGCTGGTGATTAACAAGTTTGATGCTTTGACGAAGACATCCACTGCGAAGCTGGCAGAATCCTGAAGATAATGAGCATATTAGCAAACCCTAACTGTTGGATTTGGGCCTCCAAAAGGCTAGGCGCCCTTGGCCACCGGGGGCGCCCAGAGTTCCCAGACTTAGATTATTTTATGATATTTTCATGGTTTGCATCCTACCACTCTGTCATAACTCCTTCGATCAATTTGAGTTTTAGGCTAATTGGTTGATTTGATGACTGCATTGCTGGGCTCACTGTGGAGTTGAGAAGATTTTGAGAAACATTGTTTGGGAGCACAAACCCTAATTTCATCATTTGACCTCTTGAAAGACTGGGCGCCTATCTCCTCCTGGGGCGCCCATGCTTGGCAGTGTTAGTTTTTATTTTGCAATTTTCAACTTTCTCCTTCGTTCGACGTGCTTGCCTTTGCCTCGCTTGTTGGAGATGAAATTTTTTCTAAGGCATGAGCATCTAGGCGCCTAGGTTGAGCTGGGGTGCTTGAAGTTTCTAAAGTTAGCTAGAATTTTTCATTTTCTAACTTTCACAGCTCCCGTTCTCTATTCTTTGTTCTACACGTTCATCATTTCTCATCTTTTGTTCAGTGCTTGAATGTTTGATGTCATGTCCCCGTTTTAGCTGACACTGTTTGTCAAGGAGTTAGCCTATAATTTCGATCCTCGTAGGCTAACAGGGTGTGCAGAGGATCATCGGAGGCAGTTACTCGGTGTTTGGTAGCTCCAGTTTGCAGTTGTGTCAGGTTGGGCCTTCGCAGAATCTTCCAGAGAGCTTTTTCAGGAACTTTCTATTTTTAGAAAGTTAGGTCAGGCGGAAGCTGCTATTTCAGGCAGGGCACCTGGTTCAGCCATTCAGCTCAGAGTCGACCCAGTTCAGCAGTTTGTTGATCAGACGGAGAAATAAGGAGTATTTAATGATTTATTAAATATTTAATATTTTGACTTTATAATAAAGTCACTTTATTGAAATATTTAAATATTTAATTAATTTGGCAAATTATAAAGTATTTCTTATACTTTATAATATTGAGTTAATATTTGATAAGTGAATAAATTATAATTCACTTAAAAGGACGCCAATTAATTATTGATTATTTCTCCTAAGTTCTAAAGTGAGAATTAAATCATTTAATTTAAATGATTATTTTAAAGGAGTTGGGTCGAACTTTTCAAAGGGGATATATATTCTCAGCAAGGACAAATCGAACCATTATGAAATGTTATTCTAATTTGTCTTTCGTGCTCTGAGCATTGGAGTTTGCAAACCTTAGGGTTTCTAGCAGACGAACGTTTCTGAAGAACGAAAACTCTTCAGAGATCAGGCAGACTGAGGCTGTGCAATACCAGCTGAAGCGTGCACTTGGTGATTTCACACAGGGATCACAGACTGAGCTTATTCATTGTATTTAGCAGAGATTCACAGAGATAATCATCAGACAGAGAGGGCGACTTCATCAGAGAACTTCATTAAGAGATCTGGCATTTTCCTTGGGAGGCCGTACCTTGTCATTTATTGCAGCAGGCCGTACTTTTCTGTATTTTTCCAGGCCGTACTACCTCTTCTCCAGAGGAACGCATACATTTATTATCTTCTGGTGTTTGTGGCTTGGTCGCTTTGGTTAGCTGAGGAGTTTGCATTGTTTTTTGTGAACTTGGAGGACCTCTTATTTCTGGCCGTACCTTCTTGCTGTCAGGCCGTACAGATCTGCACCAGCCAGCCGTACTTTTCATCTCCAGAAGAAATCATCTTGGGTCTTCAGCATCCGACAGTTGTGTGTTGGGGCGCCTTGGTTCTTGGACATTTTGGAGGTTCTAAACTGGAGCTGCATGCTTGCCGTTTTTATTCCACATTCATCATTATTGCTTCAGCCGCCATTAAAGAAATCAGGTTTTCTTTATTTATTAAATTTGTATTTCCTTCATACATTGAATCTGGCTTTTGTAAACCATCTGGAGGTGCAATATATTGAAGCGCCTACATTATTTGATTAAGTTTTAAGCTTATTTGGCGATCTAGAATTTATTTGGAATTTTCTAAGCATATCTTAGCAAAATCGCATTTTTCATCATTTTATTATTTTAAAAAAAATATTATTAAACTGTATTCCTGCTTTTGATTTTAACTGTATATTTTGCAATCTACATGGACTGGAAAACTCATGCCAACTATTATTAAACTGTATATTCTAAATTTAATAGTTTTAATATTGTATCATAGTATATACAATTCAATTTATATCTATTAATAAATAAGATTGTTTAATAATAAACCAAGTTGCCAGTTCTAGTACTGGTTCGGATTCAAGTTCGGGGGTTTGGTTTGCAGGTTCGGCTAAAAACTTTTGGTTCGTTTGTACAAAAAACATGTAAAAACTAAAAACCATAAATATATATATGCAGACTAGAAGCATGAATTAGGATTAAAATATCACATAGCATCATATAAACAACAAAACCACCATAAACTTGAATGTCATTTAAAACATGCATGATAAATATCCATTGTTCAAAACAAAAGTTCAATATTAAAATAATAATATCAAGATCAACACTTGTAATCATCAAATAGATTTTCTAAATCATTAATATAATCGTCATCATTGACATTAGATGATGTATGAACATTAGATGAACCACAAGCAATGCCAGTGCCACTATCACTTCCACTAATAGTGTGCTCATGTTGGACTCCTCAAATGCAATATGGTGGGAAGTGGAAGCATCCAAGTCAGTATGCTCTAGCTCTATATCCCAGAACTTCTCTCCCAAAAATATCCTTCTATAATCCTCGTGGCTACCAATGAACCCTTGTAAATGTGTAGGAATGACAATGCAATCATTGTAGAAGCTTGAAAGGTCAATCTTCAACTCCATTTGTTGATTCAACAAGCAAAAATGAATGCTCAACCTATTGGAATAAAAGATGCTGTTTTCAAAAGAAATCAACAAAAATGAAGTTGTTTTGGTGTTTTAGAGGTCTCTTTTAGGGTTGAAAAAGGCACAAGTCAAAGTCAAAGAAAAAGCAAGAAGAAGTGAAAAACACGTGGCGCATCTAGAAGCGTCTTGGGAGCGTCCAAGCGCGCCCGAGTTTGCCCAAGTTCACCCCTCGCAAACCGGGCCCCCTAAGCAGGAACCCTACCAAAACCCACAAAGGAACTGGACCGAGACCCAAATCTGATCCAAATCGAACCCGGATCCGGCACGACAAGAGGCAAACCTAGCTACTTAAATAATAAACATACAATATAGTAGTTTAATCTATATTTATTATTTTATAGTTTAATTTAAATTGATTATTTTATAGTTTAATATATAAATATAAACATTTAATAATACATATACAGTATAATAATATGGTGATTGAACAACATATCTTGCTAATAGTTTTAATAGTGTGCTATTTTGAATTGAATTCTTGTTTTTAGGCTGAAAATATGTATATATTTATGATTTTATTTTTTTAACATACGGATGTACCTGGTCTAAAAAAAAACCATATTATCGTACTAACTTACCATGTAGTGTCCCCTTTTTGAAATGGGATTGTAATAAGAATAAATTAAAATAAGTGAAATATAAAATATAATATAATTACAAAACATAAAATTACATTTAATTTTATCAAAGGTAGGGGCATGTGAAGAATCGTGACTCTTGAAAGAAAAAGATGTATAAGAGACACCAAACAAGGAGAAGTAGGCACCATATGAAGAATACATCTTTTATTATCTGATTATTACTCCTTTGGAGCATGGAATTGTGGTTCAACAACTTGAGAACAAAACCCCTCAAGGCTTGAAATTAGAGGACAAAAACCCCCTAATTTCCATTGCTGAGCTAGTGGACAAAACCCATGATTTAGGTAAATTTGGAGACAATTCAATGACATTTTTAAGGAGATAGATCACTGCAGATTTGGGATAATTAATAGTAGTTACAAAGGATAAGTTCCCTCTTTTCCAAAATATATTCTAAATATAATAAATAAATTAAAATAAACTGCTAAAACTGCAGTTTCTGAAGTTTTTGATTAAAGGTAAAATAGGTTTTGAAGGGACCTAAAACCCTTTACAAAAGAGACGCTCCCAAAGATAAAAACAAAACTAACCAGCAGCCAACCAATAGCAAATCATCAAAAAACCAATCAGCAAACAAAAACAGAGCAGCCTACTATAAGTCCATGAGAATTTTGGTTGCTTCTAAGTCTTGCTTGTACAGACAATTGTGAATATCAACCACCTCCAGCATCTCTTTCTTCTGAACATCCAAGGGTTTCTTAGAGTGGCTTTGAGTACAAGTACTCAAACCCACTCCAACAGATTGAGATCCCTGTTTTCCTTTAACCTTACCTTCATCAGCAACATCAAAGTCCTTCAACAACCCTGCTAAGTCCTCATCTCTCAAGTTTTTGATTCTCATTTAGGGTGTGGAGCCCCTCAACACTGTTATGAAGAGCGATTTCACTAACCTGCACCACCTTCTCAAGGTTTTGATGAACTTTTTGAATTTCGTCCTCTAACACCATGATTCAAGACTCGTAGTCATTCTTCATCAGACCCACATCTTTGGCCACCTCTTCAAAGATTGTAAGCATTTTGTTGTTCTCGACCATATTTTTGGACACTATTGTACCCCAAATTAAAAATTTTGCTACACTTAGGCATTTTGCAAAAATGGTTAAAAGTCTTGTCAAAATTGTCAAAAAAGTCAAAATTGGGGTTTGCATGTCTTGTATGAGGGCCAAAAACTCAAAATTTTCAAAATTTGACAATCTGGGTCCACTCAGAGAGACCAAGTCTATAAAACCCAGATCTCAGTTTTTCGGCCCTAAATTTTAGAAAAAAATTTATTTTTAGAAACTTTCTAAAAATATAAACTTTTTTTGGGTTTTTTTGGGTTTCTTTCGAAACGGATGCTAGCAAAATTTTCTAAAAATAGAAATTTTGGCTTCTAGGGTTCAAACTAATTTTGATTGGTCAAAAATACTTCCACATCAGGCTGGTGCATCATCAAAAGATCAGTTTTGCCCTAGTGGGTCTATTCTGCTTTTTCATAAGCTTTTTGGGAGTTTTGAGGCCATTAATGGAGGTCAGTCAACTGCCAGGTATCAAATTCAAATGTCAGAACCCTGGTGGTTCTCGATTCAAACCCTAACTGATATTTTGAGTTTTTTGCAAATTTTCGTTTTTTGTATTTTTGAGGTTTTCAGGCAAATGATGAAAAATGCGATTTTGCTAAGATATGCTTAGAAAATTCCAAATAAATTCTAGATCGCCAAATAAGCTTAAAACTTAATCAAATAATGTAGGCGCTTCAATATATTGCACCTCCAGATGGTTTACAAAAGCCAGATTCAATGTATGAAGGAAATACAAATTTAATAAATAAAGAAAACCTGATTTCTTTAATGGCGGCTGAAGCAATAATGATGAATGTGGAATAAAAACGGCAAGCATGCAGCTCCAGTTTAGAACCTCCAAAATGTCCAAGAACCAAGGCGCCCCAACACACAACTGTCGGATGCTGAAGACCCAAGATGATTTCTTCTGGAGATGAAAAGTACGGCTGGCTGGTGCAGATCTGTACGGCCTGACAGCAAGAAGGTACGGCCAGAAATAAGAGGTCCTCCAAGTTCACAAAAAACAATGCAAACTCCTCAGCTAACCAAAGCGACCAAGCCACAAACACCAGAAGATAATAAATGTATGCGTTCCTCTGGAGAAGAGGTAGTACGGCCTGGAAAAATACAGAAAAGTACGGCCTGCTGCAATAAATGACAAGGTACGGCCTCCCAAGGAAAATGCCAGATCTCTTAATGAAGTTCTCTGATGAAGTCGCCCTCTCTGTCTGATGATTATCTCTGTGAATCTCTGCTAAATACAATGAATAAGCTCAGTCTGTGATCCCTGTGTGAAATCACCAAGTGCACGCTTCAGCTGGTATTGCACAGCCTCAGTCTGCCTGATCTCTGAAGAGTTTTCGTTCTTCAGAAACGTTCGTCTGCTAGAAACCCTAAGGTTTGCAAACTCCAATGCTCAGAGCACGAAAGACAAATTAGAATAACATTTCATAATGGTTCGATTTGTCCTTGCTAAGAATATATATCCCCTTTGAAAAGTTCGACCCAACTCCTTTAAAATAATCATTTAAATTAAATGATTTAATTCTCACTTTAGAACTTAGGAGAAATAATCAATAATTAATTGGCGTCCTTTTAAGTGAATTATAATTTATTCACCTATCAAATATTAACTCAATATTATAAAGTATAAGAAATACTTTATAATTTGCCAAATTAATTAAATATTTAAATATTTCAATAAAGTGACTTTATTATAAAGTCAAAATATTAAATATTTAATAAATCATTAAATACTCCTTATTTCTCCGTCTGATCAACAAACTGCTGAACTGGGTCGACTCTGAGCTGAATGGCTGAACCAGGTGCCCTGCCTGAAATAGCAGCTTCCGCCTGACCTAACTTTCTAAAAATAGAAAGTTCTTGAAAAAGCTCTCTAGAAGATTCTGCAAAGGCCCAACCTGACACAACTGCAAACTGGAGCTACCAAACATCGAGTAACTGCCTCCGATGATCCTCTGCACACCCTGTCAGCCTACGAGGATCGAAATTATAGGCTAACTCCTTGACAAACAGTGTCAGCTAAAACGGGGACATGACAGTCCGCCCTCCCTGAAATTGCTTGTCCTCAAGCAATCTCTGCAAATACGGCTGCACTGCACCACCTGGATCCCATGGATAGTACCGGACAATGTTCCTGCTGGCCACAACTGGCTCCTGTAACTCCCACAACTGATCAGCAAGAATAGTATACCATTCCCTATTGACCTCAGTGCGGTCCGGCATAGGATCAAAAAGCTTAGAAGGAGGCAAGTCAAACGACAAGCAACACTTACCCCCTAAAACTGCACGAGATAAACTATCATCCAACATATCAAGCACGTGCATGCTAGAACTGTGCACCTGAAACAAATTGTGTACCTGCGGATCAATCACGAAGCCATATGCACTCTGCACCATATACACACTGTGATACTCCTCCGTGAGCTGAGTCTGAAATCCTAGTGCACTAGTAGGATCCCAAACGCTATCATCACTCTGCTCAAGACCAGGGTCAGGTGAGTTACCCATATCAAATTCAGAGCGGATTGTCGTATGAAGATATAACATCTGTCTCAAACAATGGATTGGTCACAAACGGAACCAAACCACTAGGCTGATCCCAAACGACTGTCTCAGAACCCCCGGGGTACTGAGCATAACCATGCCTGGTCTGCGCAAAATCCTGCTCTACCTTCTCGCTCTTCCCACTAACGAGAGAGATAGAACGAAGGCTGCCATCTGTAATCGAAAGAAACTCTTGAAGACAGCGAAAAGCATCCGGATCATCACCATCATCGGCCTCAGCATCATCCTCAGACCCGAACCCCTCAGAGTTAAAATTTCCGCCTCTCCCGCCTCTCCCGCACAGAGCCATTTTGAATTACATAATAATTTTTTAATGTTATCTAAGATAAAAATAAGATTTCATTCACAACCAACACTAGAGTGGGGTTTATTTGGTTGCTATTAATTTTGTAAATATTATAGGGGCTAGAACCTTCTTCAGGATTATGGAAGGATCTTTAGAAAATGACTGTAAAATATATGGAACATAGCTAAAGCAAATGCAAGTTTTGGTGAATTAAAACATCATTTCAAGAAGATTGAGCTGCATAATCTAGCCTGGCCTATAACAAATAATTGGAAATGAACCATTGTAGGAGAAGTATGTGTTGACATGCATTTGCATATAATGTGCTAAAAGTTGATGTGGGAACAGCATCCATCTACTTGTCTTGATTAGTCTAATATTTCATACTGGGGACTTACTTCTAGGTTAATCTTAGATATCATTTCTGCATGAAATCATTTATAAGCACTCTTTTATTATTGCAGTCAACCTCAGAATGCCAAATATGCATGTTTATAAGAAACTCACAATGAAACTGCCTGATTGGATTTTCCTTTAAACAGGAGTGAATGCCTCCATAAACTCAAAAAGAAAGCCCCTTAGGTAGGTTGACTAGGTGCAAAGACCATGAACAGTATGTGTTTTTTTAGATTAAGCCCTTTAGGTAGGATGACTAACTTGGAGGAGTGGAGTAAGTTAAGGGAATTTTTGTTGTCAGTCTTGTGACTAAGATCTTATCAACTTTCACATGCGTTCTGATTGGGAGTCCATTTTTATCATTCCATGTGGGGTTGTGGCTTCCAAATACAATGAGATTGTGTTGAACTATGTTTGAAAGGGATGCGAGATTATGTTGAGCTAATGTTTCAAAGGGGATAGGTTTATAGCCTTGGAATCGTATGAACTATGAACTATAGCCCTATCACTTATGTCCCTTTGCAGATCAGCAATAACTTAACCATCATATACTAATAGAGCTTGAATAGGATGCATTGCACATGGATAACATGGCAGTACTTTCATATCTTCATATATGTATGTAAGATGAAACAATCTTTAGACTTTAATAGTATCAAAGCCATCAATGATAGCAAGTCTCCTAAGGGGAAGAGTTGTCATGAAACCTGATTGGAGGCCCTTTTAGCTCATCTTGGTTGAGCATTAGCTTCTTGAAATGACTCGTTAAGGGAAGTGATACTAACTAAATTTACATGAACTCATAATTTGTTAGAAATAGGTCTTGGAATTGAGGCCTTTAGTATGTCAGAGTTTTGGTAAAACTTACATGTGAATTTGTGACACCTTTCTGCATGAAACATTGATTTGAGCCCACCTCAGGATTTCAGTTCTTTGTGTGAAATTTATATGATTCTTTGTAGCATGAAGGCAGTAAATGTTTTTTCCCAGAGATACATACCTCCATACATACAAATCTAATTCCTCTATGCTGGATGGTTGACTTATATGAGCAGCCAATAACATCTAGATAGATTTTAATTTTAGGAGATATATCAATGCTTCGCAGGTTGTGCTAATTATGTGATACAGTATGTATTTAGGAATTTACATTTGCTGATTTTGCCAAGAAATTTTGTAAGAACCTATATTGAAAATAAGTCTAAGAACTAGGTAAACGTGCAAAAAGGAGAATGAACCTAAAAGACAAAAAACACAGAATGTGTCTTACCTCAAACACATAATTCTTAACTATAGGAAATTTATTTCCATCATTTTTCTCTTGTTAATTAAATGTTTAGACCTTGGTGCAGAAACCTTGATTTGTTATTGGCTTTGTAAAGGTGCGTGTATGCTGCACTTTGATGCCACCTGATTTGTTATGACAACAAGCTCAAAGGTATAGAAGCAGAAAACGTTTTAGGGTGTATTCTAGAATTTAAGCTCTTTAGAACCATCCCAGCTCATTTTCCATGCCTTTCAGACATGCCGTTTGGCACAACAGGTAAACTGAAAAAACTAAGTCAAACTTGTCTTCAAATGAAAAAAATACAATGCCGAATCAAAACAGGCAACTAAAACATAAGTTGAGTAAGACAGGAAAACGTGAATAAAACACAGGTTTACTAATTTTTTTTTGTTCGTATTTTTTGGTATTATTTTTTGTTGTTATATTGCCATGGTTTTCCTGAATTTTTCTGTGTTAGAAAGACTACTAGATTCATAATGACTTGTTCGCATTTCATGTTTTCTATTGGTATGAAAGAGGTAAGCCAAGCCTTTGATGTGATCAGGTTTGAAGACATAACTTTGCCTGTACTATTTATATATTTTTATCCTTTTGTTACTTATGATTTTATAGTTTGTGATCAATTTTATTTCTTTGATGTAGGTATGTAAACAGATTTGGCCCAGGACTGGTGATTTACTGGTTTGGGTTCATTGATGAACTCAATGATCATTCAGATGTTTTATTGTTGGATCATTTTCCTACTGACAATGAACTGTACTGCTTGACTCGATTGGATGTACAGCCTCAACCATGACAGATGCATTCAGGAGCATGGCTTACTTGAAAAAGCCCAAAAATTCTCGTGTTCACATTCATTGACATTTTACTCTTTGAAGAGAAGAATATTTTGAGATATGATATAAGGCCATTTATTTGAGAAGAGACTGACAACCTTCTGGGTCATAGTCAAAATCTGTTTGTAAAATCATAGCTGATGCAAGATTCTGTAGTGAATCTGTGAAAATCATTTGCAAGTTACATGTCTTAGTTTTTCAAAGTAGGAATTTTAAGAACTATACTTAACATGGATTATGTTTGGAAGTTTTCTACGGCATTATTGAGAGACACAAGCTATTCATAATCTATAGCTGTCTTTTGCCTGTAAGAGACAGACCTTTCCAGAGTTATATAGTTTGTGCTACTTCTTCTTTAACCTGGATCATATCCCAAGTGAATATAGGGCTTTTTTCAAAGGAAAAATACTGGAACAAAGAACCTGTTTCATCACATGCTAGGGGATTTTTTTGACTATTTTACTACTGCATATCTATATACTGAACACTCATTTACTTACCTGATGGTTTAACCCTCGTTTGAGTCCAAAACCACCTAAATCTGAGCCCCTATATCTCTCTATATTGAGCCCTACTGGTTCTCTGATGATGCTAGTGCAAGCATTATTGCTTTTTTGGTGATACATACTGGATTTGGAAAATGTATTTGAATAATAAAGTGAACTTAGACTCACTATATGAACAAAACATAAAAAAAAAATAGTGAAATGCAGTTGGACGGTGTTGGTGTTTTTTAATTACCAGTCCGATCTCACATATATTCTATGTACTTTGCCATTTCCGATGATTAACTATATGGAGGGATTGGCCAACTAACAGGAGAAAGTTTGCTAAACTTTCCCTCTACACTTTGGGCTCTGCAAAACCCGGGAGGGTGATCCCTGCAATGTATCTTTTAGATGCTCTTGTGCCAAATTACCTCATCTATTGCAATTTTAACAGATATATTCTACTTAAAGCTGCTTAATAGACAAAAACCTTGAAGATCTGACAAATCTCACAACATTTATCAATCTAGAACATGAGAATATGGTGAAATACTATTAAAACATACATTCCGACTGAAAATAAAGATTTAAGTTGATTTTTGAATGGAATTGCTGTGAATGACCAGAAGATTGCAACATAGACACAACTTATGGATCAGTGCCTTGTCCTAGGGTATGGAGTCTTAAATCATTCAATTAAAAACCTACAACAACCTTCTATCTATCACAACAAAGCTATTAAAAGATGCATTACACCATTTAACTCAGAGATCCAAACCAATATTACTTAATTATCCTTGCATACATTCACATAAACCTTCATTCATGTTAAAGCATATTTAACTCATTCTTTGAACAAGTGCATTAACAATAAACAAACATTCAATGGAAAGACAACGAAGATGAATTGAATGATCTTTGATTCATTTCATTCATGATTCATACGATGTATACATTGGAGAACAATGGCTTTGGAAATTTGCCATTTGTATACAAAAATGATAATACTGGTATACAATGCTAATAACCAAAAGACTCAAAACTTCAAAACCTAGACAAGACTTAGACAAAATTGTATCCGTGTTTTGTATTACAATTGCTCTTCAAAATCAATCATCAACTCATGCAAATGGCCTGAATTCCCTTCTATAAAACAAGGGAGCAACAAGCTTTAGTCCATTGCACATGTCACATTTTCATTTGACATTCACTTTACATTTCAAAATTACAAAAGTAATTGTGAGTTCATGGAGAATATTCAGAGTGCAAGGTTGTAAGAACCTTTGGTTCTACCAACTGTAAATTTTGACTGTAGAAGCTATCTACTTGAATTTGTTTTGTTTGTTTTATGATTTTTTTTTATGTTTTTGATGAATATTTGCTTTTTTTTTTTTTGTATTTTTCAAAGATATTGCTATGTATGAAAATAAACTAAGAAGAATATACAACTACTGAAAGAAACTATTGCAACAAAGAACTTCTCTTCGATTGATAATCTTCATTTTCAATAGATGATATAATTATTTCATTACAAGAAGGCATACAAGGAAAGAAGATAGATTTTCTTATGTCAGAAAACTAAGCGCTTGGTAGCAATGAAAATAGTCTGATGTAGAGCTCGAGCTACTGCAAATATAAACTTCTCCTCCACCAAAATATCCCAAAATGCCTCTAAGATGCTAGATGCCAACCATGAAGATAAAATGTGCCCCAAACCTAAGCGTTCTGCCCTAGAAAGATCACACCATGTTGAGGAGGTACGACTGGCTGTAGGTTAGAAAGTGCGACCTCTTGAAATAAGTGCAAGGATTATAAAATGAAGCCTCTGTGATATTTGACTCCAACAATGAAAGATAAGCTTGAAAACCCCCGAGAAATGTCTCCAATCTGCACAAACTTGACTCTTGAATGAAGCCAACAGTAAAGCAACTTCAGCTGATAGTTTCACAACCTCAAAATGCTAATACACTAAAGGAGCTATACTTTCCAATGCCGATACGCTCAGGAAAATGCAGAAACCCTCGAGTTCCCTTCTCCAAAACGCCCAAGAGTCCATGAAATGAAGTTTTCCAAATGCCCAAAGATGATGTTCGATTTCTTCCTGGCAGCTTATATACTTCCTTCCAAAAGGTCGACCCTCTTTTGCCTTTTAAAATATTTTAAAATGTTATAAAATTGCACTTTAAAGATATTAAAATACAACCTTTATAATTGGCATCCAAATAATTAATTGAAATGGCTCCTTTTTAATGACTAATGACCCCCTCAAGCCATAATGTGCAAATATAAGATTATATTATAACATTAAAATATTAATTATTATTAAAGTGAGCTTTAATAATAATTAAACATCATAACATAGTTAAAACACCTTATTTCTTCAAACCAACTGAATACCGGGATCGACATTGACAATATAGCTCAACCAGGTGCCCTGCTATAAATAGTAAGCTTGTTGGAATGACTTACTATAAATAGTATGGGAAATTGAGCTCTGAATCCTCTGCGAAGGCCAAACTTGAACCTCTCTGAACTTTGGAGAAGAATAAAACCATCAAATAACCAAATTTCTGCCACAAAGACCCTTTATCCAATTCCATTAGCCTACGAGGGTCGACTGATAGGCTAATCCCACTAAAATACTGAAGTCTAGCTAGGAGAGGACATTACAAAGGCAGTTACAAAGTTTGTTACATTCAAAATGCTTTCCCAAAATATTTGAAGCAGTTATTTGATACCTTTGCCACTTTAAGTCTTCAATCTTCATGTAGTGGACTTGGTAAAGCTGAGTTGGCAAGAGAAACAAAATCCTGTTGTGCAAAATGACAAAAACCTTTGCTGACACCCCTTTGAAAGTTTTGTAGACCGTTGGAGATGCCAAGTAGACCAAAATGTTGTCATATTATTGCCGGAGAAGATTACAAGTCTGGAATATTGTTGTACTAGTCATCCCATGCTGTATAGTCCTCCTCAGTAGGCCAATTGAGGGCCATGAATCCATCTAATTTAGTTCTATAAGGACCATATTTTAGCATCATCTGTGTGGCATCTTTGTCAAATTCCTACAAAAAGGTGTTGGTATCTGAAAACTTATTCAGACTATCCTTTAACGTTGACATTTTCAGATCCCCCTCACAAATTAAAATAGCCTCAACATTGATGACTGCATCCATATGACCTATCCACTGCTCATAGGTCTTAACACCTCCTTCACTATTGAGAATGTCTGGCAGGAGGCCAAGATCACTCTCATCAAACTTTTGCAATAGTGCTTTAATCCTTTTCTCCAAGGGGTCTACCAATCCTTGGTAATCAATGATCTCCTTCACCATTTTATAAGTTGGAGCTATTTGTGGTGGCTTATTTTGATCATGGGTGGACTCAATGACCATATTCTTCAACACATTTAACTTGGGCACCCATGTCTACATCAAAGGAAGAGCAATGGCTCTCTCCTTCTCCAACATACTTATTGGTCGAAACATTAAAGAATAATTAGAGTGGACACTTCTCACCCTTTTTATTGCTTGGATAAACAATGTTCCAATACATTTTTGACAATAAAAATATTGTTTTCATTATACAACCCAAACAATTCTTCAGAGACCTCCATTTTTTGTATCAATTCTTCCTTGGCTACTTCCTTTGGAGGGGCTGCAACTAATGTACTTGGGGAAAGGTATGCAATAGGTACATTATCTGGGTTATATACAACCATCTTTGTTGAAGTTGGGGGAGGAGAATGAGGAGGAGGTGGTGATTGAACTGGAGATGTTGGTGGGGTTGAAACCTACACTTGAGTTACTAGTGATCCTGTTATTAATGTTGGACTGGATTGCATTGCTTGCAATTGCTCTTTCAATAGTGATTCTCAAGTTGCAGTTCTACAATCTTCTATTCATCTTTGTTGTACACAATCACCAAATCATTATATTCTTTATTTTTAGCTTCAAATTGCTCCTGCAAGGACTCTACAATGGCCTTAATGAATTGAGCCACATTTATAGCCAATGTGGTTGCCTCCACAGCTGAATTATCTGATACTCTTTTTATTATTAATCCACCCTTGAGATTAGATGTAGGCTCTGCCACTTCAGGCTTATTTGTATTTGGGGCTAATGCCCAAATAGCCAATGTATCCCACTGAGGGTTGAATGTTGATCCTTGTAAGGCAATTGTTGCTTCTTCTATGGAAAAAATGGGAGTGTCATGTCTCCTTACAGTATCAAATTCAATGGCTGAAGCCAAGTCCCACTTTAGTAATAGGAGCACTCCACTTTTTCTCACTAACTCCTTGCCTTCAACTGGTGTGATGTCCTTGTACTTAGCTTTCATCTCTGTGAAAACCTTTGATTCTATGATTTCTCTTGGGAGCTTCGAGCTTTCACTCATTTTCATCTTTATACTCTCATCATATTCATCCCTTCTAGCCCTCTATACAAATTCTTGAAAAACCTTGGTCTTCACGAAAGAATCATCACCCATAAATCATTGCAGGCTCTCTCTTTAACATTATCGACACTGTTAATTCCACTCAAATCAACTTTACTTAATTTGACGCTTATTTTGGTGGAATCATCCCTCTTGGGGGTGAGGGCATACCCTACCTTATTTCACCCTCAGTTACAATTATTTCCTCATTTGAATCAGTAGAATAGTCAACAGGCCCAATTGATTCAACCTTTCTTCTCTTTGGTGAAGGTTGCCTTAGTGGTGGAGATTCTCTAGGTGGAGAATCAAGCTCAATAGCTTGAGAAGAAATTGGTCTTGGAGGTGAAAGTGGTGGCAGCTGTAGTGCAGGTGAAGATGCCCTTGACCCCTCTGATTGAGTAGGGGTGGCAATTGTTTGCTGCTTCTTCACTATGCTCTTCTTCCTTGCAAATAAATGCAACTTCTTGGGAGGTTGATATGTTGGTCTTTCTTTCAACATGGGGGATTTCCACTTGTCTTGTTCCTCAATTACCTTGGCCTTCCCTTTATCCTACACTACCATTTCCTCCTTGAGCTACCTTACCACCTTATCAAAATTCTGCAGCATAGTCTCCACCCTCAATATTTCATTGTTTATATCTAGGAGAGCCTTGAAATTAGGATCCTTTTCTTGCATTTCCTTCAACTTATTGAAGACTAACCACTTCATCTTCCTCTCTTCTTGCAATTTGTAATAAAAAATGTTTCTGATTACATCTTTAGGGAAATAAAAATTATAATAGAACTTTCCCCCTTTGATTCTATCCTTCGAGGAAACCATAGCACCTTCTGGATCATGGTTCCTTGCTCTGCAACATTTCATCCCTAGAGGCTTTATTTTTGGGAGAATTTTATTCTAATCATCCTTGACCATAACAAAGTCTGCAAAAGCTGTATATGTAGGAAATAGAGTCTCTTTCCTCATCCCCACTAGGTGGTTATCCTCTACATCTCCCAATTGCCACATAACTTCAAGGAAACTGATCTTCAATGGCACATCTCTTAGTAAACATGTGGTGTTACACTTGTGCCATATAATCTGAGGATGGTGTAGTCAAAATATGGGATAATGTCTCCCCAATTATGCTCTATGCCTAGTTTAGGCCTCCTCTCCTTGGGTCTTACGAAATCATGCAACTCATTTGGAATCCTAGGTGGATTCATCACCAAGGCTCTCTTCAACTTGGAGGCAAACACATTTGAAAATACCACAAACCTAGATTCCTTTTCATCCTTATCCAAAATAGGAGTCCACATTTGGATAGGCATATCCTCACCCTTCTCATTTTGCTTATCCAATTTCATGTCTTCTCCAAAATAGCCAAATCCTATGTACAAAAACATGTGCATAAACAGGGAGTACCACCAAAACCTTACTCCTGTTTCACCATTTTTAAGAGCCACAAGGCCCTTATGCATCTCATTTGATAAATAAACTGCAAAATCATAAGATGTGTTGAGCATGACATGCTGGATGTTTGCAACCATGTACATAAAAGTAGCTGGCATCCTTTCAGTTGGCTCAAACCCCAAAATCTGACAAAGGGTATAGAAGGTCCTCTAAAAGTAGTGTTCACACAACTTGATTTGGTAAGGTTCCTTGTTAGATGGGTTGAGTGTGATTTTTCTTCCTCCCTTCCCTCTTGCCATGAAGTTTGACAATATTGAAACCTTGAAAGTTAGCCTTACCTTTTCATATTTCGCTTTCAATTTCTTCTCATCAAATGGCACCATCTCAGCATGCCAAGAGCTCAATTTGAAAACTTCAATGAGTCCTGCCCCGGTGACATCAACCATATTTACGTCAGAATGTGTCCTCACTACCCTAACATTAGGGTCATAGTTGGCTGCTATAGCTTTCAAGAGGTCCACATCTAGGTATACATTTGGAACAACCAATTTACCCAAGTCCAATCTCCATCCATTACACATGGGGATTTCATAAACCTCTTCCCAAACCAATGTTTGAATAGGGTCCATCCAGTCACTGGTAGAATGGCATCTCTAATGGCATGTTGTCTGTCAACAATTCGTCCTCTGACCCAGGGCCTTGGAATATTGCTTGGCCATTATACTTGTTATTGGTGGAGGATTTCAATTGGTCCAATATATCTTGGAAAAGTGATCATGTCTTGGACTTAGAACCAGAAGCTCGAGTTTTTGGGGTGCCATTACAAATGTAAGACAACATAGGCTAGGGTTTCCTTGAGCGCAACTAGGGTTTTACACCAAATGCAAAAAAATCAAAGCAAATTCACATCAATTGAATTACAATCTATGAATGTCAAACCCTAAAAGAATCCTAATTTGCAATTTGAAAAAGAAAACTAGCACTTGCATGCAAAAATTGTGGAAATTCAACACAGGAATGCACAATTTTGTACTTACTGGTATTTGATGCATGAAAACCCTAATTATAGTTGCAAAGAGCTCGAGAAGCGTTGCTACAAATCTTCAAATTCTTTAAAATGTTTGTAAATCAGAATAATGCTTTCATTCCTACTTTTATGGCAAGAAAATCTTTTAATTCGACCTCTGAACATCACTTTTGCCATTATTATTCACTCGCATGAACTAGAACGACTCTAATAGCTTTGTTAGCAATTTTGGATTATAGCTACCGATCTTTGAGTGAGTTGGATCAATGGATGGCTCAGATGGAGTCAATAAAGTTTGATAATTTGACTTGTGTTGAACTCAACATTTGACTAGTTAGATTTTTCCATGTGGAAACCTTCCTTGTTGTCGCCATGGGCTTCATCACACTTTACAAGCCATGAGAATGTCCACATGTTGCTAGCCCGGTATGCCATTGAGATTTGCAGGATAGTGATCAACAGTTGTGGGCTGTTAGGAAATGAACCAAATCAAACCAGTACAGTCCAACATGTGCACCACTTAACCCCTAGGATCACACCCATGTGTTTAGTACCTTTATCAGATGGATGACTGAGATTAAAATATCTTGCTTTTCTATTTACCACATGCGCTATAGGTCCTTTGAGTAGCTCGGTCTTTACTACTTCTAAAGTCATTTTGAAATATTTGATGAAATATTTCACTTCCTCAATAGTTCTTTGAATGCTTTGGATGAAGCCATGTGGTAGCTGCCTGCTATCCCTTGCAGTATCAACATCTTCAAAAGATTCCCCACGGGCTTGCGAGGAATAGTTAGGATTTAATTGCTTAGAATCAATCACAACCCTTAGATCTTGGGCCCACCATTACTGCCACCTTAGAAGCTGTTGAGGCCCACCAAAGAGATGGGACATGTGACACACGCCTGCTATACCTCACGATATCTTTTGAGATTATTTTAATAGCCTAGGCTAGTGGGCATGACTTGGATTAAATATGTGGGGCCAGACTGCTTCTTTAAGCATTTTTAATTGCACGTGCTTTAAGTTATAACTTAAAAAGGGGACTCCTTAGGTCGACACATAGTGTAAGACTTAATATTTGAGACCCTAAGGTAAGAACATAGTATGAAGGTACAAATATTTCGACCCATAGACTATTGGACTTAGGCAAAAATTAAAAAGGCGCATTCAACCAAATATTTCACTAGGAATAAAAAGGGGCCACCCAACAACATTAATGACTTAAGTTATAACTTAAGTGATCTAGAAAAGTGAATGTGAGGTCAATGAAGAAATAAAACAACATTAGTGATTTTGAATAGATGAGGGTTTTAACCCTAAGATTGAACCCTAACACTCAGAAGACCCAAGGATGACCAAATTTTGGAAATGTAATCCTAGAACCAACAAAATTTTTGAAGTCTCATTAGATGGAACCATAATTGTGGCCAAGACATGGTCTAACTTGCAACCACATTGCTATCGACTGATAGTGAGCACTTCAGTTTTGGAATGTGAACTCTACAATTGCCATTTTAGCTTCTTGTGTGCACAACAATTCTAGGGCAGAGGAGAACCATGCTATTTACATAAATCTATAAAAGGGCACTGTAACTTGATTTGTGGTAGAGACATGGCATGGACTGCAACTATTGCTATTCTTTGATAGTGAGAACTTTAGATTGCGAATGTGAATTGTAGAATCACTATTTCAGCTCCTTGTGTGCATAGGATTTCTTCTAGGGCTAGGGGGAACCTTATTGTTCATAGAAATCTATGAAAGGGAATTGTAACTTGATTTGAAAGCATGTTTTGGAGATTGAGAGGAAAGGATAAATATTGAAGGGAAAATTCAATTTTTCATAGGAAGGAGATAACAAAAGAGGTCAAAATGGAAGTCCTACTTGTAATTATCTTCACAAGATAGCAAAGAAGGTAGCAAATAGGTCTTTCCTCCACATTGGGGTGTTTTAGGTCAAAACTTGAGTTTTATGAGTTGTTGCAAGTTTATATTTTTGTTTTTGATCACAATATTCTCTACCCTTAAAGTAAACTTCATTTGCATTAAAAAGTAGCAAGTATTTGAAACAATTTTGTGATTCTTGAATTCTAATTTCAAGAGTTTATGAATCATTTTCGTATCACAAAAAAATTATTTTTGTGGGCATATGGAAGGTTTCTATGATAGGCAATAGAGCTCGAAATAGCCATTGGGGAATTGGATGCAAGAGTAATTTTATTTGACAACCACATGAAAGGTATTAACGAAAATCAACAACGGTTGGGACAACGATAGGAGCATTTGGCTAGATAATTGATGTAGTCATGGATGGAGGGTCGAATGAAAGAATATTCAACCATGTAGCCTTAGCCCTAAGATCTAAGTGACAAACATTTAGATTTGATCAAATGATGAACACAATTAAAAATAGAGCAAATACATAGGAAAAATGTCTTTATACATTTATAATAATCACATTTGGAGATCCTTCAACAACATTTGGAGGAGGCATCTAGGTTTGATTGCCACATTTCTCAATTAGGGCAAATAATCTTAGGACCTTAGGAAACTTAACATGTGAATATGTCCCTTAAGTCCCTAGTAAGTGAATTGACTAGGTACAAGACATACATACATACACACACACACACACATATACATGCATGTATACATGTTCATATGAAGTTTATTTTTATTGAATATTTGGAAGGATATTCAATTAATTATTTAACTAATCAATTAATTATGTGTGCATGAATTTATTTAAAAGTTAATTGATTAATTATAATAAATTATTGATTGATTGTGATGTGATGTTAGTGGATGCAAATAGAAATTAATTAAAGTGGCAATGTTAGAGGGAATTAGCTAGGATGAACTATGTGTATAAATAATGATATAAGGTTGTAAAATAAATGTGTCTAAACATTAAAGATAAGGCTCTATCTAAGACATTATTTTTTATTAAACTAGAGACAACAATGGTCAATCTAGTCAATAAAAACTATGACATAGTCAACCAAAGGGAAATACTTCACATCTTGGGATAATGGCATGATTAGATACTAGCATGGGCCAAAATTCCTTCCATTTATGAGGATGGATAAATTAATATTCTTTATCTTATAGTACTTCAAAGGATCCCCCTCCTATGAATAGACAAATTTCTTTTTTGATAGAGAGTCAAGAGGAAAAATGGGGGGATCAAGAGTGGATTATATCATAAGAGATGAAAAGGGAAATATGATTAAAGCATAAAAAAATCTCACACAAATAATAAATCTGGAGCACAAGCTGTCTTTCTTGATCTAAAAATTTGCAAAGTGTTTAGATGCAAAAAAGTCAAAATCAAAGGAGATTCAATTATTATCATCAATACAATTAGGAAGAAAAATCACCAAAGTAGAAAATCAATAACATTATCCTAAATGTCTACCTTATCTTGGAGTCATTGAAAAATTACAACATAAAACATATCTATAGATAATGTTTCGAAGACACCCTCGCATGATCATTTAGGATTTTTTAAAAAATGACCCAAGGAAATGATTTTTACTTTGGGTCATTTCACATTGGTTGTTAAAATTGGAACTAAAATTTACTAAATATCTCATATCATGTCATACCTACTTTTAATAGGTTGAACATGCTATTGAGTAAACCTTGGTTGGAAAAATATACATTATGTTGTTCCTAAATATGTATCATTTATGCATGAAGGTAGAGTTGTAAAACCTAAAGGAGATTTATACCAACCTCTCACAAGTTGAGTCATTTTACTTTTAAAACTTATCTTACAACTCCCATGGAACACTCTTATGATAGTTAAAAATATTTACATGATCCATATAAAAAACAATTATAAGAACAAAGGAAAAATAAAAGACAAAGGATAATTTGGAATTTCATCAAGATAGACGTAACTTATGTTGGAAATATTGTCATTAATGTTAAAGGAGAATTAATGTCCTGATAATTTATTAATATCAAAGGAGGAAGATTAATGTAGAGGTTAATTACTAAAGAAAAATAAATTAAAAGATTTTTTTTTTTTAAATTAATGGGTTGGACGATCTAGTTTAGCTTGCCGCTCAAGGTTGGGACAAGTCATCCCATTTTAAATAAATAAAAAGGGATGCCTCATTTTGAAAATTACAAGTTCCTTGGAAAAGTTCCCCTTTGCATGAAGAGGTATAAAGGGGATATAAAAAGAAAAGAGAAGTTGGATTTGGTGTGTGTGGAATAAATGTTTTTTCATTAACACATAAGAAAAATTTTATGGAGAGAAAAATAAATGTTTGATCATTCAAATACAAAGAAGATTTTATGAAGGAGATTTAAATATTTTAATCCATTAAAAAAGCTATAGCATCATAATTGTCACCCTTGACAATTTCACACTAGGTTTAGCTCCCCCTTATGTGCTTTGACCCATTTGTGTGTTTAATCTTCTTATTTTATAATAATCTTCAAAAAATTAGAGTTGAATTGGGAATAAGGATTTAATATTCATTTATCGATGCTTAAGGCCAAAAAATAGGTCTAGACAAGGGTGCTAGCAACCCTGTCCAACCTATTTTGGCCCTAATTCAAATATATTAACATTAACATTTTAACATTTAGAAATTCAAAATCATTTGTCGACCATTGATAACTAATTTATAAAAAATTAAAGAATTGCATAAATACAAGTATTTTTCATTATTTGAAACACCTAGCAAGAGATAACACTTTTGAGATCACAATTGAGCATCCTAAGAGTAGTTAAGAGAAAAATTTGCTGAATTATAGCAACATTATTTTAGTCAAACATCATGTTGGCCATGCATCATATTTTCATGTGAGTTTTTTAATGTTTCATTTTTGTTTATTTTATAAGTACTAACACTTGCATGAATTTAAATCAAGTATCCAATTCCCCTTGAAGGTGATGAGTACAATGACTTTAGTCTATCAAGAAATTATCAATTTGTCACTTTTTTATCATTCAACCTCTTCCTGACGGAGAGTAAGCTCTCTTTTACATCATCATAACCATTGTGGAGGTAGAAATACCAAAATGAGATTTGACTTAGGAAATCCCCTAAATGACACAACCCTTTCCCCTCTTTCTTTTATGTAGGTTAAAAATCTATAGAAAATTTAGAGAGGGATTGAAGAACTAATTGTTCATTCAAGCATTCAAGTTCTACAAGTCAAAAAATTAGGGAAAATGGATTTTATCAATGACATACAAAGTTACAACATTGAGTTCAGAGGAGGAGAGCTTCTAGACAAGGACCAATAAGAGACTGGAATTTGATTTTGAGTATCTTCATTTCTAGGTCTAGGGTTCCAATGCCCCTATCCAACTATTTCAATCTTAGATTTGTATACTAGGTTCCTTAGTATCTGCACTCTTCTGTTCTAAACTCTATTTCTATCTCTCTATTTTGTATTTCTATAAATCATAATAGTTCACTACATTTTCATGGTTAATCTAGGTACATCTTTGCATTATCAAATTAGATAATTATTTATTGTCAACACACACATTCTAAAACCTGACTAAAATGTTGATTCACCATTCTAGATCTTCTATTGAGGTTAGTAGCTAAGTGGCTGTTTGAGATCAATTTAGTCCTTTTCCCTTGTGATATTGGAAAAGTTTGATTTAGATCCTAGATCCCTTTTTCTCACATCACATTTTAGTTAACCCAACATTTGTGCACTTTAAGACCTTCTACAATCTTAACTAGGTCATCATCAAATCTGAATACAATTTGAAAAACTTTGAATTAATGATTTATGCATGAAAATTGTAAAAAATCATTGACAAAGTAAATATTTGTATAGTATTTTCAATCCAAAACATAAGAAAATTTTAATTTTAGTTGTTACACTTGATAGCTCCAGTCAATTATCACACTATAAAATATTAATTAGGTCATGCTAAAACAATTTGAAAATGTTTAATTTTGTGATTTATACATGCATATGTTGTTCAAAAAGTGAAGATTTACATTGTTGACATTTTAAAAGATAGCAAAAATTTTAATTTCTAGATTTGTCAAACTAGGTTTAAGTTGATTATTGTATTTTACAATCTACAAGTTACCTTTAGAACACATTGCATTATTCCAAAAATCTAAAATTGTATGTATAACTATGTTTTTCATATAGAAAAATTGAGATCTTGTTCCTTTTTAAAAATCTACATGTTGCCAAATTTGGACATCTATAAATTAGGATTCTCAGACACTAAAGTTTATTTCTATATTTTTAAAACTTTGAAACATAACTCATCGCGTCTAGGACTGCTAGCATCCATGTATTGACTATTTTGGACTAGATAAATTATTGATATTGATTTGTTTGAGTCTTTTTCCCAGATTTGTTCTCGATTGTTGTTTTCACTATTCTATAACAATCATTACCTTAGTGTATATAATTAATAGTAAAAAGATTTCAAAATGTCTAATTGCTTTGGAAAAATGATATCTTCTTTGAAATCCTTGGTTGATGTTTTGTGTTGTGTCTTTGGTAGTGCTTCTCCAACAAGTGATGAAGCTAATGTATCCTTTTATCCCAATGCATTTCCTTCTAGTGAGGATATATTGGTGTAAGAAGAAGAGGTCATTGATAATTCTCCAAACAACAACTTACCTACCGTTAAAACCAACATTCTCCTTAAAAACATAAAACCCAAGCATTAATAACCTACATATCACCCTTTGAGCTTGCCTACCCACCCTAGCCAAAAGTCCATAAAGCCTACCATACATTCACTTGCATTATTTTCTTCCTCTCATAAATACACACGTTTACAATCATCCCTTACCAATTGCATATAAACACTCTTGCTAATACCAATAAATACAATTTATTTTTTCCCAAAACTATTCATCCATCCTATATAAATAAATTTAATGATATACCCATTGATTTAGAAAAGTGCTATGGCCATGGATTTAAAATTCTTGCTAAATAAGGTTGTGATACAAAGAATAAACATGAAATTTAGACTCTCTTAGAACAAATGCCACATTCCTCTACAATAGGAATTGGTTATCATTTCCCTCCACCTTTACATAAGACATTTAATCTAGCTTCAACCCCACCACCACCTCATGGTACAATTAGAGATGGTCTCTTACTCGCTCCACATCCATTGTTTGGAATAAAACATACACTATGCACACTTTTACAATGGGAATTAATTACCATACCACCTATTTGTGAAAAAAACGATAATGAAAAAAGAAATCAAAACTTGTATTTTTGTGCATATCATCTAACATTTGGCCATTCTACTGATGAATATTGTGCTTTAAAGAAAAACTTACAATGATTAATTTAATTGTACGACATTGATGTGGATCCATACAAAATAATAAATTAATTACTATGGTTTTTCTCCTTGCTATGTGGCATTTGTAGTATCATAGGATGCTCATTGCAATCCATTATGGGACACAAATTTTTTATGCAACCATATTTATTTACTAAGGAGAATCATGGTTGTATCAATATATGGTTTTTCTTGTCCCTACACTTTGGGGCAAGGATAACTAATCCCATGAGGTATGTATTCTTTCTAAGGGATCCATGTCTTCATTCATTAGATCTCCTTAAAATTTGTGTAGAAAGTACACTAATATTTTAAGGGGGAGCATATTACCTTGTTTATTAGGGAAAATTCTAAGAATATAGACCATGTGATGCCCCTTTATTGGTGGTATTATGTGTGATATCCCATAAAGTGTGGCCTTGCATCACCATGTGATGCCCCTTTAGTGGTGGTATTATACATGATATCCCCTAAAGTCTGGCCTTGTATCTCCATGTGATGCCCCTTTAGTGGTGGTATTATACATGATATCCCCTAAAGTGTTGCTTTGCATCTCCATGTGATTCCCCTTTAGTGGTGGAAATATGCATAATATCGCCTACAGTGTGGCCTCACATCTCCATGTGATACCCCTTTTAGTGGTTGTATTATGCATGATATCCCCTAAAGTGTGACCTTGCAAAATTATTCATGTGAACCCTTTGTGGTGGTGTTATTTATAATTCCCCTTGAGGCATGACTTTATCATGGTTACAGGACATAATAACCAGGCCAAAATAACCCTGGACAGGATAACCCAATCACAATAACCTAGGGACAAAATAACCCAGGGTCATAATAACCCAAGCCAAAATAACCTGTGGTTATAATAACCCATGGACAAAATATCCCCATAAGAATATAAAGAAAGGAATTTTTTTTTTTTTACAAATTACATGTATGTTGCTAAAAAAACTTTATTATTCAAAATTTCAATTAAAGTGTCAAATTATGAGCGATAGCTCTTATATAATCTAAAATGTTATGGTTGTCATAACCATCAACCAATATTTTTAGTCTTTCTTTGAGTTCATGGTATTTTTTTATGCTTGGTTGCCCAGTGTATCCAACCATATATTTCTCTATTCTATTCTCTTGGAGACTATTCTTTTTTCACTGCTTTGATGAATATCTAGACTAAGTTGTGCGATGCTCGAAGCAATTCACTAAATCCTCTGTGCCATCCCTCAATAGTATTATTGGTTATGGGAAGATCATCTTGAGTAGCTAAATATCTATTCCACATTGTGATTGGAAACTTGGGTAATCATCTATTGCCTCTTCTGGTTAGTTTTCCAATCCATGTGTCTTCAAAATAATCAATTATGGCTTGCAGGGTCTCCTCATGTTCTGTATAATAAGGAGATTGTTGAAGTGTTTCAAATACAATAATTGCATCTATCTGAGGCACAAAAGCTAATGCAACAAGTTTCCTGATCTCATATGCAAATACTTCATCAACACTGTAACATGTTTGTAGACCTTCTTGAACTTTCCTCCACAAGCATTGAGAGAAATGGAAAAAACATCCCCAAATAGTGGCATTTGGAAAATTTTCAGAAATAGCTCCCATGAAACCTGATTCAAAATCAATAAGTATAGCTTTTGGGTTTAGATCATGTTGAAGTTGTTTTAATTCTACAAGTACTTGTGTATAAGTGGTTCTTGTTTTGTTGCTCATAAGAATATAAATGAGTGGAAATATTGCATCAATTTTCAAGCCAAGAATCGTGTACAACTGTTGAAAAATATCTTTTCATAATAACTCTCAATCAACTTATTCCCACGAAATTGCCTTTATTTTTATAATTATTTACCATTTTATAGGTTATTTAAGCATATTAAAGGTGTTTTAAGGCTATTTTAGGGGTATATAATGGATATATGGTCTAAAAATGACCTAAATATCCTATATGGTGCCTCACAATCATATTTATAATTTATTTTGTCATTTCTAGTTTACTAGCTTGATCTAAAATGACCATGGGTTATTCTGTCCATGGGTTATTATGACCACAGGTTATTTTGTCCATGGGTTATTATGACCCTGGTTTATTTTGTCCTTGGGTTATTTTGGTCGGGTTATTCTATCCAGGGTTATTTTGGCTAGGTTATTATGTCCTAATACCCTTCATCATTTGTCCCTCGTGAAATTAAAATTTTGTACACCCCCTTAGGTGTTTCATTCTCCATGATGTTAAAATTTTGTAAACCCCCTAAGGTGATTCATCCCCTAAAATGTTAAAATTTTATAAGCCCTTGAGGTGATTTGTCCTCTGTGATGTTAAAATTTTGCATACCCCCTTAAGGTGATTTGTCTCCTATGATGTTAAAATTTTTTACACCCCTTGAGGTGATTCATCCCTTGTAACATTAAACAGTCCCCCACGATGTTAAAATTTTGTGCGCTCCCTAAGGCATGATTGACTAAATAGTCCATGGATTTGGCATAGCACAACTTGATAAGTCATGGACTTGAGAATTTTTACATGGCCACTTAGCATAACACAACTTGCTTGCTAGTGGAGCCATGCATTTCATGAGTAAACTAGCATAACACAACTTGCTAGCCAATAGATCTATGTAGCTTATGAGCGATTTAACATAATGCAATTTTCTAGTCCTTATGAGAGCCTCATTTTTTCTAACACCATATTCGATGGATGATGTTTGGTGTTTGAGACATATTTAAGAATGAGGTCTCTTTGTCTTACTAACTCAAATCCTCTTTAGTGTACTAACCCTATGCTTGTGTCTTATTGTTATTGTTTGTGTTGTGTTTGTTATGTGTCTACTTCTTGTATTTGGTTTATTTGCATCATGTTTGTGTTGTGATGACATCATGTAATGTTTACATTATATTTTGTATCTTCATTGTGTATGATTTATATTTATCATGCTGCATTGAACCTCATGTGTGTGTGGGTTCCTTTGTTCTTACATTGCTTTTCCATAGTATCTTGAGCTTGGGGCTAGTGCATCCCCTAGATTTGATGTTGTACTATCTCTTCAATGTTTGGAGAATTGAACCCTTCTTGTCTTATCCTTAATTTAGTGTGTGTGAGCATAATTTTACACTCTCACTAAAGTAGGGGCTAAATGTAGCATCATAAATTTTCACCCTTGATAATTTCACACAAGTTTTAGCTCCCCCTTATGTGTGTGGACCTCGTTGTGTGTTTAGTCTACTTATTTTATAATAATATTCAAAAAAATAGAGTTGAATTGGGAATAGGGATTTAATATTCATTTATCAATGCTTAAGGACCAAAAATAGGTCTAGACTAGGGTGTTAGCTAGCACCCTTGTCCAACCTATTTTGGCCCTAATTCAAATATGTTAGTGTCAACATTTTAACATTTAGAAGTTTAAAATTATTTGTCAGCTATTGGTAATTAATTTGTGGGAAATTAAAGAATTGCATATAAATACAAGTCTTTTTCATCATTTGAAACATGAAACAAGAGCTAGCTTTTTTGAGATCATAATTGAGCATCCTAAGATCATTTAAGAGAAAAAATTGAAGAATTATATCAACGTTATTTCAGTCAAGCATCCTATTAGCCATGCATCATGTTTTTATGTGAGTTTGTTTATAAATAAATGTTTCATGTTTATTTGTTTTGTGAGTACTAAGACTTGCATGACTTCAAATAAAGAATCCAATTATCCTTGAAGGTGATGAGTATAATGAATTTAACCCATCAAGGAATGTAAATCTAAGTGGTCATTTGCAACAGTTGTCAAATTTTCACTTGTTTATCATTTAACATCTACTCGTTTGAGGGTAAGCTCTCTTTTACATCACCATAGCCATTTTGGAGGTAGAAATACCCAAAGAGGGTTTGAATTAGGAAAGCCCCTATATGACACAACCCTTTCACCTCTTTCTTGTGTGTAGGTTGTAGCTTTGAAGAAAATTTGGAGAGGATTGAAGATGTAATTGTTCATTCAAGCATTCAAGTCCTACAAGTCAGCAGATTAGGGAAAGTAGATTTTATCAGTGATAGACAAAGTTTCGACACTGAGCCAAGAGGAGGAGCTTATAGATAGGGACCAAAAGGAGACTAAAGTATGATTTGAGTATGCATCTCCAATTCTAGGCATCAAAACCCTTGTCCATCTAGTTTAGGCTTAGATTTGTATTCTAGGTTTTTCTGTGTCTACACTCTTCCATTATGAACTCTTTTTCTCTCTCTTTGTTTTGTATTTTCCAGAAATCATAATAGTTGTTATATTTTGGTTCATCCCACAATAATGGGTTACACTTTTTGGCCAAACTTGACATTGAAAGAAACATTTTTTTGTAAAATATTCACTTTCTAACACCTATAGTACGTAAAATGTTAGGAATTTGAAGATGATGCAAACTAGTGATTTGTGAAAATTTTTCTGTAGATTTTTAATTGTAGTGTCAAAAAAGGATCCTTTGACATTTTTCGCACTTGTTTAGGTCCTCCTTGTGGATTTTGGCTTAATGTTGCCTTGATTTAGTGTTGCAATGTGGATAGCACATTCACATTACATCTTGGACCCTTGTGAACTAATGGAATTTAAGGGTCTTGCAAAAGTGTTGTGAAGTTTTGTAACACACTTTCACACTTTTCTAGGGTTTTATCAACCTAAACATAATTTCAATCATAATTAATCTTAACCTTGCCTTATTTGGAGTGTTGTGACACACTTTCAGATTCCTCTAGGCTTGTGATTAACAATTTGGCTTTCTTATGCTTTAACTAGCCCTATTTTGCATCCACAAGCCTCATTTATTGCATCTTTTTGAGGATAATCTTGACACCAATTAGTAACCAATCATAATTCAGGTGTTCCTAGCTTGTGTGGCCCAAATTTAGTGTCTAGGACTCATTTTCTACCTTGGGCGAATGAGTCCCACCTAGGTATTTTTGGCCCTAATGCAGGTTTCACACATTTCTAGAAACTTTTGATTTTTGGTCCCATACATTATGTGTGATGGGACTCATTCACCACCTTGGGCGAATGAGTCCCGTGTGAAAAAAATTTAAATTTAATTCAAATTTCTAGTGGGATTTTATTCTCCTAGATCTGATGTCGGCTAGTAGTGTTGTAATTTTCGGGAATTCTTGCATAATTAAGTATAAATACAGGGTTCTTTCACTCATATTCAGTACCTAGCAAATTTTGCAAGCATTCAAGAGTTCACAAGAGCATTTGAGCATTCACAAGAGCATTCAATCCATTTCAAGGGAAAATTATCAAGCATTGTAGAGCATCTTTCAAGTATCATTCATCATGTCAAAGATTGCTTGCATCATGTTGTTTTAGAGCTAACAATTGTGGTGTAGGGTTTTGTGATTCAAGCAAGAGCTTCATTTAGGATTTATCAACATCCAGCCAAAGTCAAGAACCACATCCATTGGAGCCATCACTTACATGTTTGCAGCCACTTATTGCAAGGGTTTGGTGAGTTGCAACATTGTCTCTTGTTCATTCATCATTCTCTTTCCATATTTCATTCTATTTCAAGGTTTAATTACCAACAAGGGGTTTGACCAAGGAAAATCCCTATTCACTAACCCCCACAACATTTTTCCCTCTTCTTGTGTGTGATTTGCAAAGCTAGGTTGCAGATTTTCCAAGAAGCAATGGCAGAGAAAAGTTGTCAAGTTCCTAAAAGTGGTCAAAGTTATAGAGAAGCCTTGGAGAAGCTTAGAGAAGGTCTACAGGCTAAATTTTGTAGTTTCAAACCTGGATATGAATCAAGAACAAAAAAGCAGATTGAGAGCTACAAAATCTAGTTTTGAATTCCCAAAAATCTAGAAGTGGAATGATTCGCCACTACTGGTGAATGAGTCCCACTTTACTTGTCTATCCAGGATTTTTATAGATTTTAGTTCCCATATGTTAGAAACCTATTCTGACACAGTTTACCCGAAACTAGACCGATTTTCCCAACTTGGTGTATGAGTCCCAGTTAGCATCAACAATAGATTTTTTCAAGATTTTAGACCTCCATTTTGCCTCCTTTAGTTTCCTAGGTGCACATTTCTAGTTTCATAATTTTTTGTTACATTTTACTTGCATTTCTATGTCATTTAGCATTTGTTTGCATATCACATTGTGTTTTCAATCATTTTCTTTTCCAAGTTTATAATTGGTGGTGAACCCTTCATCAAATGTTATTCCATTCACTAGAACCTTCCCTTTGCTAGATTTCAATCTCCTTTGCATTGAAACCTCTACATTAGTAAAAGCTCATTTCATTTTGCTTGCATTGTTGCATTCATTCTAATTTCATTAAAAAATTTATTAAAAATTCATGCATTTGCATCTCATATTTGCATCAGAGAAATATAAAAAGCATAAAATTCAATTAAAAAAATTTAGAAAATTTTCAAAAAAATTAGTACCTTGACTCATTTGCCACCTTGGGCGAATAAGTCCCATTGCATATTTTTCACAACATCTTTTGGCATTTACAATTCATTTTCTGAGTTTATGTTTGTTATTGCTATCTCTCTGTTTTAGTTTGCAAAATTTTTGTTTCAATCAATTCATTGTATTTAGCATTGCTAAAAAATCAAAATTGCATTTACAACATTGTTGCATTGTTTAGAATCTGAAATTTGCATCATGGATATGTGCTTTAATAAGATTTGGATGCCATTAAAGTCCTTAGTAGATATGTCAAGTTGTACCTTTGGAAATGAACCTAATGATAGTGAACTCACTCATGCTCAATCAACTCCTAATGCACGTCCTCCCCATGATGTTGACATCATTGGAGAAGACGATGACATCATGAATTAGTTCCTAAATGATTCTCTTGAGGACCTTGAGGCTAATGCATTCTTTTATCCATCCACGAATCAACCAAATCCTCCTGCAATACCACCTCTTGAGATGTTTGGTTATTTACATCCTGAAACAAAAGTTGAACATAAGTTCCCTACAACAAGTGAATCTAGTTCCTCTAGACAAGAAAACACTCAACCATTTTATGATAAAAAGTAACAAATACTCCCATCAACCTTGAAGAAACATATGAAAAAGGTTTCACAATCTTGAGCAGAAAAGGATGTGACACAACAAGTGAACATGAAATTCATCAACTCTTAGAGAAAAATCCAACAAATGAAAACACAAAAGGGTTAGGCTATCAAGATCCCTCTCATAACAACAAGTCTCCTAGAGAATATCTAAGGCTCTGAGATGATGGTACGGTGATCTTTGATTCCTCTCCTGATTTGAATATCCTTCCTAAAGAACAACCAATAGATCATAACAATAACAAGGATAAAGATAGGATTATCTCAGGACCTCCTGCCCTAATCCCATCTAGAGAAAATGGTGAATCTATCAAACACAAGAGGCCTTACAAGTTAGAAAAACTAAAGTCTGCTCGCCCACCACCTGAAAGTGAAAGGAAACTACAATTTGTTTTGAACAAAGAACTAATAACATTACCACCTATGAATCGATTAGTTCTATATCCTAAAGATGAAAAAGTCCCACATTGCACATATCATTGAGTTCTCGGACATAGTACCAATGAATTTCATGCATTTCAGTTAACATTGAAAAACTTTCACTTTGATGGCAAAGATTTCCATCGTGTGATTGCCTAGCTTAATATTGCTTCACTCGGCCTTGTCATGTAATAGTTGTAGAATATTCTATTCTCACCATTACATGACCTTTCCCATCACCTACCTCAACTCATTCTTGTCTCGTACTCAATGGGGGCAAGAAATTGTTAGCATTGTCCTAGTAATGCAATTTTCATTGTCCCTTAGGTTCGCCATTTACCTTCCACTTATATAGATTGAGATTGGGAGGTAGATGACTTGCTCATAGGTTGACTCACATTTTCCTTACTAGTCTTTTGCATTATTTCTTTTTCATTTTCTTTTGTGTGATTGCATGTGCATAATGCGATCCCCTGTGATGTTCTATTTGATGTTCTCTCTCTTTGTGCCATTCCTCTATGTGTACCTTCATTCTTCTCTATGCCATTCATCGCTTTCGCTTTTTATCTTTATCTTTTTCTTGTGTTTTCCTTTTGGGGATGATGCAAGGAATTGAGACATTCTTGTCTCCTTCATGTTGACACAAAAGGATTTCTTTTTCCTTTGCCTTTTCATTTTATCTTTATATTTTTCTTGCGTTTTCCTTCAAAAACTAGTTTTTAATAGTATGCAAACATTTTTAAAAAGTGATGTGTACTTTCAATCACATAAATTTTTTTCTAAAAAGGATAAATTTTTGATTCATTTGAATATAGGTTAGTAACACCAATATGTAGTGATTCCATTTCGTTTCATAATGTTTTGTTGAATATTTTTCTTTTAATTAAGTTTTGAAGTCAAACCAATTACAATTTAGACATAGGCGCACTTTCAATTGCATAACTTTTTTTGTATGTATATTGAAATTCATTTTTTTTTTGTTTGAATGAGGACATCAATACCTAGTGCATACACATTTTTCAAAAAATTTCTACTAATTTTCTATTTTTCCACAATGGTTTTTCACTGAACTTGATGTTCAATGAAAAACCTATGTTCAATAAAACTAAAAAAATAAAAAATAAAAACAAAATATATCAAATTTATAGTTGTTAGGAAGCTCTTTTCAAGGACTATAGTCCTCCAAATTGGCTCATCTATTTGACTCCATTTCCACCTCCAAATCAAGATTTGAAAGTAAAAAAAATGCATTAATTTTTCAATTAATGAGGCAAAGTAAAAAAAAGAGGGTGTTCATTTGAACCCCCCTTCTAATGAAGGGGATTTCAAATGAAGGGGTTCACCCTTTTCATAGTTAACTGATGTAGGAGCATCCTAGATGAAAAAGCAATCAACATCAACCAAAAAAATTCAAATTTTAAATTTGCATTTGCATTTCATGTTAGGGGGTTAAATTCATGCTTGGAGGCTATTTGAATAAGTGATTTTAATTTTATTTATTTAAGTAAAATTCCACCTTTGTTATGCAAGTTGGTAGGTGGGGTGTGGAGGTGTAATTGCATTTTTATTGAAAAATTTGAAAAAGGAAAGTTTAGGCATTGGGATTGGGAGTTACAAAATGGAAGTAAAAGTCATTTATTGATTTTTTTATTGTGGAAACAACTCATTATGATGAGGTGGTCACGGTTTTTATTATTAGAGGGAAAAAATCAAATTTTTAATTTTTGGAGGGGGGTTTTGTTGCATGTTTTTGGCATTCATTTGTTGTTGCAGGTTTGGGGAAAGAAAGTTTGGTGTGGTATTCTAAAAGGGGGTTTTGAAGACTTTTTGTTGTAGGTTGAGAGGATTATGACAGCCATAAAAAATTTGAAGGCTCCATGGGTGCAGATTTAAGGTTTTGGGTGATTGATTGCAGGAGAAAGGTGCAGCTTTGGAGGTGTTTGTGAAGCACATAGTTATTTTTTTTTGTTGTAGTTTTTTTTGTGTTCATTTTTATATTATGTATGAGGTACATGTTGCTTCCCATAGTCATTTGATGACTGAAAAATGAATATGCAAGCAGATTTACATAATGAGAATACTTTTTGTTGCCAACTTTAAAGTAATTTCATGAGACTATGTTGTAGATTTGAATGCATTGTGAGGTTGTTTGAGTGCTTATTTTTTAAAAAGAGTGTTGTTGGGAACACCTAATTCATTAGTGGTATCAAAGAAAGAGTTCATGAGTGTCCAGACAAAAGTGTCGATGTGAGACAGTTTGCACTAGGACCTTTGGTGTTGCATTTGTGATTTGTGTGTATAGAAGTAGAACCAGTTTTCGAACGTGAGGTTGTATATACCATAGCTAAGATGGGATGGGTCATGAGGAGGCCCATAAGAATTTTATTCTGGGAAAAATATTGGGAAGGAGTGGAAAATCAAAAGTACCATGAAGAATTTGACAAGCTCCAGGATGAAGTAGATTTGTTGGAAAAGATGATTAAGGAGGAAGTGGGAATATGGGAAGAGGGATATGGGAAGAAGAATGTTCTCTTGAAAAATGAAATTGAAAAGAAAAGAAGCATAAAGAAAGGATGGATAAAGAGAGAAGAGAAAATGGTCACTATGGATCATAAATTTAATGTTAATTTTAATGATTTTGTTTTATCTGAAGATGCATTATTTGCAGGATTTAGCAAAGATGAAGAAAATGGTGAACCAAATAAGGATACAACAACCAAAAAAGAGGTATCATTTAATTATGTTAGTGATTATTTACATGCACAAGAAGTATATAAAGTTGCAGCAATTCCAAAAATGGATTTTGTTAGTCCTAGATTTGATAAAGAGAATGATGAAGAAGATAGTCTCCTGTTTAAAGAGGAGATAAGGAAGTTAGAAATATTATTTGAGGGAGGAATGATAGAAGAAATGAGGAAAAGAAAGAAGTTTCAATTGTTACATGCCTCTTTGAAGGAGAAAAATTTGCAGCAATGAGAAAGTAGAATAAAATAGAGATAATTGTTGATTTATTGAATTTTGTCAATGTTGCTAATGAAGCTAATTTTTGTGAGGGTGAAATGGTAAAAGAAAGTGAAGAAAGAAAGACAATAAGGTGCAGAAATAACATATTAGAAGCTGAAATATAACAAGGTATGGTGAATTTTATTGACATAGAAGAAGAAGAGGGTGAAGGAGAAATAGGTGAGAAAGATGTGTAGATAGAATTCATTCAATGAATTTGTTAATATTGATTTGTGTGTAGGTGTTGAGAATGATAAAGTGGGATGGAAATATGACCATGGTATAGCGAGGTGAATTTTATGAGGGGAAGAAAGAGAGGAAAGATGAAGGAAGGAAGAGATACAAAGTTTTAGAGTAAGGTGAAGAAGAAGAAATAGGTGGATAAGGAAGAGGGATGGATGAAGAACAAGCACATGATATATAAATGTTTATGAGTTCAACTTATGAAATACTTCTTTCTACTTGGGGTGTCTAATGCAGGAGCATCCTAGGTGAAAAAGAAATCGACATCAACCACAAAAATTCAAATTTTAAATTTGCATTTGCATTTCATGTTAGGGGGTTAAATTCATGTTTGGAGGCTATTTGAATAAGTGATTTTAATTTTATACCTTTTTTATGCAAGTTGGCAGATGGGGTTGGGGAGGTGTAATTGCATTTTTTTTTGAAAAATCTAATAAGGCAAGTTTAGGCGTTGGGATTGGGAGTTACAAAATGGAAGTAAAATTCATTTATTGATTTTTCTATTGTGGAAATAATTCATTATGAGGAGGTGGTCATGGATTTTCTTATTAGAGGGAAAATATTAGATTTTTGATTTTTGGAGTGGGGTTTTGTTGCATGTTTTTGGTATTCATTTGTTGTTGCAGGTTTGGGGAAAAGAGAGAGCTTGGTATGGTATTATAAAAGGGGGTTTTGAAGAATTTTTTTTGTAGGTTGAGAGGATTATGACAAACATAAAAATAATTGAAAGATCCATGGGTGAAGATTTAAGGTTTTGGGTGATTGATTGCAAGAGAAAGGTGTAAATTTAGAGGTGCTTGTGAAGCACAGAGTTATTTTTTTGTTGTAGTTTGTTTTGTGTTTATTTTCAGATTATGTATGAGCCATATGTTACTTCCCATCAGTCATTTGATGACTGAAAATGAATACGTAAGTAGATTTACATAATGAGAATACTTTTGTTGCTAACTTTATAGTAATTTCATGAGACTATGTTGCAAATTTGAATGCATTGTGAGGTTGTTTAAGTGTTTATTTTTGGAAAAGAGGGTTGTTGATAACCCCTACTTCATCATTAACCTAATTTCATCTTTGCATTATCAAATTAGATATATTAATAGTGAATTAATCATCAACACATACATTCCAAAAGGAACATGAAATGAAAAGAAAATATGGTTGTTTTGTAGAAGGGGCGTTCACCAATTTAAAATGTAGATCTATTTTCCACTATTTCATTAGGAAATGAGATCCACACAAAGAATTGAATTACAACCCTTAGGTGAGTCAACTCAATGAGGGTATCTACTAATTTCCTTATGCTTGAGGACAAGGGTTTTAGCTTGAACAACACTTTTGAGAGAAAAACTAAAAATAGAAAATCTACTCAATTATGCTCATTCAAAATTGAAACAACAATTTAAAGGTCAATACTAATAGAAACAATTTTTTTTGCAGATTTGAGAGGGTTTGAGTGATGTGTTCCAGTCACCAAAAGGTAGTTTCAAGAGGCTGTTTGAGATTCATTCACCCATGGGAAAATGGGCGTCTTCTCAAAATTTTCAACAAAATTTCAAGAGCCTCTAATGTTAATCTTCCGTTTGATCCAGGTTTCAGTGTCGAAAAGTCAGAAATTATATTTGTAGGTGAGTTTCTGTAGCTTGACGACAACTTTGATAACTTTTGCAACTTTGACAACTTTTCCAATCTTGCACTCCAAGAGATATTCAATCCTTCTTCAACCTAAAATTTTCAACACCAACACAAGAGGGAAAAAATGTTTAGTTTTGGTGAATGGGGGTTTTCCTTGGTCAAACCCCATTTTGAAAATTAAACCTTGAATTGAAATAAAACATGAAAGGAATGATGAATGAAAAATGCAATGTTGCAACTACCAAACCCTTGAATAAACCTTTGGAAGTTTGCAATGTTGATCTTGATCTTGCATGAAATAGCTTCAATGGATGTGGATCTTGAATTTGAATGATTTGACTTGATCTTTGAAATCTACATCACAATGTTAGCTCCAAAAACATGCATGATGCTTAAGACTTTGACATGATGATTGGGATCTTGATTGCTGCAATAAATCATTGATAAATATGCTCTTGAATTCCCTTGATCATAAAATTTACTATAACTTTTCTCACTTCAAAGCGCTAGCCTCTTTCTTTTTAAAATTCTAGGATTTGAATGATAAAATAACCTTGTATTTATCGATATGTATCTTGTCATGCCCCAAATTTTCAATAGCTAAACAATACGCAACCATCAATTTTTTAATAAACACATATAAACACTAATAGTTTTCATTCACACATGAACATAGCAACAAACTAATGTGAAGGTGAACATTAAATATTCCTAAATGATTTAAATAACACTATATTAGTATCATGATTACCATTATTCCCTAACATTTCTTTTTTATATTTACATTCACCAACATTATTAATATTGACTTATTATTTTCTTGGTAAGCAATGAGTTATATCATAATATTATTCTTAACACTTAATACTAATATTTTATTTCTAAATACCACCCCTATTAAGTACAAAATTTAATATTAATGTTTTTGATTAGCGTAAAACAGGTTTTGAAGGGCCCCTAAAACCTTGTATAGAAGAAAAGGAAACAAAGATAAAGTAGATTGGTTGCCCCACCAAAACAAAAATCACGCCGATTAAACAACAACCATACACAAAAAAAAAGACAAAAGAGAACAAAACAATAAACATCTAAAGAAGTTCCTTTAACATTCTAGCTACTTCTAGTTCCAGATCCTTAGATATCACCTTGTCGTGCATTTCCATGATCTCTTCAACATTCTGCATCATAACCACCTTATTCTTTTTGGTTTTTCTCCAAGTATGAATGTTCAGCCCCATGCCCAAGTAAACAACATGCATACTCTTCTCAACATCCTCCACGTCATCCTGGTTCACCGGCTCATTAAACAATGATCTCCCTGTCCATTCCCTAGCTTTTTCATTCAGGAACACCAAACCTTCAACAAAGGATTCAAGCTTCTCCTTGCTGAGATTAATCATCGTATTTAGGTCTTTATGTAACTGCAAGGAATTCCTCTCCACAGTGGACAACCTAGGACCATGATATTTTTTCAAATTAGCAACGTCCTCCACCATAAGGCCAATGTTGGAGTTCAGTGATTTAACCATACTGAAGATAGAGTCCTCCTTTAAGGTTCTAAGGGTAAAGATATTGCAGTGAGCAATCATGTCATACTTGCTATGGAGGTCTTGAACCTCCTAAACCAACCACATAAGAAAATTAAAAGATATGTTGGTCCCTTCCTTGACCAACCTCGATACCTGTGTAAAGTCCATCTCACCCCAATACAAGCCCCTCCCCTGATGGGAGCTCATGGGAAGGTCATCTTCTTGGAAAACCTCAGGAGAATCAAACTTATTCTTACCTTTGTCTTTAGATTCCAACACAATAGGAGAATCCTCCAAATCCACCACACTATTCATCTCCCCCACAACTGGGACCCCCCCACCACCACCACAATCTGAATCATCATTCACCAAATCTGCCACCTTTCTAGCCTTATTAGCCCCAATTCCCTCTTGCAACTTATCCACAAGTTCTTGGGAACACATTGACCCTTGTTTCAACGTCTTCCTTTTAGTAGCATTACCCTCCACAACCTCCTCATCACAATTCGCTTGAATTTTACATTTCCCATGCAATGAGGAGGGATTAACCTTTTTGGCAGAGCTTTTCTTTCCTCCAGAGGAAGGAGTATAATCTAGGTTTGTGTGGTAACCATCTGACCATGCATTGGATTCCTCCTCAATTTCCATCCTAGCACTGGCATCCACCTCCTCAATCTGGAATTTACCACTCACCTTCTCCCTCTTCTTCGCTTGTCAAACTTAACAAGAATAGGGGACTCAATAACAAGATTAGATTTTATGTATTCCACAATTAACAACATCAAAGCCTCATGTAAGAAGGGATTCCTACGATTCCTTCTAAAGTTTGCAATCCCATCTTCCAAAGAAAGAAAAAGATAGAAAGGGAAAAAAATTAGCATACCATGATGAAAGTGATTAAGCATCACAAAATGGTGCTCATACAGAGCAGTATATATCCCATCCAAAGTAAAATAGCACATCAATGCCATGGCAACTTCACCCCGAATAGGCTTGATTTTGGTGTAGTCATAACCCCCATAGTTGAGTCTCACCATTTTAGCCTTCTTCATGTCCTACAGAAAGTTCATTCTGTCAGCCCCATACATGACTTGCTCTCTATAAAATTTCCTTCACTCGGTGGAAATCCCCGTAACTTATGTGATAAAATCCTCATTGATAGTGATGTCCCTACCAAACATACTCAACACTTGGCCATGCCAAGCATCGACAAACTCCCAAGAGACATTCAACTTAAACCCATGTAATTTCTCCATGAACGGGGTAACCTCTCCTTTCTGTAAAATTTCCCAAATGTCAACATTTTCTTTGAACTCATCACACGAAAGAGGCTTAGTATTACACCTATCCCCATCCATCTTCAATGTTGACCAGATCATAAAAGCAAGACCCCACAATAAATGAATGAAAATAAACAAGGCTAAGGGTAAAATTGCACCCATAATGCGTGTGGGATTGCCTTTTGAGGTACAAAAAATAATAATGACCAATAGCCTCTTGCACATGTACAACTCATAATCCCATAAATTCCAATGAGCATCAATAGCGTCAAGTGTCTTATCATCCTGAAATGAGAATACTTACCATGACAACCTTTGAGAACACTTGAAGAGAGGACCTCCTCCAAAGAATTAGGAGCTATCATTATTAAGCAAGGAAATTAACTGAATCGACAGGTTATCATTAATCTCCCAATATAGCTAATGTCACCCCAAGATTCACCAATAAATCCGCCACCCTATTTGCCTCACAAAAGGCATGGGAAATATAAACCTCATCAAAATCATTCAACATGGAAAGGGCGTCCACAATAAATATTTCAATTGACCAAGAAGGAGGGGAACTATTCCTTAGGCAATTAATAATGTTCAATGAGTTCCCTTCAACCAAAATTTTAGAAATCCTCTTCTCCCTAGCCAGCTTGATGACATGATAGGCTATCGTTGCTTCAACATAGTGGTTTGTCTAGATTCCCAAAGGGAGTGCCACTACCCAAACAAGCCTACCATTATGATCTCTTAACACTCCCCCATAACCAGTAGGTCCTAGATTACCTTTAGCTAAACCATCAAAGTTGAATTTAAACCACCCAGGAGGAGGTGAGTACTAAACAACCCCTTCTCTATCTGATTTGGATTTCTTCAAAGGCTTGGAAATGTCAAAGGAAAGCTTCCACTGATCAACCACCCCAACATAATAATAAAAAACCACCACATAGCCAAGGATATCAGAATTGGTAGCAACTTGCATAAAATTCTCCTTAATGGTGGAAACAATTTTGAAAAACAAGGAGATTGGGGATAGAGCAACTTCCCTAAAATTTTTGTTATTCATCTCCTTCCACAAACCACACACAACATGAGGAAGCATAAGGGACCAAAGCAACACTAGGGAAGGGTTAGAGGAGGGATACTGCCACTAGAGCTAGAGCTTCCAAACAGAAGAGGGGAAGATCCACTCCAACCTCCAAAGGTTAAGAAAAAGCACCCACACCTCCTGAGCAAAACTACACCCAATAAACATATGAGAGATATAAGTGTAGAATAAGTAATAATGAAAGAACAACTAAAACACTTCTTAATGAAACATTATATCAAGATTAACATGAATTAAACTAATTAAAAACACATAAAGCTTGAAAGCATCTCATTGTCTCCTATCTCCAAAGATTTATTGAATTACAGAGGGCTCTCAGATTTGATATGCACTGTAATTGTTGAAATGCCTATCTAGAGAATGGAATGATGCTAGATGCAATTATCTGATGATTGGGAATGATTCCTAGATGATACGATACTACTATAAACTATTCTGACATGGAAATTGATGAATGGAAGCTACAGTAAAAAACCTAAGATGGTGTCGCGATTTGAAATTCTACAGATGCTATTGCTTCTACTTCTAATAATGCTATGATGATATGATGCTAAAATACTATTGATCTTGCTTGGTTGCTTGATTGTATTCCTACAAAGTAAGTTTGCATAAAACTGGGATTTTCTCGGATCATTTTCATGCTTCAGAAGGTTGTATATATATATTTCTGGAAACACATTTGCACAGGGGCAACATAACAAAGACTTGGATTAAATCTTGAGATTTGAGTGGTGAGAGATTGAGGAGCTTGAGCTGATCATGGGAATTGTTCCTCCCCATGAAAATATCAGGCAAGATGATAGGAAAGATTAGAGGAAGAAGATTGAGAGGATTGCCTACAAGTTTGTCCTCGAAGCTTTCCCGTGAATGTCAGTTGAATTAATTAGATTGAAAAATCTAATTTTATTGGTGAGTGAATAGAGGAATATTTGATTTATGCCTTTATTTGAATATTTTTGATTTATTCAATTTAGCAAAATAGGAAGATTTTAATTAAATAATTTTTTTTTTGATATTTGCTTATTTAATAAAAAAGAATATGATAATTAAATAAATCTTTAGGATATCTTTATTTAATTAAGAGGATATATGGTAAGATAATTAAATTACACAAATTATTGAAGTTATGTATTTAATTTAAGATAGAATTAATGGATAAAGTATAGAAGAAACAATAATGATAATAATTAAATAAAACAAAGTATTTAATTTTGTTTATTTAATTAAGAGGAAAAATAATATGATAAAATAGAAGAATTAATAGTGAACTTAATATAAATAAATATTTCTATTTATTTACTAAGTAGATGAATTTAGGATTAATTAATTAATTAAAATCATATTTAACTAATTATATTCTCCAGACCATTTTTAGGTGTATAAGCTGTGCTCTAAATCCTTCTCATAGAGATAACACCTATTAGGTAGGGAGAAGCCTCTTTTCCAAATATTTTTAATGGTCAAGATTTTATCTTGAATCGTTAACCATAAGAACATATTTATTTTTGGAATCAACTTTGAGGACCACACAAGACCCCAGGGAGGCCTCGAGCCCACAATATTATTAAGGGAGTGAAAAGAAGAAGCCACTGAATAATGTCCTTGTGGGAGAATCCTCCAAACCACCTTATCCCTCTAAGAAGAAACAAGAATATGAACTTGAGACAACACTCTATAAAGAATCTCCAGCTCCTAAAACTCCTCGTGAATTCTTTTCCATGCCCCATCCACAATATAATTAGCAACATGAATCCCAAATTCCTGGACATAAAGATCCCTAAGGGGAGCCACCCAATTAGCATCTTAGAGAGGACCATGACAAACCACCAATCATCCCATAAGAGAATGTCCCTCCCATTACCAACTGACCATTGAAGGCTAGTAGAGACAACACCTCTAACCTTGACCAAGGAATTCCAAAAGAAGGATCCAAAAAGAGGAATGCAATCTTCCCTGAAGAATTCCCTAAATATTTCAACACCAAAGAGATATTTAGAAGCATAATCACTGAGCAATCCTTATCACTAGCAAGAAGAAACCATAATTGCTTTGCAATAAGAGTAGAATTGAAGACTATACTTTTTTGTAGCCCTAAACCTCCTTGGCCTTTTGACTAAAATTCCTCCTCTCAAGAAACCTAACTCATTCTCTTATTTTCCTCCACACTAGACCATAAAAACCTTTTATGAATACTTTCAATCTTCTCCCAAAATTTCTGAGGCATTTGGAAAAGGCTTAGAGCATACACCAGGAGGTTTTGCAGCGTAAATTTAATTAAAACCAATTTTCCAACCTAGCTAAGAAGCGCTTCCTTCCAACCTGCCAACTTAGCATTAAACTTATCAATCAACCCATTCTAAAAAGAATCAGGAATTGCATTAGCACCAAGAGGTAGGCCCAAATAAATAGATGACAAGGTCCCAATATAATATTGAAGAATACCATCAATTCTCTGCATCCTTCTCTCTAGAGTATTGAGGAAATAAAGTGTACTCTTAGGAAGACTCACCAATTGACCCGAAGTAGCTTCATACTTCTCAAGAACCAATTTAATGTCCTTGGCTTCCACAACAGAGGACTCTCCCATAATAATTGTTTCATCAACAAATTGGTGATGTGAGCAGGGAGGAGAGGAAGTAGGCCAAAGCCCCTTTATGAAACCCGAAGAAACCTTCTACTCAAGAGATCTCCCAAGAGCTTCAACTAGAATGATGAAGAGGAAGGGTGAAATGGGGTTACCTTGTCTCACTCCCCTAGAACTCCTAAATAAATCTGAGGGTGAGCTGTTAACCAAAAAATAAAAAGACACCATTGAGGTGAGACTGTGAATCAGCTTCAAAAAATTGTCAGAGAAACCAAAAGTAGATAAAAATTTAACCAAAAATTACCAATTCACGCCATCATACACCTTCACCAGATCAAGTTTTAACAAGAAACCAACCTTCTTGTTAACCATCAGCGAGTGAATGTTTTCATACACTATAATAATAAGATCAAGAATTTCCTTGCCTGAACAAAACTAATTTAATATTAATGTTACTCATAATATTTACACTTTATATTACTAAAGATAGAATTTCTAACTTCACTTCTATTATTATTGTTAATTTAATATGTATCTACATTACCAAAATTCCAATTTACGTTTAGTAAAGTTAACACTATTATTCACGGGGCAATATACAAAACTTATTATTGCTTATAGACACACCAACTATAACTTATTGCTTACTATTTACTAATTCATTTATAATATTATCCTAGGAGATAAAATTTCTCAACTATTCATTTATTTAAACACTAACAACTCAGTATCAATATTACCCCAAATGCTAATATTACTTTTATTCACTTCACCTAAATTTTATCCATTGACAATATTACTTTTACTCAAGAAATTCTCTAGCTTTTCCTCTATGGAGATAATCTAGTTACTTGCTTCAACTACATAAGGTTAAATCTATGATTAAATTTTCTTTTCTTCAACCTAATCAACTATCTTAGTATTAGTGGACAAGGGCTCAACTAAATTTCCAAAAGCATTGAAATAAGTTTCTATTTAATAATATACCCATTCTAAATTCAATCACTATAATTGTCAAATTTTAATCACATATAAAATATATCATAATCTTTTATAGATTAAAAATTAGTTACTCAAGAAAGTTAACTAGCAATATAATTATTAATTATGCAATCTCTAATTAAATTATTTATTCAAGAAGAATATTCTTTCTAACTTGAGAATGTTTGGTTTAAAGACTTTAAATTTCAACTACCTTGATTTTTTTCTTTTAACTCATATATTTATCTTGTTTTTGTTAAATTAATAAATCTATAAAGTTACTATCTAAATTAACACTTTCCTAATACTAATTTTAAAATTTTCTCTTAACCTTTAATATACTCTAAAAAATATAGTTACTAAATTTACTACTTGTGAACAACTAAAAAATCAATTACCTTGAATTATCTAAAACCAATTCTTCTTTATTTTCTTTTTTTAAAAAATTTCACTTCAAATTACAAGACCAAAATTTACACAAGACTCCACCAGGAAAAATATCCAACACCATATTAATCAAACATGAAAAATTACTAACCTTACATCAAGGCCTATGAACCAAGAACTAGGACATCATAATATAATGGAAAGTGGCTAAGTGGAACCCCTCGATCCATTGTTATAAGAAATCCCTATACACTCATCAAAGTGTGTTAATATGATAGAAATATTCACGTATACATTTAAATCCAAAATAAGTACACTTCATTTGTATATCCTCACAAATCAACTGAACAATCATAAGCTATCATATACAATGCATCATTTCAAAATGTGTGAGTCACAATAACCATATCCAATATTATTAGATGAACACTATAAAGCATAACGCCCATAATTACAACAAATACTTCAAAATATGCACCATTCCAATCATCGATCATGAAATCCTAATATGATATCAAATACTATCCTTAGTAAGTGAATATGCATCAGTGACACACTAAGTCTCATAATCATCTAGAATCGCCAATAGATCACGCCAGAGGACATCATATGCAAGTGGATGATTTATCACAAACCATTTCCTTCATAATTAAGCCAATTACTAGTCACCCACAACCTTGATAACTTGACACATTTGATATACATAGTGCCATTTGTAGCTATTGCATGATCAAAAAAATATCACATATGATAATCATAGAGAAAACACAATACCCACTAAATAGGTGAAATTTTCCAATTAACCTTATTCCAAAATTAGTCAAGCAAAGACCATCACTCCTAACTTAGGAATAACATTCATCATGGGACACATGGAATAAATACAAGGAACATAAAAAAAATGAATAAAATCAACAGGGTCATAGAGGGTAGGGTCTCACATTTCCTTAATTTCCCAAAAATTAAACATTACAAGTTGGCATCAAAGTTTGAATTTAGAGATTTCAAAATACTACCAAAAACATAATTTAAATTCAAGTTCAAAGGCCTAGGGTGGATCCATTCGCCCATGAGTGAATGGGTCCCAAATCCCTATTCTTGGAACACACATTGCTCAAGGTAAAGTGTTATGTGTTGGAGTTAATTGTTGTTGGGTTTCCCCTTTGGAAAATGTAATTTATTAGGCTTGTAGATGTAAAATAAGGCTTATTGAGGAATAATTAAGTCCAATTTAATTAAGAGGGCCCAAAAAAAGTGTGAAAATGTAAAGGAGTACATTTTTCTACACTACAAAATGAAACCTTGATCGACCATTATGGATCTTTCATTGAAGTTAGTATCCAAGTGGCTATTTGAGATCAATTTTAGTCCTTTTCCCTTGTGATATTGGAAGAAGTACAATTTAGACCCTAGATCCCTTTTTTCCACATCATAGAAGCAATATTTAATCTAAGTAATTTATTTATTTATTTGGAGGTTGGTGCCTCCTAACATAAGAGATTGGTGTTTCTTGCTAAGTCAACACTTAGTAGTGGGCATTTGTGTCTCTAGTGGGTTGGTATCTGGATTTTTTTGTAAGAGAGTTTTATTTTGTGGCTTGATTTGGATAGTAGATCCAAGCGTTCCTTTCTTGTGGTTTTCCCAAAAAGGGTTTCCATGTAAATCTTGTATTCTTAATTGTTGAATATTGTGTGATTGCTACTATTATGGTTGTCAAATATTAAATAAGTAAAAAATTAACTTATATTAATTCCCCCCCTCTTAGTATAAGTGTTTTCTCATTAATTGGTTAATAAAAAAATATTTATAATTTTTTTATAACAAATATCCTCATCAATCTTCAGTATAATACACATCATTTCCCAAAATGAATCAAAAAATACTTTTATTTAGGTCAAACAATGCTTTTGAAACAAGTGCATGGTATGGTCCTAAAAAAGAGGTTTTTATACAAGCCTATACAAAAAGTTAATTTGTACCATATATTCATTAGAATAAATTACATATTTAAAAACTAGATTCCCTATCCTACATTTCATAATACTATACTTTTTAAGAGTATATGCATAAGTGCTTCAAATTTTTAATACAATTGTGGAAATATTTGATTTTAGGAAAAACACTTCCACTTTTTGGTCAAAAAGTGAACCCAAATTCTTGCACCTACACAAAAATATTAAGAAGAAATGTAGAAATAAAAAGAAATAGTTAAATTCCAACTTACAAAAATTCCTCAAAATTAATTGATGAAGTTTTATTATCTTCATGCAATATTATTTCTAAAAAAATTGGTTGGTTGAATTAGGATGCTCATACCGCATGACTCCTCACAAGGATTAGTTTTCCACATATATGAAGAATATGATGGAGGTAAATTTCACCTTAGAGATTGAAGTTAATACCCTATTATTGTATAAGGAAAGATAAAATTATTATTTAGTGATGGAAGGATTGAAACCCTACTTGGTGTTTTACATATTCTTGGATTGGTTATAAATCTGATTTTTATATCCAAATTGAATAGTTTAGAGGTACATACAACTTTTAATAAGAATGATTGTAGATTGGTAAGAGAAAACTTGGTGGTAGCTAGAGGGGAAATATTAGGAACTCTATTTAGTCTAAATGCCACTACTTTATGTAAATCCACCTATGTGATAGAAAATCTAAAGATATATGTATGCTATGACACCATAGATCTGACCACACAAAAAAGGTTTTAAAAACTATTATAAATACAAACTTGTTTTGTATTTTCTCCTATTTTGATGAGTTTTTAAATTTTTGTGAGCATTTCAAGTTTGGAAAATAAAATAGAGCAACATTTCCTTAGGAAGTATAAAGCAAAGAGTAAATTTTAAATATTATATATATATATATATATATATATATATGTTTATCGACCAAAGAAAAATGATTGTTTTTAAAAATATTGTTGTTGTTTGACCTTCGTTAATTATGTTTCAAGATATACATGGAATTATTTTATGAGACACAAATATGAAATATTCATCAATTTTAATGAATTTAAAGCCTTAGCAGAGAATTGATCATGATATTTAACTTTAAAGTATTGGGATATTACAATGGAGGGGAATATTGTTCCATGGAATTTGATGAATTTTGAAAGCATGCAGGAAAATATCTCCGTATAAACCTCAATAGAATGAGGTTGTAGAAAGGATGAACCAAAATTTAATAGAAAGATCCAAAAGTATGTTAAATGATGCATAATTGGAAAAATATTTTTGGGTAGAAGCTATGAGTTAGGCTTGTTACTTGATAAATAGATCTCCATGTGGCTCTTGGTTCGACACCTTATGAAGTGTGGATAGGTAGAAAATAAATGTTTCATATTTAATGGTTTTTGGCTGTGAGGTTTTTGTTCATGAACCTAAAGAAAATCATTTTAAGTTGAATAAAAAAGTATAGAAATCTATCTTCATAACTTACATGGTGAAAATATTAAAGTTTATAATATTTAAAATTATCCAACCACGAATGTTTTTGATTGAGGTAAAAAATAGGTTTTGAAGGGACCCGAAACCCTTTACAATAAAAAATAGGGTTGCAAATAAAACAACCTGCAACCAACCAAACACCAATCTCCAAACAAGACTCTTCAAGATTTACATTTAGAACTACTCTTGTGGAAGTGAAGAGTCATGTCAAAAGAAGGCCTAAAGAATTTTTCTTTCTTGCCCTTAATAGTAATCCAACCTTCTTCCACTTGCGCAGCCTTACCATGCCACACCAGCACACTATTTTCCTAAAGATGAATGCTTGTAGCCACAGTCTCAGAGATTTCAACATTATTCTTTAGTGTAGGCATTGAAAAATTAGAGAAGCCACTAGAAATGATAGCCAGAGCACATTCACCATAAATGACAACTAGAGACCCAATCTCATGATCTTTAGGGCTTTCAATATGATATTCAACCTCAACAACCCCACCACTTGAGACATCCCAAGGGGATGCCTCATGAGCCTGTGATTCCAACGCAACTACCTTAGAAAAGCTCCTATGTTGATCAAATTTCTTCTCAATCGTATAATGTTGTTGAGAGGCACCTTTCCACCATGAAGTCGATGCTTTTTTCTCAAATCCACATTGTGCAGCAGCGTGACTTGTTTTAAAACATCTTCTACAACATAAGGGAATCCCTTCATAGTCCAAAGATTGGACCCAAGAACCCTTATAATTTTTAATTAAAATCTTAGCAGGTAGCCCTTTTGAAACATCCATTTCAACAAAAATACTAGAAAAGGTGGAATGAAGTATGCTAGAAGTAGCATCATCTACCAACAAAAAATCACCTAGGGCATCACCCAATTCCTCCAAAAGGGGGTCAAACCATAAGTGGAGGGGAAGGTAAGGAATCCGAACCCAAATTGGGATCTTGCTAAAAGTTTCAGAAGCAGGGTTGAAATCAGCATGCCAAGGCTTAATCATCAACATAAATTATCCTCCCAAATAAAAAAATCATCACATAAAATAATGTTTTTGTCCTGAGCATTGTCAAACTTAGCAACAAAAAAGCCCTTAGCCATGGGGAAAATGAGAACTTTACCAGAGATTAGAGGTTTCCATTCTTGACTAAATAGAGACTTTATGTTGTATAAAGTATAGAGACTTTATTTTAAAGCAAATTATAACTATTTTTGATCATAAATAGCCAAAAGATAAAGAAAGGAAAAATATAGTGTATTTTAAATTGAAGTAAGAAGATTCACATGAGGAAGAAAAATGGATGGATTTAAGGATGAAGAGGAGGAAGAGGGTTCAAGAGGGGTTTTTGAGTAGGATGATCTTGAAGTTATTGAAGAGGTTGAACATATATAAGAACAAGAGAGGATCCCCTTACTCCTATCTTGATAAGATCCATAAGACAACATAATCCAATTGATAGGAATAGCCCCAACATATTTTTGTTATTTATTTTCTTTACTTAGTATTGATGATGAACCTAGATCTTTTAGGGAATCTATTCCTTCAGATGATAGTGAGCCTTGGTATCAAGTCATGTAGGATAAGATGATGGATTTAGACTCTTGTACATTTACCCGATGGTTGTAAATGGATCTATAAGAAAAAATATTGGAGCTTACAATTTATTAGAGAGGTACAAGGCTATATCAGTGGCCAAGGACTACTCCTAGAGAGAGGGAGTTGATTTTAGTATATTATCTCTCCTATTACTAAATCATCCTTTAAAATAAGAATTTTTTATTTATAGCTAATACTAATGATTTTAAAATTGAAGAAATGGATGTTCAAATTATACTTTTAGATGGAGATATAGAAGATAAAATTTATATGAAAAAACTAAAAGTTTTTTAGGTAAAAGGAAAATAACACTTGGGTTTTATATTAAAGAGACCTATTTTATGGTTTAAAACAATCACCCAACTATGGTATCAAAAACTTGACTCTTTTATGCTAAAATTATGTTTTATGAAAAGAAGAAAGGATCATCATGTCTATATTATATGTTTTGATGAACATTACTAATTGTTTCCTTTATGTGGATGAAATGTTAGTTTTTTTTGTAACACCAAGGGTATGATTAGTTCGAGTTTTAATCTTAAATTTTTAGGTGCATTTGTGATGAGATATCTAGGATTAGAAAGGTACATATTATGAATGGAGATAAAGAAGGATCAAGGTAACAAAAATCTTTGATTATCTCAAAGTGATTATGTTGATACTATTTTGCACATATTTAATATGTAGCATTGTAAGACAGTTAGGATTCCTTTACCTATTTGAACTGAGATTAATTTAGATATGTGTTCTAAAACTAAGGTTCATTTTGAGGACATGCCTAATTTTCCATATGATAGTGTTATAGGAAAATTAATGTAATTTGGTTTACAATAGGCCAAATATTTCCCAAGCAGTGGGAGTGTTGAGCAAGTTTATGTCTAACCTTGGTAGATAGAATTAGAATTATGTGAAGATGGTGTTAAGATATTTATGTGATACTTTTGATTATTTTTTGGTTTTTTCCTAGTACTAATAGTGAGGATAAGACATTGGATATATATGTTTTTATTGATGTAGACTGGGCAGGTGAAATAGATAATCAAAGTTCCACTAGTGAGTATGTATTTACTTTGTTTGGAGGATATATAAGTTGGATGAGTAAGAGGCATCCCACAATTTATTTATCCACTATTGAAGTAGAGTATATGTATGATACCCATATATCTAAGAAGGTTGTATGGTTACAAATATTGTGTATAGTTGTTGGTTTTGATTGCAAGATAATTAATATTGCTTGTGATTATAGCTAAAGTGCAATCTATTAGAAAAAATTCTATGTATCATGCTTGAAATATGCATGTGGATATTTAAAATCACTTGCTTGAGAAATGATTACAAATGGATAGATTAAGTTGAGTTAGGATGAAACTCAAGAGAATGTTGCAGATTATCTTACCAAGCTTGTTATAATAGAAAAGTTCACTTGGTAGAGGGAGGCTACATGCCTTGTTTCTTGTGCTTAGTTGATTATATTTTCTTATAGATGTATTTACAATGTGTGATGCTAGATGAGATAATTCTAGGATTAAGGTACCATCAACCTTGTAAATACTATTTGTTTAATTATTTTAAATAATCATTTTAATATATTAATTATAAATACATTTATAAGGGATTTGAAGTCCAAATTGGTAGTGGAAATTATTTTATTATATTTATGGAGTGTAGATGAGGTGATTAGATTAACCTTGGTGCCCATCATGGTGTAGCTAATATTTGGAGACTAGTGACATCTTCTAAAAGTATCCCCTAAATTATAGGGATATTATGAAAAACAAGGTGCCCATAATTAGTGGGACTGATTTTAGTCAATTATGAAAAATTTGTGTTGTACAAGTCATGTAAGATAGTAGTTTTAATCTTGTAGATGAAACCCAAAATGAGGCATTGGAAATTGTAGATAGATGGAGACCATACTTGTTGCATTGTGAGATTATTTTGAATCATTCATTTTTTTGTAATAGGTGCTTGTGGTGGATAGAAAAAGTGTGAGGTTACATAGGCACATTCATGTTCATTTAGATACATAAAAGAAGGAATTGATTGTATTGTATTCTTATTTTGATGTAAGATAATCCAAGGTTGACCTCTTTTCTAGTAAATTTTTTTACTTGAAAGGATTTTCTCCATGTAAATATTGTGTTGTGTAGATCTTGTACACTTGTTAATTTCTTTATTTTTTTATTTCTATTCCTTAATTTTTGATTAGTATCATACTAGATTATATTTACAATATTATTTTTAGATTATCATATTGTAATTGTTTACCTTCATTTCTAAAAAGGCCACCAATCTCTATTAGTTTGGCCCTGGACTTTTTTTGTTTAATCCTATGACCTAGATTATAGACATTTTACCAATTCGGTTTAGATTGCCTAATCTACCCCTTTAGTTTTGGTGTAAATTTTTTCTTTTGAGGCTATTCATAATGCTATCAATCACTTTTTGAAGGTTGACACTGCCACTTTAAACTTTTCTTGCATGTCCTTCACCTACATTTTGGTGGAGAATGACCTTGCGAAGGCTATCCCTAGGTAAATTATAAATTGTAAGTTGTAGATTGACCTTAGACCTAGACAATTTTGATTACTCTCATCCTAGTTGTAAATTATCCTCTCCTATGTGGTGATGGAGCACTCTCCCTCACCAAATTATAGTATTTCCTAAGGGCTTTGATTTCAATGTAGAGGATTCAACTCACTTTATGCCTATTTCAATGATTTTGACCACTATGGCTATTCTTGTTGTGTTTGACTTGATTCCTTCAACACCCTTGGCTCTTGGTGGTGGACCTCCGTTTGTTCCCAATATGGTTTGTTTATTATTCAATTTTATTGCTCATAAGCCTCCCTCAGCGCTTCCACATCAACCATGTGGTCTTGCTAAGGCTCCTCAATGTTTGATTTCTCCATCTAGGCTTTCTTCTTCTTACTTGACACCTATGGTCAAGGTAATTGTGGAGGTTTCTTCTATCCTCTCCTCTATATGAGGATAGTGTTTAATGAAATATTATTCAAAAAAGAAAGAACTATCTTCCAAGTTGTTATCTAACTCACACATAAGGCTGAAGGGTGTGCAATTGTCTTGGGTTGGGTATGATATTGTTTAGAGTCTCTCTTTTGAGATTGTGCTTTTTGCTATGTTAATAGTTTTGTGTGTGTTAACTTAATTTTTTCAAAATAAATTAGTAGTTTAGAAGTAGACTTGAACCTGGTCCTTGTTTTTGTTCCATCAAAAATTTTGAGTGTAGCTATCCTCAATTTCACGTCCAAGGTCAGTATTTCCTGATTTCAGAAAAAAAGTGGCCACTTAAGCCCCTTTTTTGGGAACCATCTTGGTGCACTTACCCTTACATAGACTTATTGGGTGAAATTACTTGAGCTTATCTTAAAGCATATTGAAAAGAGTTAATCTAAATTATAAATACAAGATAAAGTTTTTTGAAAAATTATATTTTAATTCTAAATAATAATTTTTAATTGAATAAAATAATAGATATAATTTATAAATAAAATTAATAATTAAATATCTATTATATAAAACATTTAAAAAAAATACTCGAAATAATTATTTTAGATTAAAACAATCTAAAATATCATTCTTATCTTTAATAATTTTATATAAAAGATACTTATTTTTAAGTTGAAATAAATACCTCCAAAACAAGTCTAAAACAAGTCTATCATATTACTTTATATAAAAAAATATATTATTGATTTATGTTTCACTCGTGTTTGGATTGTTGTAAATGGATGTATTGTTGATTTCAATCTATAATTTTTCCATCGAGACATTTGTTGCACAAACAACACCATTTCCTAAATAGCCTACCAATTGACCTTATATATTGCACAAAAGTATGCAAAAAGTAGATCAAAATTTTTTCCCAATTGACCTTCCACACCTCTTCAGCATACCCATTGCACACCAAGGTGCGATTGCTAGTTTATTTCAATTCAAATTGAGTAGCAACTATGACATGAAAAATACAAGTGGTTTATGCCCCAGGGGTGTACACTGGTTGGTCGAGCTGTTGAAAGATATGGAACGCAGGTTCAAACCTTGTTTAACCCAGCCGTGGGAAATCGCGTGGCCAGAGGGAATTAGTCTCACTGATAACTGAAACTCGATGGTAACGGAAACTTCTCTCATGGGAAATTGCATGACCAGAGGTAATTAGTCTCACTGATAATGGAAACTCGATGGTAATAGAAACTTCTCTCATGGGAAATTGTGTGACCAAAGGGAATTAGTCTCACTGATAACGGAAACAACGGAAACTTAAGAGAAGCCTGACCAATCGCAAAGATACCCTCTGAAATAAACAAAAATAAAATAAAAATATGCGGTTTACTCACAAAGCTGTGGATTTAATTAGACACGAATATAAGATAATTGAAATGATCCGACGCATACGTTAGCGACCAGTAATGAGAGCAATTAGATTGGGTAATCTGCGTTACTAATGATGAGGAATCCCAATAAATAATTGGCCGGCCCAAAATGCAGGCGCTTTACGGCTACCATATCAAATCATTCTTATAATTTCGTTACGTCCAACGAACAAAAATGGCGTTGTGCCCACGTATTTAAGCCATATCTTCCATGCATATTACGCAATCAACTTATCTTGCTCATTCCAATCAAGACCAACAATGGCAAACACAGTGGGAGGTTTGAGATGGGTTTTATTGTTTGTATTGATATTGTGTGTGGCAATTTCAGGTGTAAGTGGGCAGTATAATTGTCCCCTCGGATTTTATCTATGCAAGAGCTTTGATGATTGTAAGACATACCCAGATGTCCGAGTGTGCTGTGATGTTGGAATTTGTGGTCCTGGAATTGGATATTGCGCGCCAGGGTGTTCTTAGATTGCTTTTCTTTGAAATAATCTTCATCATCATGATGGTGAAATTTTGTATTACAGTTTATTGCAGGTATTGATAAATAACAGACATGCATATGTCTAGAACCATTGTCTTTGAAGTTCACAGAGAATGTTGAAGCTAATCTATTCAAAATTTGGATCGATACTAGAGTTTTCATGGTAGTATAGTATTGGATTGGAGAAGGAAAATGATAATTGGTAGGGGGAGAGGGGTCTATAGTGGAGTACCCTAACTTCGAGTTTTTCAAAATCCTGCATGCAATTTCAAATCAGTCTCAATTTTGTACAACAGTTTATTTGGCAACTCACCTGCTTAAAATATTTAATTTTAGGGACACATCATTAAATATGATGTCACACATGCTTTTTGTTAAGGTATTAAAAAAGGCTAAAAAAAAAGTGAGACTGATAGTGGTGCACTAAGTCATGTTTTATTGGAGCTGATGTGGCATCACATGATTTGTCAGTTTGCATACTTTATGGATAAAAAGTGTTTTGCAATTGGATATTGAGATGCTCCACTATGAGGTCCACTCAGGACTACTTCTATCCCCACTATTGGAGCCCGCTCCACTATGGGCCCCTCTCCCCTAATGCATGTTTCTTAGAAAAGTAGATCAAGTAGATATTTGATTTACGAGAGGAACATGGTAAAAAGGGAAATATGTTTAAGTTTCTTAGAAAGAATAAATTTATTATTAATTTTTATTTTAAAAAAAGTGTTTTTAATTGTATGTTATTAGATTATTGTTAAGAAAGTGTAAGAATTTTTTTATTTAAATATCATTTAGTTCAATAATTAAATGATAATTATGCAAGAAAAGTTATTAAGTAGTGTTATATCATAATCATATAAATAAATAGATTAAAGATATCCATATTTAAATTTAATGTTCATCTACACTTCAAATAATTAATGCATGAGCTTCTTAAAATATTTTATCTTTCATCTTGATTTTGATACCTATAGTAAATAAAATAGTTCGAATTGATATTTGTGGACATTTTCTTTTTAAAATATGCATTTAAGACATCTATTCTAATTAATATATTTTAAAAGTATTTAAATAAAATAAAATAATTCTTAAGGGCATCTAGGGGAGAGGGGCCCAATTGTTATTATAGCACTTGTGCTTATAATACATATAGTTTTATCACATATTTATACTATATATTGTAAATAAATAGTCCACATGTAAATAGAAAAATAATCAAATGTTGATCAAAATGGACACATATTTGAACACATAAGAACCTATGAATGTTATATATTAAAAGCATAAATACATTCATGAAGAATTGAAATAAATATTTTTTTGTTTCAAATAAAATAAGACACTAATTTAAACAAGTATTGTTTTTGATTAAGGAACAAATAGGTTTTAGAGGGATCCCGAAACCCATAACAGTATCAAAGCATAAGATAAAACATTGACACAACACAGACATAAAACAAAACTCAACCCACAAAGAAGATCACAAAGTAACACCAGGGCAGAGCAGACAAAAAACTGACAAAAGGCCACAAGACACCCAACCACTAGGCCAGGTTCTGAAGTATCTCTACCGCTTCTTGCTCCAGACTGTTCATGTTGAGCACATACTTCTTAATCTCTTGGATGTTGACAAGCGCTTGGTCTACCTTCCTTTTCAAGTTTGCTCTGGTCTTGTTGCTCGGTCCCCCACTATCCAACTGCCCATCCTCATTATCCAAATCCAGAAACACAACTGTTTTTACCTGATGGGATTTTTCCACGTTTTCCACCATGGTATTCATGGTCTATGCAGTAGATTTCAAAATTTTATGGTTCATAATCAACACTTTGTGGAGAGAGCTTTTAATATTCCTCAACTACTCCTCCATGTCCGCCTGCTTGCCATCATGATTTCCTTTGAAATCCTGTAGTTATTCCACCGTTTTCTTGAGGCATTCAACCATATGTTTCTTCTCCTCTTCTGTCCATAAATCAGTAGTCTAACCACTACCACTACCTCTATTATTGTCATCCATGGCTTTCTCCAATTTGTTGTTCATTGCTCTTTGATTTAGCTTTATTTCCTTAATTTCAAAGAACACCCATCTCATAAGTCTAAAATTATCCACCACCCCATTATGGGCTATAGCAAGGACATTAGTGGAAAATTCCCATTCCTCCTTAAAATAATGATCCCTCGCCTTAAGGTCCATAGAGAAGCGAGGTCTCTCTTCTCTGTTGGTCTCAAGGTGGCTGGACTATTCAGACAATGATTTTGACTGCGACTCCTCTTCATCCACATCATAGGAGGGATCCTCTGACAATTTTCTCTTGCCCTTTTTCAAAGTGGAATCCCTAGGTTTACCCTTTTCCTTTTCATCAACCCTAACCTTGGGCGACGAGGGCAGAGCCGGCATGGCTTTGAAATGATCATAATTAAGGACAAGTAGTCCTTCATGAAGGATAAAATACCTAGTGGGGCTCTATCTATGGTTTTTTAGACTGTTATTCAAAGAAGAAGCTAGGTAAAAAGGAAAAGAAATCCTAACCTGGTGCCTGAAGTGATTCAACAGAATGAAGTGATACCCAAAAAATATGGTGTAGAGGCCATCCAAAGTGACATACTCCATAAGCACATTCAAAACCCTCCTCTGATGCGAGACAATTGTGTCCATGTCATAGAAGCTTCTGGAGGTCCTATGTAATTCCTCCTTCTTAGCTTTTGACTTGGGGAACTTGTTGAATACCTCATCAGACTACTTCCTATCCCTATAAAATTTTATGCCTTCCATTGAAAGGCCAGTAACCTCAGCAATCAGCTGTTTGTTGATAACCACATGTCTACCAAACAGGTTTATCACACCATTTTTCAATCCTTCTCGAAGACCCTAGTCACCTCTGGATCCCAGCCATGGAGCTTTTCAATGAAAACCGTAATGCCACCATTCTCCAACTTCTTCCAAAGCTTAGAGTTATTCTTCAGCTGATCATAGCTAATCGGCTCCACTATGCGACTTTTTCCACCCATCGTTTTGCCAGCAGAAGTAGAATAATATAGAATCCTGTAGAAATTAAATCCTAAACTACCCAGAAAGCATGTGATAATAATCACATACAACCAAGCGATGAAGTAATTACCCCTCAGCCAACTCAAAATCATCATTAAAATGTGGTCCCAAGACTGCAAGCGAGGACACTCAACCATCATACTAAGGAATGGGAAATTACACCTTCCCGTGAGCACGATCAAACGTCAGTAGAGCTTTGACGTCAGCCTCCAACTCATCCTACCCCTGCCACATCACCTTTTTTGGAGATTTGACCCATTTGTTTGCAAAAAAATCTTCCACCTTGTTTATTTCCCGATAGGCATGCGAAATGTAACTTTTCTCAAAGAAATTAATAATTTCCTTAGAGAGATCTATCCAATTTTGAATTGATCATGAAGGTTTCTAGCGGCCCTTTAGACATTGGATAATGTTGTTTGAATCCCCTTCAATCCACACATATTTAAACTTTAGTTGACTAGCCAGCTTCAAGGTCTGGAAAACACCAGAGGCTTCAGCCACATGGTTGGTCTGAATTCCTAAAGGATCCACGACAGCTGCAATGAAAGAGCCATTCTCATCCCTTATCATCCCTTCACTCCTGGAAGGCCCAGGATTCCCCTTGGCTGCACCATCGAAGTTGATTTTGACCCAGCCAAGGGGAGGAAGACTCCAAAATATGCCATCTCTAGGATCCTTAATGCTTTTAGACACATTGAACATGTCCACATTAATCTTCCAGGCCCCCACAACTCTACAATCATAATCAAGCATAGTAACCTTACCTTTACCTTTTAGCTTATTGTTAAGAAGATTAAAATTTTCAATCACAGCTCTAGTGATCTTACCAAAAACCACTTCCTCCAAGAGGGAAACATCCTTGAAGATTCTGTTATTGCGTTCTTTCCGTATACCCTAGGAAAAATGAGGAAAGATATAGTTCCAGAGTAGAATAAGGGCCCAATTTTTTGAGGGGGCCTTCCATTGGTTATAAAAATCCATAATAGTTCCAGGAAAAACCCAGCTTAGATCCCACATGCACAAAATCCTACCCCATATGGTGTATGCAAACAAACATAGGAGAAACAGGTGTGATGAGGTCTCAACCTCAACACAACACAAGTAGCATCTATTAGGAAATGAAAGCCCCCTCTTATAAATATTATCATTAGTCAACTGCTTATTCTGAAGAAGGATCCACACAAACAAATTAACTTTCAGAATAAGGTTGTTCACCCACACCTTACCCCAATCATAGACATCAATACTAGAGTAACAAGAGGCCACAACAGAAGAGATGGAGTAGGTGCTAGAGGACGATAGCTTTTCAAATCAAGGTATCCTCCCTCTCTTGAGAACTGATCTTAATAGAATTAAGAAGAACCTGCAAAGGTTGAAGATCCTGACTGATGGAAGAAATCTCAACCCACTGATCATTCCTCCAATAATCCCTAACCAACCAACCAAACTTGGACTTGCAGTCCTCCATATGGATACCATAGATTGGAATATTGCACAAAAACTTCTTATCAATCCACTTGTCTTCCTAGAACCGAATTTTCTGCTCATCAACCACCTTCCAAAAAGCTTCTTTTCCAGCCAAGTCTCTAGATTTAATAGTATTATTCCAAAGAAAGAACCAAAAGGAAGGTTCTGAGAGTTGAGAAAATCTTGAAGGGAGTTAGCCTCCCTCAAGTATTTACTTTTCCATATCGAATTCCATTCCTGAATATCCGCAAAAGTTCTCCACACTTGCTTAGCCAGGAGTGCTTTATTAAACAATTTGATGTTTCTCAGACCAAGGCCTCCAGACTTCATAGGTCTACACACTCTTTCCAAAGCCACCAACAAATCCTCTTCTTCTCCTCAACCCCCGACCAGAGGAACCATTTCTGGATCTTTTCAATAATACCAACAAACTTAGCCAGGATCTTGAACAAACTGAGAGCATAAATAGGAAAATTCTGAATAGAGGTTTTAAGTAACAAAACTTTACCAGCTTGACTCGAAAGGGAACGTTTCCATCCAACTAATTTCCTGTTGAACCTATCGACCAGAGAAATCCAAAAGGAGTCTAGAAGTTTGGGCCCTAAAGGGAGGCCCAAATAAGTAGAAGGAAGGGAATTAACACCACAACCCAATATCATCGCAATCTTCCTCTGCCTATGCTTAGGGGTGTTGAAAAAGTAGAGGTAACTTTTGGTCCTATTAATCTTCTGCTCCGAACCTTCCTCATAAAGAACAAGGCAACTCTTTAAAGCCCGAGCTTCACCAACAGTGGCACTTCCCATGAGCATTGTATCATCTACAAACTGCTGGTGAGAACAAGCCAAAATTGATGAGGAGGGTTTTAAACCTTTCAAGCTACCATCTATCACTTTTTTGTGCATTAGCCTCCCAAGACTTTTAGCCATGAGGGTGAAAAGAATTGGGGAGACAGGATCCCCTTGTCTGACACCTCTTGACAATTTAAAGAAGTGGGAAGGAGACCCATTTATAATCACTGAGGTACTTGTGGTAGAAATTAGTTCCCATATCAATTGAAGGAATCTTCCAGAAAACCCAAAAGCCTGTAAAAATTTAATTAAAAATTTCTAGTCAACCCTATCATAGGCCTTAGCCATATCCAGTTTAAGCAGGAAGCCTTGGTTTTTTGAAACTTCAAGAGAGTGGATATTCTCATGAACCGTGATTATTGAGTCTAGAATCTATCTACCTGGAACAAAGCCACTCTGCTGAGGAGAAATCAGCCTAGGAAGAACCTCAAGCATTCTAGAAGTGATCACTTTATAAATAATCTTGTAAAAAGAGTTGCATAAGCTAATAGGATGGAAGGAATCAAAAGAGTTAGCACTAGGGAATTTAGGTATGAGGAAAATGAAGGTGGCATTCAACTCTTTCAACAGTTTCCTAGCCCCAAAGAACTCTTTGACAACATTAGTAATATCATCAGCAACAATTTCCCAGAGCACTTGGAAGAAAAACATGGGGAAACCATCAGGGCTAGGGGCCTTATTACCTTCGAAAGAGAAAACAACCTTCCTAACCTCATCCATAGATGAAATTTCCATTAAGAGCTTATTTTGGTGATCTTCCAAGACATTAGGAATGGCTTCAATAAGAGTATTATGAGCATCCACATTCAACTCTTCTCCATCAAAAAGAAGATCAACAAAGAATTGAATAGCTTCACATCTAATCTCATCCTCTTTCTCAACTTTGACCCCATCTTTCATTATATAGGAAATACGATTAGAAGCCATATGTTTCATAGTGGTCAAGTGGAAAAACTTGGTATTCCTGTCCCCAGCAGTAAGCCAAGCACATTTGGATCTCCATTTCCAGTAATCCTATTCCTTCGAGATGATATTATGATATTTGGATAGAATTTCATTTTCCTTTTGAAGGATATCTCCCTCATAACCAACTTTCTAGATATAGTCTTGAATATCCCTTAGGTCCTGTTAAATGGCAACTTTAAACTCAAAAATATCTCCAAAAACTTCCTTGTTCCAAGTCCTGATCTTTGATTTAACTTCGCCAAGTTTCTTAGCAACTCTAAACATTGCAGTACCATTAAAAATTATGTTCCACCATTCATGAATGTAATTGAATTTTTTTGGATGAGATAACCACATTTTCTCAAAATGAAAAGGAAAATTCCTCTTACTAGACATAGACTCAGCCAAAAAAATTAAAGGGAAATGATCTGAACCAATTCTGGAGAGAGCATGTAACGAGCAACAGTAGTCCTTCAGCCAGTTATCCAAGATTAAAACCTTGTCAAGCCTAACTTGAATTAGATCATTCCCAGCTCTCCTATTGGTCCAAGTGTAAGTAGTCCCCTTTAGGTCCACATCATGTAGACATTGAGGGTTGATAAAGCTCATTAGATCCAATTTTCTATCCAACTGAATTTGAGAACTGCCAAATTTTTTAGTCTCCAGCAAAGGTGTATTAAAGTCCCCCATAATGATCCAGTTCTCACTCAGGAAGCATAACATAAAGGACTCGAGTTTTTTCCAAAAATTCCTTCTAGCAGATTTGCTATTGGGTGCATAGATATTAGACAAAATCCAATTGAAGCCATCTCTAATATACTTAAATATGGTGGCCACATGATTAACATCTCCCAAAATTGGAGTTCCTTGAACACGATCCTGATTCCAAAAGGTAACCAAACCCCCAGATGCACCATCCGAACTACATCCCTGAACACCCCTATTCTTGAATGATAAGAATACCAGACTTATGGTCTCTAGAAAAATTGTGCAAAATTTCCTGTTTATGGGAACTATTTAGTCCCCGAATATTCCAAGACATGACTTTCATTTCTTAGCTAGAGTTCTACATAAATCTAGGATGGTTTTTGGGTTCCATCCGCAATTTTTTGAAAGAACTCGTGCTCTCTATACCATTTGGTTGATTTTCTTCTTGAACCTTTTGGCATTCCCACATCTGCTTTGGCCCTATTTCTTGTAGACACCCCCACTGAATTATTACCCTTTTTTCTCTTCTTCTTCTCAACCTTAGTGTAAAGGTTTTCTTCTTCTAACTCTAGGTCCTCTAAACCCATAAACTCTTTCCCATCCAAAAAGTCATTTGTTGCAGCAACACTATGTAACAGGGGATTGCATCCCTCAATCCCCCCCTTGGGGGAGCCAGCCATAGTCCCAAACGTAGATTTCACTATCTCCGAGGAGCTTTGTGGTTCAACATGATTAGGAGAGTTAGATTCCCTTGACCCCTCATAGTTCTCTACCCGCCTTTCCAAGCTCTGGTGTGAGCGAGAAGTATCCTCCAAACTACCAATTACAGAATCTAGGACAATGTCTAGGATTTCATTTTGCTTTTCACTCATCCCTCCTTCTGCTCTTTCATTCTCCTCCTGGGAGGTCTTGGTTATCATATCAACCTTAACACTTTTAGGGTTTTTGATCCCACTCTTAGGGTTTGCATTATCAGACCCTTTGCATGAGTCCTCATCCTTCCTTTTTCTCGGGCTGAGATTACATTCTTCACTAACTTTCTGTCCCTCCTTAGATAGATCAACACTTTTCTCTTCCTCCTGAGGCTTCTCCACCGATTTAACCTTCCACATCTTAGTCTCCTTAGGATAGACCTTCTCAATGGATTTGGGCTTATTGTTTGGGAATTTCTTTGCCCAATGCCCAACTTTTTTGCAAGTAAAGCACACAAAGGGTAGAGTCTCAAACTCTACATTTTGGGTCCATTTTCCAAGTTTAGAAACTATCTCAATCAACAAGGGGAGATCTGAGGACTGGGTAATCCTCACACATATTCTAGCAAAAACTAGCCTCTTTCTGGAAGAAGTCATAACATCAATGGATAAAAGTTCCCCAAAAGAGTTGGCAATCCCTTTGAAAAAATATTGTTATTTAAACAAGTATTGTTATTATAGTGAAAAAATATTGATCTTATGTGTACAACTATTAGGGTAGCAATGTACAAGCAATGTAATATTTAATATTAATAGTTTGTCCTATCACAAATATAAAAGGTGAGCACAATAATATCATGTATTTTCCCATTAAATGTGACAGATTTTCAATAAGTTTTAATGTTCAACTATTGGTTCATTTTTGTTTGATATAAGTTGTATTTTAAATAATTATGTGTTATTTTTATAACAATAAATAATTTTTTTGTTCCATTATTGGTCCATTTGTGTTGAATATAAAATCTAGTGATAACAAATATTTATGGTTACCAATAGGCATTTGATCCATTTAGGTTGCATATAAGTTTTATTTTAAATAAAAATATGATATTCTAGAAACAACAAATGATATTTTTTGTTCAACTACTAGGGGTACCATGATTAAGTTTTGGTCAAATCTTTAAAAAGTCCAATTTTGGATAGATGTGTTGATGTGTTAAGTTGCATGATGAGTCGCACATCCAAACCTTAGTTATAGATAGATAAGAAGACACTTCACTTTTTTTAAAAATGAAGTTCGTCCAATATTCTAGGCAATCACTACATTCTCACAAAGTTAGCCTGCACAACTATTAACCCTTATCTATACATTACTCACTACATCAAGTAAGTTTATGAACAAATTCATATACAAAAGTAATAAAATACAAAACAAATAAAATATATGTAGACATGCAAAATTTACATCATGCATAATCATATTCCATTCATTAAATAAATCAGGTTCATTCAATTCAATCTCCTAAGGTCATTCACTTAAATTGAATAAATTAACTTTATTTAATTTAAGCCTATCATTATCCCCCTTAGCTAAATAAATCAAATATTTATTTAACTAAATCTTTATCACATTTCATCTCCCTTTGATTTGATTTAAAACCCTAAATCTAAGTCAAATGGGTCAAAAACATCTAACATCATCTTAATTAATCTAATATGTGATTAAATGCTAATCCTAATCACTTGTATTCTCTAGATTTTTCCACTTGCACATGAAATTGCATTTACTTGATTTATCAAAATCTTTATTTACTTTCAACTTGGCATAAAGGGAGAATATTCTCCAAGTTTGAATCTCCCCCCAATTTGGCATGTACATCCAACAAAGCAATTAATAAGCTCTTACATGTCTCTTGCACAAGTCAAACTTAGCATTAACTCTCAAATTTAAATTTGAAATCTCCCTCTCTTTGGCACATTGACCAAAATGTGCTCATCCTCCAACCTATCACAAGTTGACAAGTGGCCTCTTTTCATTGGCTTGTTTTTAGTCCCACATCCTCCATGTTTGGCATTCTTATATCATTCTATTCTATAAATAAAGATAATCTCCATTGGTTTAATCCTCCACAACTCCACAATCTCAAGCACAAATGCACCATTGTCATTTGAATCCATATCATCTTAGCATTCCATATCATTCTTCATAGCATTTTCATTATGGAGCTTAAGCAAGGATTGGGAAAGGGCTTCTTTCCATAGAAGCACCAATCCAATATGAGATAGAGTTTGATTCTTGCTTCCTTATGCTTTCACTTAGTTCATTTGATATTTTTTTGTTTTGATTGCATTATGAAGCATGATTCAGTATTTCATAGGAGTTGCTTAGTTTGGTTTTACTTCATTTGCTAATAACTCTAATGTTTTTTGATATTTGAGGTAAATGCATATTTAGCAACCATAATATATAATAGACATACAAAAATTTAATAAATCTAATAAATTAATTTTAATTAAGATTTATGTATTTTGATGAGTCAAATAATAAATAATTATGCAAAATACTAGCTAATAATTTTCAAACAATTATATGAGGGTATGCGCAAGAAGTTGGTTCATGAAATGTTTAAAAAGTGAAAGTGTTTTTCTTGATTTTTTAGAATTTGTCATAGTTAGGCTAAAAAATTGAAGCACTTACGCATTGAATCTTTAAAAATTCTAGTAATATGAAATTTTTTAGTATAGTTTCCAAATATGTAATTTATTCTAGTACCCAGCTGATACAAATTAAAAATTAATTTTTAATAGGAATGTATAAAATACACTTTTTAAAAGTCAATTTGTTAGGTCCATGCCATGCACATGTACAAACACCATAATTTGACCTAGATACAAATATTTTTCTTATTCATTTTGGGGAAAGATGTGTACCAAATTGAAGATTGATGAGGATATTTTATATATATATTTTTTTATTGGACTTAATTATTGTTTTTGAAAACTCGGACACCATTATTTGATGTAAACTAATCATTTTTTGATTTTTTTCATTGTGTAGAGAATTATTTGTAGATTGATGTCATATAACTCTTTTACAAAAAAATAACAAATTAAAATTTATTAAAAAAATAAAAAGCCTAACATTTCAAGTTTATGGACTAGTTTCCAAGTAGAAATTAAACAAAATATAGAAAACATAATCCAATCATAAAAAAAATTATATATTTGAAATCTAGACATCATGAGCTATAATGGGTTTTAATTTCAAAGCCAATTCTGGAAAAAAGAAAGAAAGAAAATAACGTATCAAATATAATACCAAAGTCATTTTTTTCTCTTGACATTGCCTTGGTCTTTTAGTTGTAAGTCTAAGGATAAGGGTTAGGTTACCAAGCCTTTTCTAGGCCTAAAACCAAATAAAAAAGTGGGTTGGATTTCAATTATTTTTAGAATGGGTACCCACTTTAAAATGGGTACGGTCCATTCTATTTGTTGTACCCCAAATTAAAATTTTTGCCACACTTAGGCATTTTGAAGAAATGCGTAAAAATCTTGTCAAAAATATGATGATCTGTGTCTGCTCAGAGTGACCTAATCTACAAAACCTAGATCTCAGTTTTTCATCCCTACTTTTTAGGAAAACTATTATTTTAAGAAACTTTCTAAAAATAGTAACTTTTTCTAGGTTTTCCTTTATTTCTTTCAAAACAGATACTGGCAAAACTTTCTAAAAATAGAAAGTTTGTCTGCCAGGGTTCAAACTAATTTTGATTGGCTCAAAATACTTCCTCATCAGGCTAGTGCAGTCAGAATCACAAAATGATCAGTTTTTCCCTAGTGGGTCTATTCTGCCTTTTTTCAATTTTAGAAAGCATTTCGAGAGCTCCAAAAGTCATCAATGGAAGCTAGTCAGTTGCCAAGCATTAGATTCAATGTCCAAGCATTGAACAAAAGATGAGATGATGAACATGCATGAAGAACGAAAGATGAAGGTGAAGACTGTAGGAAAAGGACTAAGTCTGCTAACCATGGGCACCCTAGGAGGAGATAGGCACCCATATTTTCAAGGTATTAGATGATATAATTAGGGTTTGTGCTTCTAGGAAAGTTGTTAAAATTCCTCCTAGCTCTACAATGAGTCTGACAATGTCATCATCAGATCATCCAGTCACCCAAAATTCAAGATCAAATAGGGAGGTTTCAACTAGAAGACATAATGCAAATCATGGAAATCACTAAAAGTTTTCTAAGTCTGGGAACTTTCGTTGCCCCAGGTGCCTAGGGGCACCCAGCCTTTTGAAAGGTCAAACTCATAAATTAGGGTTAGAGGAGCTCAATCTCTTTAGAATTCAGTCAGCTTCGCTACAGATGTCTTTGTCAGATCATCTGACTTGTCAATCTCTGATAAATCCATATTGAGTTGAAGGTATGAAATGAAAGTTCAAGTTTGAAGATGAAAATATTCTAAGTTTGGAGGAGTTGGGTGCCCTTGAAGGAGAAAGGCATCAAAGTTTTTAAGGGCCTAAATGGACAAATTTTCCAGAGGAGCCTCTAACATGTCTTCTTCAGATTCAAACAAGCCTTCCAATGAAATCATCAGCAAGTCAATTAGAGTTGGCAGTCATCAGATGCAGGAGGTGGAATAGAGGGAAAAATAAGAGCTAAATGTCAAAGTTGAAAGCAAAGGTGAAAGTTATGGAAAATATTCTAACTCTGGTGAAGTTGGGCGCCCCAACTTGGTAGGGCTGCCCAAGCTTTTGATGCCTCAAATTTAACTTTTAGATGAATTCACTCCTAGCAGACCCTTCTTAGAATCTTCTCAGCTCCACAACGAGTCCAACCATTAGTCCATCTGAGCTCTGGATCATTTGAAATGACAAGATCATCTAAAGGAGAGAAGTTGATGAAGAAACGTGAAAAATGGTTAAGTCTAGTTGAGATGGGTTCCCTTGGAGAGGATAGGAACCCAAGGTTTTGAAGCCTGAGATGAAATTATTTGCAATTTTAGTGTCTAAGATCACCTCATTAGATTCAACCAAGCTATCCAATGAAGTAGCCAACCAACTGATCTGATCAATATAGCTCCTGAAATTGAGATTTCGTCAAAAGATCAAAAGGAAATGGAGAAAATGAAGAACACAAAAATGGATAACACTTGTGAAAGTTGGGTGCCCCAAAAGGAGATGGGCACCCATGATTTTGAAGGATCAAACAAAGTTTTTATCTGAAGCTGCCTCCAGGATGATCTTCTCAGAATCAGTCAGGCTTCACGATGAAACATTCAACTCATCCGTCAAATCAATTTGGAAGCCATAGATCAAGGTTAAAGTAGGGTTTCAAAGTTGAGAAAAGTTGAAAAAACTCAGAAAATGGTTAAGTTTGGGAGAAATTGGCACCTCTAGCCAAGAAGGGCGCCCAAGTTGTCTTGCCTTAGTCAAATTTTCAAAATTGCAAATTGAAGATGAATATCCAAGTTTGATGAACAAGAATATTTTAGGGTTTTGAAGATAAAAGCAAAAATAAAGAAAGGTTTTCTCAAGCCTAGAGCTTATTTAAGAGGCTTTTATCATTCAGATTTCATTATTCTTTGTAGGTGGCATCCAAGTTGAAGAGGGGCAGCAACTTTGAAGTTTTTTTTTCAAGATTCAAGAGCTCAAGGCTGCTGATTTTTAAGAAGTTCTCCATTAATTTTTAGACCAGAAACATAAGACCTTTGTTTTTCATTCTTTTTTGATCCAGAACATTGAACTTTTGAAGAAGAAGGTCAAGGGTTTCAAGTTTCAGTCATCTCAGTTTTTTCATCTCATCTGTCTGAAGAATTTTTGAAGAGTTTTCTCAAGTTGCAGCAGCTGCTTTTTCCTTGCATGTCAGAGAAATCATCAAAGTTTTCAAATTTTGATCATGTGGATCCATTCCAAATCTTATTCTAAAGAAAACTCAAGTGCCAGCTTTTTTCATGAAAAATTGAAGAAATTAGGGATTGCTGCTTTTTCAATCTACACTCAAAATTTTAAAAAATGGATGATCTAGGTCTTGTTGTAACAAAATTCTAAACAAAACCCATATCTTAGAAAAATATTGAAAAATTTGTTCATTTGAAGAAGAAAACCAACAAGATAAATTTAGAAAGTTGTGCAAAACTTGTCTAAATATAGTCGAGTTTACTATCAAAATTCAAGTTTCTCAGCATGCAGTACTCTCCCATGGGATTCAGAACCAAGTCAGTATTGTATCTCATAGCCATAGGCCAATTATGTTGAGAAGTGCTTTTCAAATGACACCATGGACATAAAACTTCATCATCTCAGCTGAAGAGCGTGAAGGGGTGTGATATGAGAAAAAAAGGGAAGGTATCAGAAAAGAGTTGTGCAATACTTGTCTGTTGGAAATCAAAAGTGTTAGAAGCATAAAGTTGCAGAGCTGCCAAGTTATCTATTAGTGAGTCATCTTTTTGGGCAATGATTTTTTTCAAGAATAAAACTCATAAAGTAGCCAAAGAAGTGAAAGATTCTCTAAGTTTGATCACAGAAGGCAAGGAGATATTGGAGAATCAGAATATTGCCTTAGACAGTATCAATGCACCTGACAGGGACATAGTTTCCATCTTTTTGACGGATGTGATCGAGATTTAAAGTAACTTTCTTCTAGAAGCTTTCTTTTCACTTTCTTTCTATTCTTGGAACAATACTTATCTATTCTTTGAAGAAGAGAAAAAAGATTAAATGTAATAGTTGGAATTTCTTGTTTTTCCTACTTTCTTAGGTGGTTAGTTGTTATCTTATTTTAGTTTTAGAAATAAATCTTGCTTGTTAAGCAAGTCTTAGTTGTAAAAGCAAGGAGATTTTAGGGTTCCCTACTCCTCTACTTGTCTATAAATAAGAGCGCTTTCTCATTGTTTTTCTTAACCATGCTTGCGATAACAAGAAATTGAGCCTATAGTGCCTTCTATTTGTTATTCAGTATTGTTCATTTATGTTTATGATAGCAAATTGCTAAGCCTCTTTTAGCCAACAAGTTGTTCCCTTTGTGTAAGAACAAGTTTTGAAGCCTCTTTAGCTGCAAGTTCTTGTTCTGTGCATGTGTTTAGTGTAATATTTTGTTCTAGAGATTTAAGAAATAATGTCTTGAGCCTATTTTGCCATGATATAATGTCTTAGATTTTCATTATTTGTGTTATGCTTATATGATAGATTTAATTTCAACTTACATTGAAAGTAAGTAGATGTGTGTTGGAAGGAGAGTTTATCTAAGTATTTTGTCAGAGAATCAATCCTTGTTCATTTCTAAATTCTCTTGCTTTGCATTTACTTGACAACTTAGAAACATCTTTAGCATAGGTTAGTAGTAGTTGAAGTTCAAAATCAGAAAATCTCAACTACAACTCTTTGAGTTTTATAAACCTTGTGCTCTTAGCTAATAAAAAAGATAAGCAACTTAGTTTTAGTTTACTTTCTTAAACTCCATCATCAAGAGGGAGCTTCCCCTCCTAATTTGAAGAGCATTTTATCTATGCATAGTTTTCCATTTCAAATTCACATTCGAGAGCTACAAATTTGAATGCCAAAATTTTTCTGGCACCCATCATGGGGCACGAGGCATAGAACTTCAAGAAAGCTTACACTTTATGACACAGGAATGACCATCTGGAACCCTATTGCTTGATCCAACTAGAAGCAATGGGTGATAACAACAATAATACTAGTAGGAATTTGAGACGTCCACCCCCATTACCTTGGGGAAATCAAATTGGACCTTTGGCCTTGCAGGAACATCATGAGTTACCTAAAGGGTCAAGGAAGCACTTTCCACAGTTTCACAATGATGGAACTTAACATTCTGATGATCATCTTTTTTTTCTTCTCAATGACCTGTACCATCTTGCATGTTGCACATGAAGACATCATAGGTCTCTTTATGGAGACTCTTGTTGGGAATGCTGCTGATTGGTTCAATCACCTGGAGTTGGGCATTATCACAAGCTGAGAAACTATGAGTGAGAAATTCTTGGCAAGATTCAAGCCTGTTGAAGACAGTCATCTGTTGTTTTCCCAAATTGCAAATTCAAAGATGGAGTACAACGAGCCCATGAGGGAGTTTGTAGCAAGATTTAATCATCTTGTTACATGAATTTCTTATACACTTAATCCATCACTAGAGATTTTGATGAGCTATTTCATAAATGCTCTTCCATCAGAGATAACCTTCTTCTTGAAGACGAAAAGACATACATAATTGATGAATGTGCAAGAAAATTCCATCAAGTTAGAGGATAATCTGATTAATTTTGACATAATGAAGAAGGTTTTAATCAGGCCTCTGTTTCAGAGCTCTGCAGATCCACTGCTAAAGAAGGTATCCAATGAGATGCTTGCACTACCACCACCACAATATCAACCTCAACAACAGTATCAACCTCAACAGCCGTATCAACCAAGGAGAAATTATTTTCAGCCTTACAATAGTTATAGGCCACAGTTGCTAGCACGTCCACCAAGACCAATAGTTGAAGCTGCACCACATGCAGTATTTTGTTCCTTTCATGTCTTGAGAACTTAAGAATGAATCAGATTATGGGATATGCTGATGTTGCACCCAATTCCAGTTTTGTCCCACCAACAAGTTCAAATGCTGTCTTACCACAGATAGAAAACTTTGATGGTGACTCCGCTCTGGGATACTTTCAAAGTGAACCTATTATTGAAGAAAAAGAAGACCTCCGCCACTAATCTCTTGCAACAAATCATAGAAGACACTCTTTACCTGTGTTTACAGGTGCTCTGCACTTGCAAGTGCAAAAAGAAGAAGAGAGGTGGAGATCTAAAGAACAACTTAAAGAAGCGGTTGCTCAAGACCCATCTCTAGCCAATTTTGACATTGTAGATACCTTGATGAAGACAAAAGTGCAGATTTCATAGTTGGAGTACCTTTGTGATCATCCTGACCAGCTGGATAGAATAATGCATGTAAAGAAAGAAGCTTCAATTCAGCCTACATTGCTTGAGTCATTTGTTTTAGTGAAAGAAAATCCCAAACCTTTCTATATACCTTTGTATATAGGAGGATTTAAATTGAGCAATTTTGTATCATTGATTCAGGAGCCTCAGACAACATGATGCCTCTACAAGTGATGAAAGCATTGGAACTCTCGTGCACAAAAACTCAGAATGAGTGCTATTCACTTCAGTTTGAGTCGGTGCCGTTGGTCAAAAAATTGAAGGACACTCAAGTAAGGTTGGTAGCTTGCCCAGAGAAAATGATTAAAATGACCATCCTAGTGGCTAACATTCCAACCAACTATGAGATGTTGTTGAGCCGAAGCTTCTGTAGAGATCTTGGTGGTGCCATGCAGTTAGATTGGTCATCTACAACCATTCCTGTGGAGGAAGGCATAATCAAGATGGAACCTGAACCCAAATTCCAGATCATGGTGGTGAAAATCCCACACCCCCAACCCAAATTCTGTATCAAGGAACGGGTCTCTATAATTATGTGATGTTGTCAGAGATAGAGACTAAAGACCAAAACATTGCTTGTCCAAAAAAGAGACCGACATAGGATACAAAGTTATGGAAAATACAATTTGATGGGGGTGGTTCTACAAGATCAGGAGCAAGGGAAGTGATCATCTCCCCTGAAGAAAAATTGTTCACATTGTCATATGGCCTACAATTGGACTTTACTGAAGCTAAAAAAGAGGCACTTTTGTTAGGCCTCAAAAATACTGAAGACATGGGAATTGAACTCCTATGTGTTAAAGGGGATGTGGAGCAGATTGATGAGCCAATAAAAGGATATTTCCATGTTAGAAAGGATCATTTATGACATTATAGAAATTGGGTGTGAAATGCGATCAATTGGTTTGAAGAGTTTGACAATAGAGACATCCTAGAGATTGACAACAGAGACATCCTGAAGATGAATGACAACAAAGTTGGCGACTCAGTGGTACCCACTTCCTTCCTTGTGCCATATTCCAACTTTTGTTAAGGTGCCTCTGCTTGGATGTAAGAAGATATGAGAATCTTCATCCCAGAAGATTTGTCTCCTACGATACCTAGGAGAAGAGAAGTAAAGCCTTTTAGGTAGAAACGACATCCTTCAGAGGTGGAGTAAATTTTTTGTGAATATTTTTCTTATGTTTTCGTGATGTGTTTCCCCTTTTCGTAATGTGTTCGTTATGTTGTGTTTCCCCTTTTTGTAACAGTCTCGTCATGTTTTCAATGATTAGGAATCTTGTTTTAGGTGATTTTTAGGGAAGTCCAACTATTAGGTGATTCTAGGAAGTCCTCTCATAGGTGACTTAGGAAAGTCTTGCAAATAGGTGATTAGGAAATGATGCTAACTTTGATACCCAATGGATAAGGCACTGGTCTATGCTCAAAACACCAGAGATTCTTTAGTTCTCCTATGCCGTAAGTATTTGCCATGGTCCCCAGACAGAGCCAATGTTGTACCCCAAATTAAATTTTTTGCTACACATAGGCATTTTGAAGAAATGAGTAAAAATATTGTCAAAATTCTAACGATTTGGGTTTGCTCAGAGCAACCTAATCTACAAAACCCAAATCTCAATTTTTTATCCCTACTTTTTAGGAAAATTGCTATTTTTAGAAACTTTCTAAAAATAGTAACTTTTTCCTAGGTTTCTTTCGAAACAGATACTAGAAAAACTTTCTAAACATAGAAAGTTTGTCTACCAAGGTTCAAACTAATTTTGATTGGCTCAAAATACTTCCTCATCAAGCTGGTACAATCGAAATCATGAAATGATCATTTTTTCCATAGTGGGTCTATTCTACCTTTTTTCAATTTTAGAAAGCATTTTGGGAGCTCCAAAAGTCATCAATGGAGGCTAGTTAGCTGCCAAGCGTTAGATTCAACGTCCAAGCACTGAATAAAAGATGAGATGATGAACATGCGTGAAGAACGAAAGACAAAGGTGAAGACTGCAAGAAAAGGACTAAGTCTGCTAGCCATGGGCACCCTAGGAGGAGATAGACACCCATCTTTTCAGGGCATTAGATGATGGAATTAGGGTTTGTGCTTCTAGGAAAATTTGTTCAAATTACTCCTAGCTCCGCAACGAGTCTGACATCGTCATCATCAGATCATTCAGTCACCCAAAATTCAAGATCAAATAGGGAGGTTTCAACTAGAAGACAAAATGCAAATCATGGAAATCATTAAAAAATTTCTAAGTCTAGGAACTTTCAGTGCCCCAGGTGCCCAGGGGCACCCAGCCTTCGAAAGGTCAAACTCATAAATTAGGGTTTGCAGAGGAGTTCAGTCTCTTCATAATTTAGTAAGCTTCGCTATGGATGTCTTCGTCAGATCATCTGACTTGTCAATCTTTGGAAAATCCAGATCAAGTTCAAGGTATGAAATGAAAGTTCAAGTTTGAAGATGAAAATCAGATGAAAATATTCTAAGTCTGGAGGAGTTGGGTGCCCCTGAAGGAGAAAGGCACTGAAGTTTTTAAGGGCCTAAATGGACAAATTTTCTAGAGGAGCCTCTAGCATGTCTTCTTCAGATTCGAACAAGCTTTCTAATGAAACCGTCAACAAGTCAATCAAAGTTGGCAGTCATCAGAAGTAGGAGGCAGAATAGAGGGAAAAATAAGAGCTAAATGTCAAAGTCGAAAGCAAATGTGAAAGTTATGGAAAATATTCTAACTTTGGTGAAGTTAAGTGCCCAAGCTTGCCAGGGGTGCCCAAGCTTTTGATGCCTCAAATTTAACTTTTAGATGAAATCACTCCTAGCAGAACCTTCTCAAAATCTTCTCAGCTCCGCAATGAGTCCAACTGTCAATTCATATGAGCTCTAGATCATCTAAAGGAGAGAAGTTGATGAAGAAACATGAAAAATGGTTAAGTCTAGTTGAGATGGGTGCCCTTGGAGAGGATAGGCACCCAAAGTTTTGAAGCTTGAGATGATAGTATTTGTAGTTGTAGTGTCCAAGATCACCTCGTCAGATTCAACCAAGCTATCCAATGAAGTAGCCAGCCAACTGATCTAATCAATATAGCTCTCATAATCGAGATTTAATTAGAAGATCAAAAGGAAATGGAGAAAAAGAAGAACACAAAAATGGCTAACACTGTGAAGGTTGGTGCCCCAGAAGGAGATGGGCACCCATGATTTTGAAGGATCAAACAAAGTTTTTAGCTGAAACTGCCTCTAGGATGATCTTCTCAGAATCAGTCAGGCTTCGCGATGAAACATTCAGCTCGTCCATCAAATCAATCTGGAAGCAGAGATCAAGGTCAAAGTAGGGTTTCAAAGTTGAGAAAATTTGAAAAAACTCAGAAAATGGTTAAGTCTGGGAGAAATTGGTGCCTCTAGCCAAGAAGGGCGCCCAAGTTGTCTTGCCTTAGTCAAATTTTCAAAATTGAAAATTGAAGATGAATTCCCAAGTTCGATGAACAAGAAGATTTTAGGGTTTTGAAAATAAAAACAAAAAGAAACAAGGTTTTCTCAAGTCTAGAGCTTATTTAAGAGGCTTTTATCATTCAAATATCATTATTCTTTGCAGGTGGCATCCAAGTTGAAGAGGGGTAGCAACTTTGAAATTTTTATTTCAAGATTCAAGAGATCAAGGCTACTGATTTTTAAGTTCTCCATTAATTTTCAGACCAACAACATATGTAAGACCTTTGTTTTTCATGCTTTTTCATCTAGAACATCGAATTTTTGAAGAAGGTCAAGGGTTTCAATTTTCAGCCATATGGGTCTTTTCATCTCATCTATCTGAAGAAATTTTGAAGAGTTTTCTCAAGTTGCAGCAGTTGCTTTTTCCTTGCATGTCATAGAAATCATCAGAGTTTTCAAATTTTGATCATCTGGGTCCTCTTGAAACAATCTTTTGAAGAAAACCTAGATCACAACTTTTTTTTGAAGAAAATTTTAGATCCTAGGGTTTGCTACTTTTTCAATTAGCCCTTAGTGTTTTTTAAATTTGATCAACTGGGTTCATTCCAAATCTTATTTTGAAGAAAACCCAGGTTCTAGCTTTTTTCTTGAAAAATTGAAGAAATTAGGGTTTGATGCTTTTTTAGTCTACACTCAAAATTTAGTCTACATGAAATTCTGAACAAAACCCATATCTCAGAAAAATCTTTAAAAATTTGTCCGTTTGAAGAAGAAAACCAACAAGCTAAATTTAGAAAGTTGTGCAAAACTTGTTGTAATATAGTCGAGTTTACTGTCAAAATTCAAGTTTCTTAGCATGTAGTACTCTCCCATGGGATTTAGAACCAAGTCAGTATTGTATCTCACAACAGCAAGCCAGACAATATTGAGAAGTTCTTTTCAAATGACACCATGGACAGAAAAATTCATCATCTTAGCTGAAGAGCATGAAGGGGTGTGATATGAGGAAAAAGGGAAGGTATTAGAAAAGAGTTGTGCAATACTCTTCTGTTGGAAATCAAAAGTGCTAGAAGCATAAAGTTATAGAGCCACCAAGTTATCAATTAGTGAGTCATCTTTTGGGGCCAAAGAAGTGAAAGATTCTCTAAGTTTGATCACATAAGGCGAGGAGATCTTGGAGAATTGAAATATTTCCTTAGATAGTATCAATGCACCTGACAGGGACATAGTTTCCAGCTTTTTGGTGGATGTGATTGAGATTTAAAGTACCTTTCTTCTAGAAGCTTTCTTTCCGCTTTCTTTCTATTCTTGGAACAATACTTATCTATTCTTTGAAGAGAAAGAAGATAAAATGTAATAGTTGTCATTTCCTATTTTTCCTGCTTCTTAGGTGGTTAGTTGTTATCTTCTTTTAGTTTTAGAAATAAAGCTTGCTTGCTGAGCAAGTCAAGATAGTTGTAAAAGCAAGGAGATTTTAGGGTTCCCTACTCCTCTGCTTGTCTATAAATAAGAGAGTTTGCTCATTGTTTTTCTTAGCCATGCTTGTGATAACGAAACACTGAGCCTATAGTGCCTTCTATTTGTTATTCAATATTGCTCAATTGTGTTTATGATAGCAAATTGTTTCAAGCCTCTTTTATCGAGCAAGTTGTTGTTGTAATTGTTGTTCCCTTTGTGTAAGAACAAGTTTTCAAGCCTCTTTATCTACAAGTTCTTGTTTTGTGCATGTGTTTAGTGTAATCTTTTGTTCCAGAGATTTGAGAAATAAATTCTTGAGCGTATTTTTCCCCGATATAATGTCTTAGATTTCTATTATTTGTGTTATGCTTATATGATCTTTAATTTCAACTTGCATTGAAAGTAAGTAGATGTGTGTTGGAAGGAGAGTTTATCTAAGTATTTTGTCAGAGAATCAATCCTTGTTCATTTCTAAATTCTCTTGCTCTGCATTTACTTGAGAACTTAGAAACGTCTTTAGCATAGGTTAGTCGTAATTGAAGTTCAAAATCATAAAATCTCAGCTACAATGCTTTGAGTTTTATAAACCTTGTGCTCTAAGCTGATAAAAAAGATAGGAAACTTAGTTTTAGTTTACTTTCTTAAACTCCATCAGCAAGAGGGAGCTTCCCCTCCTAATTTGAAAAGCAGTTTATCTATGCATAGCTACCCGTTTCAAATTCACATTCTAGAGGTGTGAATTTAAATGCCAACACTATTTTTAGAGAAGGGTACCCAATTTAAAGCAGGTACCCATTTAGGAATGGGATCCTCATCTAAGGCTAGGTTATCGATCCTAAACAAGAACCCATTTTTCTCAAAATGAGTATTTGTTCTTGTCGGTATTTTTTTGGTTGAAACTTCCCCTCTTCGTGGAACCAACTTCTTGCATTTACCCATGATTAAATATGTAGTAAATTATTTTAACATATAATATCTCTTAAATATTAAATGTGAAGTAAATAGAACAAATTTTACATAAATAAAATTAACTCTTGAAGGAGGGTTCCCTTCCCATAACATACCCTATCAAGGTAATTTTTCAAACTAGTGTAAATAATTATCAAATTTGGAATATGAAGATCATCTTGGGGTGTTTCAAGGGATGTACCTCATGAAACATATTGGGAACAATTTTTTTGGGGTAATTAAGAGGGGGTGCCATTGATAGTTGCCATCAATACTTTAGCTCTAGTAATAGCAACTATAGAGATATGAAAGGATACAACTATTGTAATATTTGTCTATAGAGATAGTCACACAAGATCTAGAAGTGTAAAGGAAAGCACAATTAAACGGGAAGATCAATATGACAAGAATAATTGGTATTCCTATAAAGAATGCAAACAAAATGATCGTGCATAATCTAAGTATTATATGAGAGACCCAAGTTATAGGCCAAGGTGAGATATATGATAACATAATATTATTAAAGGTGTCTTAATCTTATGGTATGGGAAATTAACTGAGCAAACTTATCCTATGTGTACCCTAAGTAAAGATAACTTAGATTAGTGTGAACATGACCTAGGAGGTAAACCAATTAGGTAATATCCCTATTCACACCAACACCCACCTTAAGTGGAACTTAGGAAGAATGAGAAAATTAAAAGATACAATGATGAGTCTCAACTACTAGGCCATATATAGGTACCCATGTAAAAATGAATCCCTCAAAAAAATAGAAACCTGGTGGGATAAATTTCCTTCAAAAAAGAGATAAAATACAAAATGATAAGGATAAAACTCTATGTTAGGAGAAAGTCCCCCTATAAGAGAGAATACGAGAGACCAAATAATCCCCCCTCAATGTAGAATCTATGACGATGCTTAAAATTAGATGTAGACAATGATCCATAATTTTTCAAACAACATTCCTTCCCTTAGGAAGAAACAAAACCAAAGGTATATGCATGATGCCTTTCAATTCTTGAAAGGAATATGAAGGAAGAAAGATCAAAATGCATGAAGTTTATGAATTTTTCTCTTGTGTCTCCATGTCAATGCTAAAATCTACCACTACCATGAAGATGCCAATATAGAATCTAGTAGAGATGAATATAGAACGCGATCCAAAGATGGAAGTGGCTCCTCCAAATGATGGTCAATAGCTTCCAAGATAATATAAAACTATTACAAATGAGAATATGGAGAAATAAAAAGAGGGTCTACGGGTTTCTTCACAATATTTGAAGAAAGTGATGTAACTCCATAAGAGCTACCATGAAATAAAATATTAATATCCTCCAAGTCTACATATTTCAAAATTAGATAATACTTAATTTCCTTAAGGAAAAAATCTAGATTTGTCTAAGTTTATTTCATTCCATTTGATTGTTTAATCCAGCTGCATACAACTAGAATTTGCAGCACATGACATCCATACACTCCATGCACAAACACGTACTCTCTCACATATTAACATACATATAGTTTTCTATCAACATAATCGTTGAACCTCCTATAAGCGCGAGTGCTAATATATTATACAAAATAATTATTTTATATTCAAACTATTATTTATTATTTTAAATATCATTATCTTAAATAATTTCATGTGAAAAACAGTTATATTTTTTGCTCAAATTAGACTATAATTAAAATAATTACCTCCAAAACAAGCCTGTCATATTAGTTTATATACAAATTTATATTATTCATTTTACTTCAAATTGAGTAGCAGCTATGACTTGAAAAACATGAGTGGGTTACTCACAAAGCTGTGGATTTAATTAGACAAAATATACGATAGTTCGAATGGTCCAACGCATACGTTAGCGACCAGTAATGAGATCAATTACATTGGGTATTCTGCGTTACTAATGATGAGGAATACCAATAAATAATTGGCCGGCCCAAGATGCAGGCGCTTTACGGCTACCAGAGCAAAGCATTCTTATAACTTCGTTACGTCCAACGAACAAAAATGGCGTTGTGCCCACGTATTTAAGCCACATCTTCCATGCATATTGCTCAATCAACTTATCTTGCTCTTTCCATCCAAGACCAATAATGGCAAACACAGTGGGAGGTTTGAGATGCGTTGTATTGTTTGTATTGGTATTGAGTGTGGCAATTTCAGGTGTAAGTGGGCAGTATAATTGTCCCCTCGGATTTTATCTATGCAAGAACTTTGATGATTGTAAGACATACCCAGATGTCCGAGTGTGCTGTGATGTTGGAATTTGTGGCCCTGGAATTGGATATTGCGCGCCTGGGTGCTCTTAGATTGGTTTTCTTTGAAATTATCTTCATCATCATGATGGTGAAATTTTGTATTACAGTTTATATCAGGTATTAATAAATAACAGAAGTCTCTGTTGTCTTTGGATTTAACAGAGAATGTTGAAGCTAATCTATTCAAAATTTGGATCTATACCAGAGTTTTCATGGTAGTATAGTATTGGATTGGAGAAAAATGATAATCGGTAATGCATGTTTCTTAGAAAAGTAGATCAAGGCTCTTGTATTTTCTTTGTAGGCTAGTTGGATTTGAAATTTTGTTACTAGTCTAGATATTTGGTTTATAGGAGGAATATGGTAAAAAGGGAAATAAGTTTAAGTTTCTTAGAAAGAATAAATTTATTATTAATTTTTATTAAAAAATAAAGGTGTTTTTTAATTGTATGTTATTAGATTATTGTCAAGAAAGTGTAAGAATTTATTATTTAAATATTATTTAATTCAATAATTAAGTGATAATTATGGGGAAAGAATTATTAAGAAGTGTTATATCAATATAAATAAATTAAAAATATCTATATTTAAACTTAATGTTCATCTACACCTCAAATAACTAGTAGTTGCGTGCAGTGACATGCAACTCTGAGCCGATAGGCAAAGGGGAGTCCAAATGGTAGGGATGCAATCAGAGAGAGAGTGGAGGATGCTTGCATATTTGCACATAGCAAATGATAAGCTATATTGTAAGTGTTATTTAGAACATTGATTTTGTTGTGTTTCATCTTATTACCCCTATGTGGAGATATGTATGTATGTTATAGCAATTTCAAACAAGATTGATACATACCAAGAGAGATGAAGTGACCACATTTAAGAATCCTTATGGCATCATTAATAACCCTTTTATGATACCATTATACTAAAACAGTAGGGCACATATAAAGGTACTAATACATGTAGGTTATGTCAAAAGGATAATAGAATTATCTGAAGGCTTAGAATATTATTGATTTACAATAGGACATACAAATGCCAAATAAGTATATTTACACAAGTCATGGACAACCATATAACAATAAAGAGATAATTGCATCCATAGGATTTTTTTGATGTTAATGAAAAAGTAGATTGGTACAAAAATTTTGAACTATATTTTTTCATTTTATTTGGGAATCTGACTTTACATGCGATCGAAATATATCTCTAGAGATTACATGTAAAATTTTTTTGGGTGCAAGATTTAAAAATAGACATTGTTGTCTCAATGTAATCAATGCTCAAAGAAATGTTTAATATTACACTTAATATATAGTCTATGAAAGATATGAATCTTGTTTGAATCTTATGTTAGAAACATAGAGATTTGCACATAGGAAATATAAAATGAAACACAACAAAATGAGACCTGCTCTCCACCCTACCATATTGGGTCATGGAGCCTCATGGACTCTCACCAAACCCTCGAGCAAGAACATACATCGTCCACCACTCTGATTAATAGTGAAATAAATGTTCCTTATTACACTTAATATAGATCCTATGAGGAACTAATTGTTTATTTGACCATTGTGACTGATTTTGCAGTCACTATGATTATTCTCAAAGGTTTTTTATAGAACATTACTTCATCAAAATCCCTATTATGGCTGGAGTATGCTCTACAAAAATGAAAACAAAATGTGAAGAATAGTGCAATGAACATTTGTCATTGGTAGAAAATATCTAAATCAGGAAATATAAAGAGTTCTATAATAGAAGGGATGAAATAAATATCTAAATCAATGAAATATCTAAATTTGTAATAGAAGGGATGAAATAAATAAAATGTAGGCATACCTTGTGCATGTGGTAGAATGCAATATGAAGACAACAAAAGAAGGCCTACTCTCCACCCTACCATATTGGGTCATGGAGCCTCATGGGCTCTCACCAAAGGCCCGAGCAAAAAAAAAATTGTCTACCACTTTGATCAATAGTGAAAGCAATGTTTCGGCACCTGCTGACTTCATAGAAGATCTAATGGTGTCAAAACATCCACGAAGGAGGACTGTTTGGCTTGAGTATTCTCTGCAAACATGAAAAGATAATGTGAAGTTTAGTGCAATGAATATGTGTCATTGGTAGACAATATCTAAATAAGGAAATATAAAGAGTTGTATAATTTATAACAAATAATATGCAATGTAGCTATAATAGAAGGAAACAATTAAATAAAATGTAGGCATACCTTGTGCATGCAATGGATTGTAGTATGAACACAATAAAATAAGGTCTACTCTCCACCCTACCATATTGGGTCATGGGGCTTCATGGGATCTCACCAAACCCCCGAGCAACAACATAAATTGTCCACCACTTTGATCAATGGTGAAAGCAATGCTTTGGCACCTGAGAAATTTCTTCAGTTGAAATCAATGCTATACATTTTTAATAAATTGACATGTAGTTGTGAAAAAAGAGATGGAATTAAAGATATATAGCCTTATGTTTTATATAGAAAGAATGTAGCTGAAGGACGTACACCATGCAAATGTGTGATCATAAAGCTATTTAGCATTTTGGAGATATGTAAACCTTGTATATAAATAGAATTTAGTTGCAATCTAAAATGGTTTACCTCAGATATAGGTACACACAAGGAAAATGTGAAGTTTAGTGAGGTGAACATGTTTTATTGGTAACCAATATCTAAATAACGAAATTTAAATAGTTCTATAATTTATGACAAAAAAATATAACACCTGCAATAGAAGAGATGAAATAAGAAGGTGTAGGCATACCTTCTGCATAGGGTGTGATGTAGTATGACCACAATTACATCTTGCATATAAAAAATGATAAGGAAGAAAATTTAGAAATGGTGGAAATTCTATATGCATGGAAATGAAGAGGGAAAAGAGAAGCAGTACAGTTACCGTAAAGAATAGCAACATTTCATGATGATGGCAATGAAAATAATTGTTGGAGATGATCCTCTTCTTTGATTCATAGTGCACTGTAATTGTTGGCATGTATCCTACAATATCTAGCAAAATAGAAAGGAGGATCTATGCATAATGTTAAAGAACCCAGTTCAAATGAAGAATTTAGTTGTGTACATAGGAAATATAAAATGGAACACAACAAAATGAGGCTTTCTCTCTACCCTACCATATTGGGTCATGGAGCCTCATGCACTGTCACCAAACGCTTGAGCAAGAACATACATCATCCACCACTTTGATGAATGGTGAAATCAATATTCCTTATCATACTTAATATACAGTTTATAGTTGAAAGAAATAATAACATATATACATATCTACACATAGGGAAAATAAAATGAAACACAACAAAAGAAAGCCTGCTCTCCACCCTACCATATTGGGCAATGGACTGTCATAGCTTGTTACACATATATATCCATAGGTGGTATTCAAACATATGAATTTTATCTTCATCTAATGTTAGAATCAAACACAACGAAATGAGGCCTGCTCTCGACCATACCTATATATCAGTGCAGATTTTGTTTTCTAAGCATATATATAGGATTTGCATGCCTTGGATACATTTGTAGGGATTTTTTGCTTAGATATATATAGACACAAAAAAAATGTATGAAAATGTATTCATGTGCAATTACATGTAGACAACAGGTAACAAATGGGCAATAAAAGGTCATGTGACAACTAAAAGGGATAGGCACCCTTACAGTAAACAAGGACGCGAGGACCAAGTATTCAACTTTGACATTATTAACAGTGAACATATTGAATTACAAATCACTTGTTTTGTGTTTTTTTGCATGGGGGGATGGTTGGTAAAGCAATAGAAAATTCTTCGTGATGACACCATTTATTGGAGTGATGGACAATGGATTTCCCCTGTGTGCAGATATGTATGTATGTCATAGTAGATACAAAGAGCATTGATACATACTGATCCCTATGTTTATTCTATTTGTACATTCTTACAATGATAAGTTGTATTTTAAGTGTTATATGGAACATTGATGCAACCATTGACCACAGTGATAAACAATTCAATGTGCAGATTTGGATGTATTTCCTAGTAGATGCAAACAACATTGATACATACTAGCACATTTTTCAAATGATAAGCTGTATTTTGAATGTTATATGAAATATTGATGCCACCATTGTTCATAGTGGTGGACAATGTATTTCCCCTATGTATAGATATGTATGTATGTCATAGTAGATGCAAAAACCATTGATACATACTGATCCCTATGTTTATTTTATGGCACATTCTTGGAATGATAAATTGTATTTTTAAACTTGTTATATGAAAGATTCATGCTTGCAAAAAAAGGGAAAAGAATTATATCACAACTGACACTTTTGTAGTGCTTTTGCAACCATCACCCCATGCAAAGAATACAAAATAACATCCAACCACCTTCACAAAAATTCCACAATGGCTAATCGCACTTGCACCTTCACAGAAGCTTTCCCTCATCACAGATGTTCACTATGTTTTTTGAGGTTTTAAATGGTAGGTATTACTTACAAGTAGTTGGTTGTTTGGAAGAACACATACTACAAGCACAAGAAGGTATGTAATAGCCAGACATAGTAACACTTGATAGAGATGAAGTGACCACATGTAGAAATCCTAATGAGAGATCATTAATAACAATTTTATGATACCATTATGCTAAGTCATGAGGGTATAGATGAGGTTGATATAAATATGTGGCTACATGTAATTTGACACATGTTGTGGATTATGTTTGCCCTTTGTTTTTACCAAAAGAACTTGAAAATCCTAAGCTTGAGATAATTACTTGACACAAGAATAGACACCGCATGTTTCAGTTAACAAAAGCAATTTGAATAAATGCATGATGCTAGTCTCCAACAACAAAACTACAACTATCAATTGAAACATATGTACCCGTTCTTTTGTCAGATGTTATGAAAATTCTCAATGAATAGAGACATGGCTACATGATGGCAAGTAGCAATTAATTTATGTGGAGAAGTTTAAGTATAGACATACAAAAAAAAGCAACTACCTTATGAAAAGAATAAACATAGGAAGGAGTATATATGAATGTTCTCTATGTTTGATCTCACATACATACATATCTACACATAGGGATGAATATTGGCTATGACATGCAAAAGATGGAAAAAAATTATCATAGCTGAAACTTTTGTATTGCTTTTGTAACCATTTCCCCATGCAAAAAACACAAATTAACCTCCAAGCACCCATTTCTCACAACTCTGATAGCATGGAAAGCCAAAGAATGACAAACAACAATGGTTGATTAGAAATTGAATAGGCTTTTGCTATGTTTTCCAAGGATTTAAATGGCAGGTGTTATTACAACCATCACCACTTCATGAAAAGCATACCAAAATTAATGTTGATTCCAACCAACGTTTAACATTGCTGGCTTTCTCTACACATGCGTGAAGGAGCCTGACATGTTTTTCCCAACCAATGGCCAAAGAGTTTAAACCCGGGAAGGATAACATTCCCTATCAGTGCACCAAACACTTCTAATTAAAAAATAAAAAACATCCGCCACCTTTTTCTTGACTAGGAGCCCAATGCCAAAAGGGTTGAAAATTTGATTTATGGTTTCCATGTAGTGGCAATAGTTGGGAAGCAATTAAATAGTCTAGATATATGTTTACAAAGAAAAATTTATACAAGTATAAATGCATCTAAATTTTATAAGTAGACAACACACATATATATCTGTAGGTGGACCTGTCAATATAGAAATCATGATGGGAGCAAAGGAAATAAACATCACTTGGCACAAGCTGGCATGGAAATACCACTCATCTACATCTGATTTCACATATTTACATTGCTGCACATAGGGATGAATGTTGTCTGTGGCTAACTTCACAAATATACATATTTGCATAGGGAAAGTAAAATGGAACAAAACAAATGAAGGCCTTCTCTCCACTCTACCATATTGGGTCATGGAGCCTCATAGGCTCTCACCAAACCCCTAAGAAAGAACATACACTACCCACCACTATGATGAATGGTGATATCAATGTTTCTTATTTGGCTTAATATAAACCCTATTATTGTAAGAATTCCATTTTGAGGAGGAAACAAATAACAACTATCTTCTAAAAACAATAAACGCGGGGAGGAGTATATGTTGTCTACATCTAATTTGACATACATACATATCTGTACACAATAAAAGGAAAATGAAACACAACAAAAGAAGCACATACTTTTTTGTGGCTATATATTTCCAAGCAATAGATTCCTATATATGCATCAAACACATGAAATAGATAAATTATATGCAGTTGGAAAAAAAATGTACAGTGATATATATGTATGTGGAGGTAGATGAAAATATATATGCATTGCTAATTGCTACTCAACAACTTAAAAACTAGGAAGGCTAATGAAAATTCTGACCAAAGTTCACACATATAGCCTATTGGCTAAAAGTTTCCATGTAGAGGCAATCATTGAAAAGCAATAAATATTATTTCATTTATGGTTTCCATATAGAGGCAATGGTTGCAAAGCAATAAAACATTCCAATAACAACATTGTTTCATATATGCTTTCCATATAGTGCCAGTGGCCACAATAATATTTCGAGTTCTATAGTTACCAAAGCAATTGAATATTTTATGTTATTTTCCATAAGGAATTATTGTTCTGCATCTTTACCTACTATCAATATTGTGAGCCACCACTATGAAAAGTTCTTTTGCAAACAACATACATACATATGCATACCCAAACTTGTCAATACATGTGAAAAGAAATATAGATAAGTTTAAATGCATATATATGTGCATGTTGCTTAAGCAGAGGAAATAAAAATCACTTGGAATAGCTTGTCACAACAACATTGTTTCATGTATGGGTTCCATTTATTGGCGATGGTTGCAATAATACCTTGTATTTAAAACTTACCAAAGTAATTGAGCAGTTTATGTTATTTTCAATAAGGCATTGTTCAATGCTGGGCTATAGATTGAGCTACACAACATACACAACAAACATTATAGGAAAGAACCATATGATATCCATATGCAACATGACATTATGCTTAGACATGGAAAAGTAGTAGGGAGAACATTTAAGAAGCATTAGATGCATGTACAAACATACACACTCACACATACAAATGCATTACAAACACATATATCTACACAAAACTCTATGTAGATATTGTATGTATTGAGAACATTCAAAATAAGATTAGAACAATAGAAATCAAATGAAAAAATTTCAATTACATTCTACATTTTAATCTTGTGCATTGATAGATTTTAATAAGCCAGAGTTAAGAAAAATCACAAAAATGTTGCACAGGCCATAGGGAATAGTCATCATTGAAGATTACATAGAATATATTACAAAAATAAAATATATTTTATGCAACTCTAAGAAAATGGAAGATAACCATATGTGACATCCCTTTATGAATGCAAAGGAAGGATGACATTTAATAGCCATGGATTCAATGGAGCCAACATTATAGCTAACAACAATTGTGGAGAGATAAGAGTATGTGAATTGAAATAGACAAGAAGTAAATAACTATATTGATATTAAAAAAAAGTCACAAATACATATAAAGACTGAAGTCTGCATGCATATACACATACAAATCCATTACAAACACATATATCTACATACATCTATATCAAAATGTTGTATGCACTCAGAAATTGAATTACATGCATACATATTTATGTATATGCATACGAAAATGTATACATGCATACAACCATGTCCACAAGTATATATAAGAACAACTGTAAATACTAATACATGTGTTAAACATGGCAACATAGCTATATTACCAAACAAAATAAAATAAAATGAGGAACATACACTTAAAGCGAAACAAAACTATAAGCGACATAAACAACACAAAAGAAAAGAAGTGTATCTTTTTTTGTTAAACATTATAAGTTATAGTCCATTTTCTTAATATATAACTAGTTAAATGAGTGTTGGAACAACATAACAACAACATAAATGAAAGGTCTTTTGATGTGACAAGTAGTCCAAAGAAAGAAAAGAAAACAAATGTCTAGTCAACAGAAACTATAACAAATATCCAAAGTCACAATTAGGCATGGTTGCTTGGCATTCAAGGTGGTACGACAATTATCTCTAGAGAGTCTTGCATGGCAGGGGAAATTGCAAACAAATTTGACAACAACAACTTGCACTCAACTTCAAAGTTAATTATTGCAACTTTGACTATTGAACATTATTTTAAGCCTTCTTTCTAAATTATAGGTCTAAGTTTTAATAAGAACAATGAAAAAAAATGAGGTGTACGTGGCACCATTGATAACAGACTCAATATTCATTGCAGCAGAAGACTCATATTGCAACATGTAAAGCTCTTTTATTGACATCTACAATAATCTTGTTGTAGCCTCATCAAAAGTAGTAGCCCAAATATTGCTCATGTGGTCTTCCATCTTTAGGTGCAACAAATATTGAAAGTCACAATCAACTATTGTTGTATAGAATTTAGGGCAGAACCACATATTTTTGGAGGACTCTTCACACTTTTTCTTGCATTGTTTTCCATTGGTCTGCAAGGGACATGCATCTTAACAAAATGCGTCAATTTTAATATATTAGACTATTGCCTTCACAGTGGCATGCAAAGTTTTTGGAAAGCCAATAAAATAATCTAAGATATATCCAATAGTGACTCTCCCATTTTCCAAAGCAACCTTTCAAGGCATTGTTCGGGAGGGCTCAATAGTAGGTGGCTCAATATGTCCTTATTGGATCAAGGGTCATGCTTTTGGAATGTTAGGATTTATGTATAGAAGAGTCCCTGCGGTTGAGTTCACAACAATTCCATTGAAATATCCAACACACATTTTTAATAGCAAGGATGAGAACCAAACCAGGGGTGTACAACCTTTCCAACTTGTCACCCTTTGCTTCCCAATTTGAGCCCTACAAATTAACACCGACACAAGAGGATGACAAATCATTAAGTTTAATAGTTTTGTGAATCGTTTCATACTGATCCTTTCTTTGAATAGTTGATACCTTTCCTACATGCACCACAACCCCAATAATATCAATCAAATTGTTATTGCTATAATTTTCAATTTCATTTATTGGGATGAATTTAAATACTTTGTCTGGCACAAAGGCCTCATCATCACAACATTTTATTATCAAGTTTTGATCCAAAATGTTTTCCATGTGGTTGTTCAACTTATTAAATTTCCTATCTACTTGTCTCACCAAGCCTTTTGACACATAATAAGTATGACCCACCTCAACCCTATCATAATACAATTCTACTATGCCATTAAAGAAAGTGATTCATATTTCTATTCCCTCATGGTCAATAAAGTTGAAGTTGAATAACTAGCCCTCGCGTCCCTGTTTACTGTAATGGTGCATATCCCTTTTAGTTGTTACCCAACCTTTTATTGTCCATTTTGTTTGGTAAATATTTGGCCCTTTAACATGGATGATATTTGCAGGAGAATTATGTTGTCTTGGGGATGTATGAATCCCAAATGTTGAGGCTCGTTTGGATGGGGAGGTTGCCTCACATCCAACTATTTGTTCTTCTTGATCTTTAAACAAATATCTAGGTTTTTCAATTAGCTGGAAATTTGACATTTTGGCATCTAAGGACAATATGCTAATTTCCTTGGAACCAAATGAAGATAAAATATTAAAAAAGGTGGTCCCCACAAACAAGAAAGCATAAAACAACAAGTATAGGGTAGTGAAAAACAATAGCCAACCTTGATTCCCACAACTTCCTACACATAGTTTGTCAAGCACAAGATGGAACCTATTTTCAATGTCCCTATAAATAAAAGGTCATTGTATTTTGTAGGAAAAGTCCCTATTTTCATGTGGGTTCCATTAGAGAGGACAACTTTGTAGTGGTCGACCGAGCTTTGATCACCTCCTATTTTTTGAAAAGACATTAGATGGAGAACCAAATATGGTACAACATTTCCACTATCAATAGATTGTATCTCATGTGTTGTCAAGGATGAATGTACATTTGTATCTTACAAGGAAGTTTTACTTATCCAAGCAAAAACAATGAGATGTTGATAGCTATGAGAGAACTCTAGAAACAAAAGCAAGGGAAAGAAGCAACACAAAATGAATGAATTATTGGTATCCAATAAACAAGGAAGCATAAAACAATTTTGACACATTTTAAAATTGCAACTTTTTTTTCTAACACATAGGTCACTCCCAAATGGCTAGCAAATTGAAAGGAAAAGTGAACATAAAGAGTTTGAATATAAATTAGTTAGAATATATTACAACAACTATTAATTCAAATGAAGCATATTCACAGTTCAGTGGATGCACATGGAAACGTGTCAATATAATTGTTAGTAGCAAAAATGAAACAAGGAGAAAAATTACAGGACTAGTGCCTGAGGATTGTTCATTTTCCTGGGGAGAGCCAGAGTCCACCGACATTGGTGGAGCTGCTCTTTTAAAAGCTAAGAGCTGCAATGATGGTGACTAACTACAAGCTCTATGACTTCAAAACACAACATGTTCTCTCAAATTTTTTATACACACATTAATAATATGATAGCAAAGGATTAATAAAAAAAGCTTTCAATGATTCATATAAGACTTAATATACAATTTATTATTCAAATTTTTTTGTTTCATTTTTTTAATCTTTCACTTTTTTTTCTAGAGACAACAACAATACAAGGAAAAAGAATACTTAAAAAAGAGGCTTAAATGTTCCTTATAACACTTAATATATAGTATATCATTGCAAGAATGCCATGTTGAGGCTCAAACAAATAACAAATATTTTTCCAAAATAATAAACATCAGGAAGAGTATGTAGGTACATTGGTTACATCTACTTTGACATACATACATATCTACAAACAAGAAAATTTAATATTTTTTCATATATCCATGGCTTCCATTCTATGGTGATGGTTGCAACACAATAAAATAGTCTATGTTGTTTTCCATAAGGCATTGTTAACTGTTGTTCTTTAGCTTTGGCTATATTGTTTCATTTTCGATACACAATAAAATAGTAAATGTTATAGAGTTTATGTTGTTATCCAAAAGGAATTCTTGACTATCATTGCCACTCATTTTATTTCCCCCATGTGCAGAAATCTACATATTTGATATTAGATGCAAAAACCATTATTATAGAACACTTAAAATACAGCTTAAATGATTCCAAGGATGTCCCAACAGAATAAAGATAGGGATCACTATGTATCAATGTTCTTTGCATCCACTATGACATACATACATTCCTGCACATAGGGGAAATATATTGTCCATTAGTGTGATTAAATGTTTGTACAATTTTTGATAAGGAATTGTTGGCTATCATTCTATGGCTTTACTTGAAATCACAACTATGAGTAAGGAGAGCAAGCTTCTGTGAAGGTGCAAGTTCGATCATACATTTTCAAGCTATTGTCAAGCTAGGAGTAGGTTTTTTTGTGTTTTTTTGCATGGGGTGATAGTTGCAAAAGTAATACAAAAGTGTTAGCTGTGATAATTTATTGCGTATTTTTGCAGACGCTAAAAAAAGCAAGGAGCAAAGAGAAAGAAAGCGAGAAGAGGTACACTTGAACCAAGCAGGAAGAGGTGCAATTTGAAAAAACCCTTTGTATTTCTAGTTGTTCTTATATATACTTGTGGACATGGTTGTATGCATGTATACATCTACATCTACATACACAATTATGCATGTAGTTCAATGTTCTCAGTGCATACAACATCTTGATATAGTCATGTGTAGACAAATGTGTTTGTAATGCATTTGTATGTGTGTGTGTGTGTGTGTGCATGCATTTTCTACATGTATCTTTCAAGTCATGCACCTATGTATATATAGATATGTCTAATTTTTAATATCAATATAGTTATTTGTTTCTTGTTTTTCTCATTTGCTACATACTCTTATATCTCCACAATTGCTATTCACTATTTTGAATGCTTATACGTATGTGTGGTTGTGTATGTTCCTATATGCATTTTCCACATGTATTGCTAAAGCCACAACTCAACAATCACCAATTCCCTATGGAAAATAGTGCAAACTATCACCGCAAGCCACACAAAAAAACTAACAATTCTATATTGAGAAGAGCATGAACTATTTTATTACTTTACAACCATTGCCAATAGACATAAACCATACAAAAAACATTAAATTATGTCTTTCTTTTGTTGCATTTCATTTTATTTTTCCTGTGTGTAGATATGTATGTATGCAAAATAAGATGTAGACAACATTCATATAAAATCATCCCTCTATTTATTGCTTTTCTAGGATACTTGTTATTTTTTTTGTCCTCAAGAGGAATTCTTACAATAATAGGCTTCATATTAAGCATAATAAGAAACATTAATTGCCACATACAATGTGCTGGAAAGCTTTTTGAAGTTAGGAAAATAGCATAAACTATTTTATTACTTCAACTTCGGTTATATTGTTTCATATTTGATTCACAATGCAATAGTAAATGTTATAGAATTTATGTTGTTATCCATAAGGTATTATTGATTGTTGGTCTATATATCTAGCTTTATTGTTTCCTTTCCGATAAGATGTTGTTGAAAAATTCACAATGCAATAGTAAATGTTATAGAATTTATGTTGTTATCCATAAGGTATTATTGACTGTTGGTTTGTAGATCTGGCTATATTGTTTCCTTTCCAATAAGATGTTGTTGAAAAATAGAATTTTCTAGGTTGCTGTTGAAATTAATATTGTTTTATTTAAGGTGTGAGTGTTGACATGCTATCGTTAGGTCCTAGCACTTTAGTGAATAAACTCATCACCATATCGACTGGGCAGTGTCCACTGACTATATGAAATAGAAGACATCTCACTTCTCTCTCTCTCAAGTTCCCTAAATAATAGTCAACTGAATAAAAATTTCTAATCTAAAAGGGCCTCTAATCTTGAAAGCAATAAATCATCTACCTAGAAAGCATAAAAATGATTCAAACTAGAAAATAGAAACTATGAATTTGAAAAGCATCACCACTAAACTAGAAAGCATGGAAATGATTAACCTAAAGAATGCATAAATTACTGAACAAGTAAAGCATGTAAATAAATTAGGAAACATTTATATAATGCAAAAGATAACAATTTAGCTACTAACATGAAATGATTTTCAGAATCAGCTGATGAAAGGTGCTTCAGACATTCAAATGTTAAGTTTAGAAACTACAAACTTAGCTATAACCTATAGGCTTGACACTTATAGCATAACATATACTCATGAAAATGGATTACAACTTCAACTATTATCTACTAAAAGAAAATGCAAAATAAGAAATAAAATACTTATCTATCTATCTAGAACCCTCAAGTGGCCAACTCTTAGGTGTGTCTACTGCTACCTCAAATCACATGTGCTAAAAATTCTCTAAGTTACTTCATTCCAAAGACTTAATTCATATTACACAATGATTTAAAGAGTGGTGGGAGAAATCATATTCATATGGTAGATTTTACTCAAAAGACAGATTGGTAGCATAACGATAATTTTCTTCTCTATTCATCATTTGTAACAGTTACATATTTATATGAAAAACGATTAACAAAAATCCTATTTTCTAGTCGATAGAGTCTTTTTAATAGATTTACAATAATAGAGGGACTTTAAATCACATGATATACAATATTAAAGAGGATCCCATGAGCCATAAAGTTTTTGAAACTGAAAAATAACAGAATTATAAAGACTTGGCCCAAAACGCGTGCTCTTGGAATTCTAGTGCTCGCTCACTTGTTTTCAAAAGTATGAAGATCTATGTTCATTTCCCTTTTTATTGGAATGGTGATTAGAAGTGGAGTTGACCTATGAAATACTCAGACTAAACCATTAAATCAACATAAGTAAGCTTAATTTGCGTAACTTCAAGTAAATTTTGCACGCTTATTCATAGAAAGAGAGCAATTATTTTTCCTAAAGGTGATCAATTGGTAGGGTAATTTAGGCTAAAAGGTTTAAATATGCATGTTGAGCCCATTATGTTGATGAGGTTATTTTTACCTCATCATTTCCTCCCCTTCCTAAGTCTGAGCAGGTTCTCCTCCTCTCTGATGTTCCCCCTATCCATCATTCCTCCTATTCATCTCCTCATACTTGGCACTGAGATTATACACATCATCTACCTCTGTGTCCAATATCTTTGGGTTCCTCAAGAATTCTTGATGAAAAGAGACTCTTTTTTTCCACCTAGCAAAGTTGTCCTCACTTTGGTCTAGATTGGTATATATTGAAGGAGGTGGTGAAATAAGTAAGGGGGTTATGTACCTCATACCAATCCAGTTAATCTTTAATTCTTCAAGAATTTTGGCCAAAGCCACTACTCTTCGATAGGGCCATCTAATATTAAGAGGTGAAATTATTTCCCTCTTCTTGAGATGCATAGGAAGAGGGGTATACCTCTCTTCAAATGAATGCCATGCAAGTCCTATTAATTGTAGCCCTTGTTCTTGAAAGTGATCATGAGACAGCCAAAGGTTGTTATTGTATTTGAACTATACTCCCTTTTTAAGTTTGACACCAAAAAACTGAGCCTTAAAAGAGAAAGGCTTCCTATGAGGGTATCTCATTTGCAACCCTATAATCTTTTTTTCCTGTGCATATTCTCTTGATCTATCTTGCCAGTGAAGTTGATTTTTCATAGTGTACAGGAATGATCTCAATTCTACTTCTCCTACAAAGAAGTTAATAAAGAAATATGTATACTTTTCTAAGAGAAAAAATTGTGAACAAAGAACTCACACAATTTTTTTTGTTTGTTTAGGGAGTTACTCAACAAATACTTTTACAAATTCTTTGTCATCAGGGTCATGAGGCTAGTTTTGGTGAATTCTTTGCAATTTCCATCTTAAGAGTTGTTCATTAAGAAACATGGAGTATAGCCTAGATGGTATTCTATAGGCTAATAATAATTCACCAATTTCATAGGCATCCTATTTACCCCTATATGCCTGATGCTATTATTCTCAAATTCCACATCCTTCAAGAGGTAGCAATGCTCTATCCATTTCATTAGTATTGGGGGAATGCGTACTTGGGACCAATCTATAAGAATAGGTTTGGTTTGTGTCCCCTTTGATTCCATGATTGGTTGAGTGTCACTCTCCTACAAACTTTGTTCTAGCTCCACAATTTTACTCATAGAGGCATTTAATTCAATTTCCTATCTATTCTTTTCTTCAAAATCACTGGATAATTGCATAAAATTATTTTTTAAATCTTGAATACACTTATCTTTTTCACATAGAACAATCTGATGTTGCTTACCCTATTGATTCCATTGTTGAATCTGGTATTGTATTTTTTCAATAAGTTTATCATTTTCCTCCATTTGTGCTGTTAATTTTGCATTTTCTTGGTCTTTTTTATGTACAATGGCAATTTGCACCTCAATTTCTTCTTTTTTCTAATTAATTTGTGTTTCGTCATCCTACAACCTAGCTCTCAACCCTATAATTTTTTCCTTTAACTTCTCTAATTCTTCATTTCTTTGATTGGACTCTACATCCCCTATGTCCATAGAGAAGGATGCATGAGAAATTTCTTCATTAGGATGAGTCACATTTTCCTCCTTAGTGTCTTTAGGAGGGGATGAGTGAGGCACTTCTTCCAATTTTTCATCATCATGACGTACATTTTCTGCCTCAATGTTCTCAGGAAAGGATGAGTAAGGCACTTCTTCTATTTCTTCATCAATATGATGTACATTTTATTCAACTTATGGTATACTCCCTACTCTATGAAGGAAATGAGAGAATCCTCCCATAGGTTTATCTTCATTTTGGTCTAAATGTGGCAATTATATTTTCTCCCCTTCATGTTCTTTAGGTGATAGGGTTTCTTTGTCCTTTTCCCTAGGAAGTTGATCCCCTTGCTATTTTGTTTCATTTGTTACCTCATTATTAGGTGGACTATTAATTTCTACCACCTTTATTGGATTCCTAGCCTTCTTTATTTTTGAAGTACTACTTATGTTTGGAGGTTTAGTTTCATTGACCCCTAAAGATAGCTTTTTACTCCTCCGTAGAGGAGGAGTTGTTTGAAAAATAACTTTGTTTCTTTTTCTTTTGAGGAGGCTCCTCCTCTCCTCCATAATGTACAATTCCCACCTCCCCTTCTTGTCATGGGGTTTGTAATTCATCTGGAAAAGTTTCTAGTGCATCATCACTAGGAGCTATGGAGGTATGTTGGGATTTAGGGGCACCTAATGCCTTTGCGGAGGGTTCTTCTATAGACTGCTCTTTTTGTTTAGAGGATTCTCCCTCCTCAAGTAACCTCCCTGGCTCCTCATTTTCAAATTTTTGCAGAAACCTTTGCCACCACTTTTTAGGATTTTTACAGAAATGGTATTTACATATTAGCTATATCAAACCGTGACATTTAAGGGGCCCCATCCCAACTTTATACTTTTCCATCATAGAGGTGATTGAATGACAAGGGGGTCCCAAAATTATAGTAATTTTTCCCTCACAAGTGAAATATGTAATAATCCAGGCTACATCAGACCTCTAGGGTTCTAGAAGAGACATTCTATGGATTTCCTTATTCTACCCACTGATGCTTATAGTCATTATAGGTTGGGGTTCCCCTTCCGTATGAAATAATTCTATTAAATCCTGATAAGGAACATGGGCATTTTCATTCAAATTAATTTCTTTATTCTTGAGACTGGAAAGACAAGCAATGATTTTTGTACTTACTCATAATTGTTTTCCACGCACCACAGTCTTCCCATCTTCCAAATTATTGATGTATTCCTTCACAAGCTACTTTGTGTACCCTTCAAATTATTTCATGAAGTCCAACCATCCAACTCTCTGGAATAATGCTGTTGTGTTGCCTAATGCCAACATTGACACTACAGAAGTTGGCTCATACTTCTTTTTAGCACCTCCCATTTCTTTTTGTTTCCTGGCAAAATTTTGCAGAATTATGAAATTCTTTCTTCACTTAATTACATATGGAAAAAGAGTTCTATGTTGATATACTCAACAGGGAAGGAACTAATTACCAGCTTTCTTGTCACCTTACTACATAATTATGATGACCTTTCATGGGGAATTACAACTATTGTCATACTCTTAACAATTGTGTAAAGGGTACAAGTTTCAAAATTACAAGGACATATCATGCCAATTAATTATCCTTTATTCAAAATAAGTACTAACCCTTTAAATAAATAAATTCACACATACCTTAAGTACTATCATTAGATCGAACGTAAATCACTTGTGCTGACGTAATAGTCATATGGTTGGAAAGGGTGCAAAGGATAATAATGATATGGATGGGATGGTTGAAGTGATGGAGGAAATTATTATGAAAAAATGGTAGCATAATAATCTTATTTATTATGGAAAGATTCAGTATTATGTGACAGAATAATTATAAGGGAGCAGATATCAAAGCAACATTAAAGGATGGGCGTGCATGAAACTTAGGAAAAATTAAAAATACTGGAAAGAAAAAATTTTATACCAAAAATCTAGAGCATTACTAAGAATATGCAACTGAAGTAGAGAAGAAGAGAGTTCTAGATCATTATAGAGAGATGTCATCGAAACATGTTGACCAAATTGAGGATCCCAGAGCATCACTGAAAAGATGTCATCAGGGAATCAATCAAGATTTTTGGAGCATTGCTAAAAGATGCAGTTGGAGCAACAACCAAAATTTTTGGAGCATCATCGAAAGATGTAGCTGGAGTAGCAACCAAAATTTCTAGAGCATCGTCGAAAGATGCAGCTAGAGTAGCAACCAAAATTTTTAGAGCATCGTTGAAAGATGTAGTCGGAGTAGGAACCAAAATTTTTGGACCATCTGAACATAATTTTGGAGCATTAGAGCAACATTTTAGAGCATCATTGAAAAGATATCACTGGAGGAAAGAGTAGTAGAATTCTAGAGCATCATTGAAAATATGTAGTCGGAATGAAGAAACAACAAAATTTTGGAGTATCGTTGAAAAGATGTAGCCAAAATGAAGAAAGTTGTGACATTTTTTCCTTGGCTTCCTAAAGCATTATTGAGTGATGCGTCAGAATGTAGGATCAAAGTGATGAGTGACACTAGTCTATTGCATAGATTCTAGAGCATTACAACAACAATTTTTAGAGTATTGCAACAACCATGCTGATAGATTCTAGAGCATTGTAGCAAGGTGCACTGGAATTGTGCTTGAAACAAGGCGAAGTCCTATAAAATAGAGACAAAATTTTAGTCAAGTCCAAATGTCAAAACCGATGAAGAAATCAAAGAAACATTCATAAATGGATTTATTTATTTATTGGGTTAACAAAACTATGTTGACCCTGCCACAACAGAGTCAATGTAGTGGATTTATCCATGTGTTTCCACCAATTTTGTAAACTCTTCCTTATTAATAGGTTTATTATAGAGATGTAATCAGTGCCCATTAACTAGGAGAGTTTGAGTATCACCATCAATAGGTTTTAGCTAGATTGAAGTGTTAGCAAACACTTATGAGATTTCGTATGGTCCAAGCCAGTGTGTCCTGAGTTTCCCTTGATGATCCTTATATCTGGAATCGAACAGTAATGCCCAATCCCTGGTATGGAATTCTTTCTCTTTGATGTGTTTATCATGCCAGATCTTATGTTTTTGTTGGATCAATTTAGTTTGATGGATGATTTCCAAACATAGTTCATCCAGTTCACTAAGCTATAAGACTCAATTTGGGCTTGTTTACGATCCATGCCCAATTCCATGGATGTCCTAAGGGTTTGGAGTTCAAATTCAATGGGCAATAGGGGTTTCTTCTGAAAGACTAGTTCATAGGGGCTATAGCCAATGGTTGATTTCCAAGTCATGTTGTAGGCCCAAACAACTTCTGGTAGTTTCCTAGCCCAGTCTTTCCTTACCGAGGAAACCGTTTTCGTCAAAATATTTTCCAACTCCCTATTAGTGACCTCAACTTGACCATTTGCCTACGAGTGGTAGGGTGAGGACTTCTTTTGACTTACTTGGAAATGATATGTGAATGCCAACAACACTTTGGACATAAATTGGGGGCCTTGGTCTATGACAATTGTCCTCAAAGCTCTGAACTTGAGAAAAATTCTATTGTAGAGGAAATCGACTACCTATTTCTCCCTGGCAATACGTAGGGCTTGCACTTCTTCCCACTTAGTTAGGTAGTCAGTATAGACTAGAATATACTCTTTTCCTTGTGAAGGAGGGTCTATTGGCCCAATAAAGTCCAATCCCCATTTTTTGAATGGTTAAAGGACTACCTAAGGCTGTAGGGGAATTTTGTTAGTAGTTGGCCTACCTACTCTTTGACATTCATCACATTAGCAAACATATTTCTTGATGTACTTTTGCATTGAGGGCTAGTAGTATCCTACTCCCAAAACCTTGTGAGCTATTCTTTTAGCAGAATAATGCCCTCCTAAAGGGTCATTATGACAGGCTCTCAAAATACTATAAGTCTCATCTTCCCTAACACACAATCATAAAACCATATTGGGTCCACATCGAAATAGGATTCCATTAATCCATTTGAAAAGGACACTTTCTGTAATGAGACGTTTCTTTTGTTTTGATGAAAAATGGGGTGGCACTTATGTGGTAGCCAAGTAATTTGTAATGTTGGAAAACCAATGGGTTTTAACATAAATGGAAAATAAATTTTCATTTGGAAATTCATCTTGTACTGGGGCACAATCGCCATCATGTTTAATATGAGATAAGAAATTTACGACTACATTGAATTTCCCTAGTTTGTCAACAATTGTGACATTGAATTCCTAGAGGAGAAGTAACCACCTAATTATCCTTGCATTTACCACTGGTTTGTTCATGAGATGCTTAATGGTTGAGTGATCAATATGCATTGTAACTTTATATCCCATGACATAAAGTCAAAATTTCTTGATTACATGGACTACAACTAATAATTCTTTCTTTGTTGTGGTATAGTTATTTTCTATTGGCGTCAAATTCTTGCTGATGAAATATATAGCATATTTCCCTCCATTATTATCTTCTTTCCCTAGAAATGCTCCAATAACATCATCAGATGTGTCAACATAAATGTGGAATGAAAGATTCCAATTAGGTCCTCGAAGGACAGGGGCAGAGATGAGTTTTTCCTTAATAATTTCAAATGAAGACTGACACTCAGGCATCCAAATGAAGTCTACATTCTTCTGAAGGAGAGAAAACATAGGGGTTGAAATCTTGCTAAATTTTTCTATGAATCTTTGGTAGTATCCTGTGTGCCTTAAGAAACTCCTAACATTAGTTTTTGTTTTTGGGACCTCGAGTTGTATGACTTCAAATTTCTAAGGATCAACCTTGATTCCTTCTACTAAAATATAGTGTCCCAATACTATTCCTTGTTCCACCATGATCCAACATTTCTCGTGACTTAGGGACAACTGATGATCCTCACACCGCTTTAACACCTTGTCTAGATTTGTGAGGGCTTCATTGAAAGTTGAACCATAGACAATGAAGTCATCCATATAGACTTCCATACATTCATTTACCAGCTCAACAAATATAGCCAAGATGGCCCTCTAAAACATGGCAGGGGCATTACATAATCCAAAGGGAAGAACCCTATATGAAAATGTCCCCCAAGGGTAGGTAAAGGTCATCTTATCTTGGTCTTCTGCTACCACCTGTATTTGGTTGTATCTGCTAAATCCATCCAAGAATGAAAAATATTTCCTCCTAGCCAAGTTATCCAACACTTGGTCCACAAATGGCAGGGAAAAATAGTCTTTGCTTGTCACTTTGTTAAGCTCCCTATAGTCCACAGACACTCTCCACTTCCCATTCTTCTTTGGAACCACAACCAAGGGTGACACCCACTTGCTGTCAAAAATTGGATATATAAATCCTACTTGCAATAGCTTCTCAATTTTAGTTTTAACAATTTCCTTGAGGGAAGGATTAAGTCTCCATTGTGGTTGGCAGACAGGTTGAACATCCTTAGTATAGATATGACACATGCACACACTAGCGTGTATTCCTATCATATCTTTATAGTCCCAGGAAAACAATTTAGATCTACTCATTAGGGTGTCAAACAATCTTTGTTCTTCCATCTCAGTCAACCAACTATTGATGTTCAAAGATTTTCCTGGCAGCAACATAATGGTTTTGACTCTCGAATGGTTGGATGTGATAGTGTATATAGGCCTTATCAAGGTGTTAAGTGGAAAACTGTGAGGTGTAATTTTATGAAGCTGAGCAACATTTGCAAAGAAATGGTAAGTTTTTGGGACTAAGTTCATCAAAGGACAAGGTAATCCAATAAAACTAGCAGTGCCAAATTCTGTTTGATCTATGTTGATTGGGTGTCCCAAGATTTCTTCTACATTTGACATCTCATCACTACTCGAATCAATGGAAATATTTTCCATGTTGTCATCCAATTCATCCTCTAATTCTTTACTATGTTGTTTAATAACTACCATGGCCAGTGAAGCCAAATTCTCTTGTCCATCAGGGATTTCTGGTTCATCTACCCATACTTTGTTGTGTTCAATAGGCTTGGCAGGAGGATACTAAAAAAAATGTTTGTTATTAGATCCATGTGAGATGGTCAGTCCTCCCTCTCTCCAGTCAATTTTGGTTGCAACCGTAGCCAACCATGGTTGTCCCAAAATTATTGGACAACTGTCTTTGGGCTTAAGTGATTCAATTATTTGGAAATCCACTGCATATTCCCATCCATCCACCTTCATGAGAACATTTTCAATATTGCCTTTGGGAATTTCTATGGATTAGTTTTCCATCTGTAAGACTATAGTGGTGGGGCATAGATAATTAAGTCCCAATTTTTCCATCACATCCACAGTCATTAATACATTAATGGTTACTCCAAGATCTACTAAAGCATTAGGTATTACTACCTCATTAACTATTACTGTTATAAGCGGACTTTCTAGGTCATCATATTTCATAGAAGAGGCTATTCCAGCTAACAAATCAACTAGGTACCCATTTATATGAATAGTGTTAATTTGTTTCAGTTTCCTTCCTACAGTCTTGATGCTCAATTGTTTAATCAACTAGTTTAACTTAGGGATCTCCTTAATCACCTATAACAAGGGAAATTTAATCTATAATTGCTTAATTTCTTGTATTAATGTAGTTTTTGTGGATAAGGCCAATTCCAGAGCATCTTTCATAGGAATTTATTTCCTAAAGACACTCCAAAAAGGGTGCCTTGGTCTTTCCTTTAGGCGCAGGGTCCTTAGGCATGGGATCCTTTGGGTGTTTAGTTGGAGACTCACTCCCCTCCTCCTAAGGTAGGCCAGAAGCTCCTGCTAAAGATGGTAAGTTAGGCTTCTGTTGTATAGAATCTGGTATTTGTTCCATAGATGTAGGTGTTATCATGGTTTTTTAAACAAGATTTTTGATATGTTCATCGATAATTTCTTCAATAGCCAATTGTGAAAGTATTTTTCTAGACCTCAATCACAAATTTCCATAGTGTATGGTGTTAAGTCTAGTGACATTGTCTTATTCGACAGAATACACCAAAGTATTTGGGTAGTTGTTCTTTGGGTTCAGTATTGGTTGCATTGGAAGTGGTGGCTAGTTAACTTGTTCATTTTGTTGTGTAGTTTGAGGAGGTGGTAAAATATTTTGTTGATGGGTAGGCATTCTCCTGGGGCCAGAGTAAAATTGATGTTGAAGTTGATTCCATTAAGGAATGGGATTTTGAGGGTACCACTGTGGTTGAGGCTGATTGGGCCACTGAGGGTTACCCCAAGATTAATTTTCCCATTTTGGTGGTCCCCAAGGATAAATTCCCCAATTAGAAGGTACTGGAGGTGGTGCCTAAGGCCAGGGTGTTTCCCATTGACTGTTGTTCCAATTGGGTTGGGATCTCCAGTTAGGATTGGAATTCTGGCCATTGGAAAACTTGCCTCCAATTCTTTGATTAACAATGTTCACTTCTTCCTCAATTGGAGTTGTTATTTTCTTGGAATTTTTGATGGAATTTGGTAGCTCACACTAGTCAGTGGGGTGATTTTTCTCATAGACTTGACAAATGTCAATCTTATGAACTTTGTCCAAGGGACATTCTCTTAACAAATGTTTGTTTCGGCATCTGGGACAATAGATGAATAAGGTTTTAGAGTTTTGTGTTTTAGCCTATATGTCATCTAAAGTGGTGTTTAACTGGATGAGAATGTCAGTATTGAAGTTGGAAAGCTCTTCACGAAGTTTTCAAATGTCACTGGATCCTCTAAAAAGGGAAAACTTCCTAATTCCTCCTCAAGTTTGAGAGAAATTCTGACATAGTTCCATAATATCATCCAGTCCCAGTTGGGGCACGTCTCCTTTTCCCATTAAGTCCAAGCTCCTACGAGCGTCGTCATCGAGACATTTAAGGAATAAGGTCTTTAAGATATCAAAATTTATAACTTCTCCACCATAATGTTTAGATAAGAAGATGAACCTATCTAGGTAATCCTCTAAACTTTCATCCTAATTCTGCCTCACTTTGAACAACTCTTCCTTCCCATCACTAACCCTACAGTAACTTTGGTACTTCTCCAAAAAGGAAGACTCCATCTCATCCCAGGAGGTTATCTACTAAGAAGGAAATCCCATAAACTAATGCATAGCTAAGTCTTTCAAAGTGGAAGGGAAAAGCTTTAGTTTCTGATTATCATTCTTGTAGTCATATGTTTGACACAAGACTTTAAAATCAAATAGAAAATGATTAGAGTCCTTTGTAGAAAAACCTTGAAAGGTTGGAAAAATGATGGGTGAGATTTTTTTCATTGTCGTATCGTCATCCACATCAATAGCAATAGGATAAGTGAATGTGCATGGTGGAGGGCTATCATTATTGTTTGTAGCATTTCTTCGGTCACCCATGGTGTTGTTGAAGATATGAGTTTTTTCCCAAGTTTTCTTAGTTGGGCATGGTTCAGGAGTTTGCAAAGGAATAAACTCCTCTAAAACTATAGGTTTTCTTTCCATAGTATGTGGGAAGGACTCAGGTTGACCCTGTTTGGTCAATTCCTCCATAAGTTCTTGATCTGAGTCACCTCCTCTCCACTTGTTGTTGGTACATCAACTAGGGGGATTTTTGGTATGAATATTCTATAGGGGCCTTGTTTCTTGACCATGCAAGTAAGAATCTAAAGAACTATTTCTATCCCTAAAAGAGGTGTTCAATATATCTCCTACTAACACTAGAAAAAGGAGTCCCCAACAATGGTGCCAAAAAGTGACAAGAGTTCATTAGGTCCTAGCACTTTAGTGAATAAACTCATCAACATATCAATCGGGCAGTGTCCAATGACTATATGCAATAGAAGACATATATCTTCTCTCTCTCAAGTTCCCTAAATACTAATAAATTGAATAAAAAGTTATAATCTAAAAGGGCCTCTAATCTTGAAAGCAGTAAATTGTCTACCTAGAAAGCAAAAAAATGATTCAAACTAGAAAATAGGAAACTATGAATCTAAAAAGCATCACCACTAAAGTAGAAAGCATGGAAATGATTAACCTAAAGAATGCATAAATTGTTGAAGTAAAACATGCAAAGAAATTAGGAAACATTTATCTAATGCAAAAGATAAAAATTTAGTTGCTAACATGAAATGATTTTTAGAATTAGCTAAAGAAAGGTGCTTTGGACTTTCAAATGTTAAGTTCAAAAACTACAGACTTAGTTATAACCTGCAGGCTTGACATTGACAACATAACATATACTCATGAAAATGGATTACAACTTCAAATGTTATCTAATAAAAGAAAATGCAAAATAAGAAATAGAATACTTATCTATCTATCTAGAACCCTCAAGTGGCCATCTCTCGGGTGTGTCTACAACTACCTTAGATCACATGCACTTAAAATTATCTAAGTTACTTCATTCCAAAGATTTCATTCATATTACACAATGATTTAAAGAGTGGAAAAAAAACTCATATTCATATGGTAATTTTTACTCAAAAGATAGATTGGAAACATAATGATAATTTTCTTCTCTATTCATCATTTGTAATGTTCAGTTACATATTTATATGAAAAACAACTAACAAAAATCCTATTTTCTAGTTGATAGAGTCTTTTTGATAGATTTCCAATAACAAAGGGACTTTAAAGCCCATGATATACAATATTAAAGAGGCTCGCATGAGCCACAAAGTTTTTGAAATTGAAAAATAACAAAATTATAAAGACTCGACCCACAACATATGCTCCTAGAATTCCGATGCTCGCTCACTTGTTTTTAAAAGTATGAAGATGTGCGTTCATTTCCATTTTGAATGGAATGGTGATTAGAAGTGGAGTTGACCTATGAAATACTCAAAGAATAAACCATTAAATCAACATAAGTAAGCTTAATTTTCCTAACTTCAAGAAGTAAATTTTGCATGCTTATTCATAGAAAGAAACCAATTATTTTTCCTAAAGGTAATCAATTGGAAGATAATTTAGGCTAAAAGGTTTAGATTTTCATTTTAAGCCCATTATGTTGATGAGGCTATTTTTACCTCATCAAGTGTGTATGTCTAATATGAATTTTCAACATGTATCTTTGAGGTGATGCGTTTAAGTTATTGATATTTGAGCTATTTATGTGTCCTTCACCTTTTTGTTTGCTAGCCATTTGGGAGTAGCCTATGTGCTACGGAAAATGGTTCCAGTTTTTAGATGTGTCAACATTGCCATGTGATTTCTTCTTTATATTTAGCAAAAATCTAATTTTTTTTGCTTCTTGCTACAACAGCTTATAGAAAATGAAACAATATAGCCTTTTCAATAGTCTCTTATCGAAAATGAAATAGTATACCCTAACCTAGAGAACAACAATCAACAATGCCTTATGGAATCTATGTTGTTTGCATCTGCTATGACATACATACATATCTGTGCATAGAGGACATACATTGTCCACCACTCCAATCAATAGTGCCATCACCAAGACTTTTTTATTTCTTTTGGAAAGTGAGAAGATGTGCATTTGAAGCAAGTGGGAAGAGGTGTGCGTGGAGGTGCATATTGGAAAAACCCTTTATAGAGTATTTCAAAAATAGTTCATGTTAATTTCCATAGGCCATTGTTCATTGTTGTTCTCTAGCTTAGGGTATATTGTTTCATTTATGCTCTTCGTGTAGCCACGATGGTTGGAAGGAAATATTGTTTTTTTTTGCATTGGATTATTACTGCGAATTGTTGTGTTTTGTGGGTTTTTTCATCTGGATCACTGTTGAAAGCAATATAGTTTCGAAAATAGTTTATGTTATTTTCCATAGAAGATTATTGATTGTTGTTCTTTAGCTTAGGGTATATTATTTCATTTATGGTCTTTGTGTAGGCATTATGGTTGGAAGGAAATATTGTTTGTTTTTGCATTGGATTGTTACTATGAATTGTTGTGTTTTTATGGGTTTTTTCATCTGGGTCACTGTTGAAACCAATGTAGTTTCATTTATGGTTTGTGTTTTGTGGTGAAGGTTTTCAATGGGTTTGTCACTGAGTTTTTGATTTTTGTATGGTTTCCATGTAGTGGAAATGGTTGTAAGTAACACTTGCCATTTAAAACCTCGAAAGACATGGCAAATGTTTGCACAATTTTCAACAAGGAATTGTTGGGTGTGGTTTTGTGGCTTTACCTTCTATCAGAGGTGTGAGTTTGTGAACATGCAAGTGCAACTATCTATTGTGGAATTTATATGAAGGTGGTTGGAGATTATTTTGTGTTTTTTGCATGGTGCAATGATTGTAAAAGCAATAATTTTTTTTGCAAATATCGGTATAGATTTTGTTTTACAACAACATATGTAGGAATTGCATGCCCTAGATGCATTTGTAGGAATCTAATACACAAATATATACACACATAAAAGGTATGTGTGGGAATGTAATGATATATAGTTTATGTTATTTCTATAGGGCATTTTTGGTTTGCGTGTGGTGTTGATTGTTGCAAGGAAAACACTGATGAACAATGCCATGTACAGATTTGAATGTATATCACATCAGTTGCAAACAAAATTGAAACATATTGAAACATTGTTGGAATAATAATCTGTATTTTGAGTGCTATATCAAACATTGATGCCACCATCTTTGTAGAACTTCTTCCTTAAATAAGTTCTAAAAGCTTTTCAACACATTGTATGTGGGAAAATGTTTCCTATTATGCTTAATATAAAGCTGAGTATATATGAATGTTGTCTACATATAATTTTACAAACATACATATGTGCACATAGGAAAAGAAAAATGAAACACTACATTAGATGGAAAAACCTGCAAAGCACAAAAATTCACAATAACAAACCCATCCAAAACCATCGCAACAAAAGGTGAACTATACATCAAACAATATAGTATTTTGTAGAGTACAATCAATAATGCACATATATGTGCATCTAACTTCATGTGTGTATATATATATATGTATATATGTATATGTGTGTATATGTGTATATGTGTATATGTGTATATATATATATATCGGTGTAGCTTTTGTTCTGCAGTTGCATATATATGTGTTGCATGTGTTAAATACACCCTTTTAGTTATTATTTCTTTCAACCTCAAAAAAGGAGTTGTTAGAATGATAGACTGCATAGTAAGTGTAATAAGGAAGATTGATTTCACCATTGATCAGAGTGGTGGACAATGTATGTTCTTTCTTGGGGGTTTGGTGAGAGCCCATGAGGCTCCATGACCCAATATGGTAGGGTCGAGAGCATGCCTCATTTTATTGTGTTTGATTTTATCTTTCCTATGTGTAGATCTATGTGTTTTTGACATTAGATGCAAAAAAAATTCATATGTTTGAAGACCACCTATGGATATATCTATGTAATAGCCTATGATGATCCATGGCCCAATATGGTAGGGTGGAGAGTAGGCTTTATTTTGTTGCGTTTCATTTTATTTTCCCCATTTACAGATATGCATGTGTAAAATTAGATGTAGACAACATTTATATGCACAACAACCTCTATATTAACTGTAATAAAAAACATTGATATCACTATTGATTACGGTGGTGGAAATTGTATTTTGGTCTACCACTAATGAGACCAATGTTTCCTCTCACACTTAATATACAACCTACCATTCTAAGAAATCCTTATTAAGGCCTAGACAAATAAGAACTATCCTTAAAGATACACAAAAACAATTAAGAATGCCTTATCAACAAGAACATGAATTGATTTATTACTTTCCAACCATTGCCACTACACAAAAACCATAAATCAAATAATTTTTTCAAGGCCACAAAAGAACCGTCAACAATGCCCTATGGAAAATAACATAAACTATTTTATTACTTCAAGTATTAAATGCAAGGTCTGAAAAACTAGAATGCAACATATCAACCAATAAGAGAAATAGGTATGTACCTTTGAGTCATTCTATTATGCAATAATTGAATTGTGAACATATTATTATAAGTAAAACTAATAATATCATCTTGATTGAACCTTAAGGTCTTTATTCTGAAATTCCATGACTAAATCTTTGACTCTCAACACCTTGTTATGCTAATTAAGTATCATATGAACCATGAGTGGAATTCATTTTAATAAGAATTATATATTAAACAAAACATTATTTAGAAAGGAAAAAAAACATTCATATTTTTTTTTTTTGAGAAGATAGTTGTTATTTGTTTCATCCTCAAAAAGGAATTCTTACAATAATAGGCTTTATATTAAGCACAATAAGAAACATTGGTTACGACATATAATGTGTTCAAAACCTTTTTGAAGCTATTCAAGGAAGAAGTCAAATTATTTTCCCAAGATTTCCTTATAAAAAATGAAACAATATAGAAAAATCTAGAGAAGAACACTTAACAATGCCTTATGGGAAACAACATAAATTGTATAGCATTAACTATTTTTTTACGTTGCAACCATCACCAAAAAACAAAAGCCACAAATGAATGAATGATAGGTGTTATTACAACCATCGCCAGCACACATAAACCATACAACAATTAATGTTGATGCCAACCAGCATTTAATTTCATTGGTCTTCTCTATCCATGCAACAGAAAATCCACCACCCTCTTTCCAACACATGCCAAGTGCTTCTTTTTTTAATTTAAAAAACATCTACCACCTTTTCCCTGACCGCAGGAAGGCTTAAAAACTGATAATGTAGTACCCCTCCATTCTCACCTAGGATGTGTAGGTAGTCTGGCTAAGGAATCAGAAGAAGAAGATGGGACAAGAGCTTCTAATGGTATTTTTGTGAGTATGATATTACATTATGATTTCATTTAATTGGTGATGCTTTTATATAGATGCAGTATTAGGTGGTGATGCAATGAATTAGTAATTGTTCATGATGATATGATATGATTTGTTAGTTTAGAAATGATTAATTTATCGGTTGTACATTATATTGTTGGATATATGTGATGAAGGACAGTGTAGCACCACTCGTTCGCGGGTGCCCTGCTACGCTGCGATTCCTTCTCACAATACAATGCTTTGATTTTATATACGCATGCACATGTACACAACTTCATTGTATGCAGGGATTGTAGGTATATAGTCTCAATTCCACCTGCTTCGGCAGGACAGGGCGAGCACCAATAACCCAACGGCATAATGTTGAAACAGAGGTGGCAATGAAGTCATCCTGTCCCATGATGTCATACCGTCTTGTTTAAATAGTTGTGTGTTCTTGTAATTGTCGTTCTTTGTGGTCGTCATTTGTGTTATGTCGTATTTTATTAATGTTGGTATTTTATAAGCTGTGATTTATTTTATTTAAATGATGGAAATGATTGTTTATTTTAATGTTAGATTAAATTGTATTTAAATTTTTAAATGTTTTATTTATTTTTAAAAATCATGAATTTATTAAATGATAATTAAAATATTAAATTGTGTTTTATTATTATAATTAATTATCTTGTTGAGGATAATTGTTAGAATAAATTATTTAAATTAATTAGATAATGTGTTTTGCAAGTAAAGTTGTAAAAACGGAAATTAAAACAAAAAGTATTGAAAATAGAAAAATAAATAAATAAAAAGAATGAAAAAGTTGTGAGAACGAATGAGAATTCAGATCTGACTGAAAAGCTTGCTTTTAAAGAATTAATTTCTTTTATTTTGGATTTTTGGTGGGCTTTTGAGAGAATTGACAATATCTTTTATTTAATTAAGAATTTTTGTAAGTTTTTGACACACAGAGGTTTATTGAGACAGAAGTTGAAAAATAAGGGGTTATGCAATTTTGAATCTTTTGAAGTTTTTGAAAAGGTTATTTCCATTCTTTTGTTTTGAAATACTTTGAAAAGAGTCGTGGGATTAAGGTTTTGGATTTGAGCATGGTTTTCTGGAGAGGAGATTCGAAGCAGGAAGGAGGAGCTCTTCGTAGGGGCCGTCGGGAACAAGCTTCATCAAATTCTCGAGAGCGTAGGACTCCAGGTTCCACTCTCTTCTCTTGACTGTTTTTGAATATGTAAAAAGAATAGATTATAATTATTTGATTTAATATTAGTTATTTTAAAATGTAAGTATTTGTTTTTTTTTTAATACTAGTTTTATTACATTTTAAAAATGTAACTTTCGTATTTGATTTCAAATGTTCAATAATGCTTGTATTTAGGTATTTTTATATATTTAAAAAAAAGGCATTATTTTATTATTTATTTCGGTTAAACAAATATTTAAAAAATAAAAAAATAGCCTTTAGTCGTGATTGTGGACTATATTGAGACAAATGTATTTGGTTATAATTAAGACTTGGAATCTTTTAATGATCAATTATTTGGTGTACTAATTTAGTTATTTGTTTGAGAATGAAAGTTAATGGTATAACCTTGCAAAATATAATGTGATTTTTCTTTTATGTAATGGTTTTCGTTTAGTGTGGTCTATGTGGGAACCCTATTGTTTTGCAACCCTTGATCTAGAGGCATGTTTAATTTTGAATGTTGTCTTCATTTTAGTTATACCTTTGGATTGAAAACTTATTGGTTTAATGCTTGGAAGGGTTGAACGGTTTTATTAAGACCTTTGGTTATGAGTTGTCGCGAGAGAGTTAATGCCTCACATTTTCCCGCTTTGAATATTATGCTTTATTTGTTTTAGGTCAACCCTTGCCTGGTTTTGATTTATGTTAGGGGTCTTATGGAGAGTGGCTATTTGTGGGGGTCGGCACCTCAGTTGGAGGAAGGGCCAGTAGATTCCAGGAGAGCTATGCGGTGACACTCTCCACTAGACACCCTTGTACTTGTTTCTTGTCGCCTCTGAATACTGTATTCTTAATGTTGTTTCTGATTCTTGTGGAGTTGAATTATGGTTGTTATTCAGTTACTTGTTTAATTGATAATGCTTTGTTTAATTGTGATAAGTTTCATAGCTTTATCCTGTCATGTTTGATTCGTGAACGTTGATGGTTATTTCATTGTATATCTTGAGTTTGTTTATGTACTATGTTGTTCATGAGTCGGTTTGGCTTTCATGGTCGGGTTCTCTTCCTTGTCACCTCTGAGCATGGGGGGTGAATTATTTATAATTCACATGGTTGGGTGGAACGTGCTCCTCACCCGTTGGGTTCCCCATCAGCAGCCTATCTTCTTAGCATTTCTGCAGTTGGTGCCAATGTTCCTTTGTAATTCAGATTTCATTGTATTTATATTATCCCACACGTTTGGGAGATTGGATGTAATTATTAATCAAGAGCTTGTAGTGTAATATTAAAATGATGTAATAGTTAGGATCAATTGTAATTTGTTAAAAGAGATTTATTGTAATTGTATTATGTGATGTATTAATATTCTCACTCTTGGTTATTACATGTATTCTTATTCATGGTTTATAATATTAATAGTTATGTTGTTATCTTTTGTTTTCGTTGTTAGTTATTTGTGAAGTAACCTCGTGTGCCCCAGAGAGCTAAGCGTAATAGTACAATGTAATGTGTTATGTGATTATGGTTAATGTTTCTTGCATGTTTACTTGTATTGTTTCAAAAAAAAAAATTATTTGCTATGTGTGTGTTCTCTGGGGTTTGCACGGCGGGCGTTACAGATAAGGCTAACAAAAATTCTAACCAAAGTTCATACATATAGCCTATCAGTTAATTAACTAGTTGGTTACCTTGCAACCATCAACACAAAATGGAGGCCACAAATGAAACAATATTGGACCCAACAATAACCTAGATGGGAAAACCCACAAAACAGTCTTTTTTCAATAGCACCCCATTGAAATTGAAATGATAACATCAACTATTTTATTGCCTTGCCAAAAATGAAACAATATAGCCACATCTTTGTAAACAATGCCTTAATGAAAATAACACAAACTATTTAATACCCTTGCAACCATCGAAATTGTACATAAACCATAAATGGAACAATATAGGTCTCAACAACAATCTAGATGGAAAAACCCACAAAATAGTCTTTTTTCAACAACACCTTATAAAAAATGAAACAATTTAGCCTAAGCTATTTTCTTGCAACCAATGGCACCACACACAAACCAACAATGACCACTACAAAAAAAAAATACATAAATCAAACAATATTGGTTTCAACAATGACCTAGATGCAAAAACCCACAAAACAAAAAAATTCACAGTGACAAAGCCATGCAAAACATATGAATGTTGGTTTGTTACTGTGAATTCGTTCCATTCTGCACAATTTTCATTCTTCTCAACATCTTATAAAAAATAAAACAATATAGCCTTTTCAGTAGTACCTTATACAAAATGAGACAATATAGCCTAAGCTAGAGAACAACAATGAACAATGCCTTATGGGAATCAACATAAACTCTATAATGCTAGCTTACAAACCCATGCAAAAATATAGTATTTTCTCAATAGCACCTTATCAAAAGTTGAAACAATATACACTTTTCAACATAGCCCTATAAAAAATGAAACAATATCAAACAATATTGGTTTCAACAATGACCCAGATGGGAAAAACCATCCAAAACCAAAGCCAAAAAATTCATATCATAAATGAAACAATTATGGTTTTAACAAACAATATAGTCTCTTCTCAATATCGCCTTATCAAAAATTGAAACAACATAGCCTTTTCAATAGCACCTTATCGAAAATGAGACAATATAACTTAAGCTAGACAACAACAATCGTCAATGCCTTATGTAAATCAATATAAACTATATAATGTTAACTATTTTATTGCATTGCAACCATAGCCACAAAACAGAATTGGTTTCAACATTGACCCAGATGTGAAAACCTACAAAACACAAAATATTACATGAACAAACCCATGCAAAAATATAGTCTTTACTCAACACTACCTTATCAGAAGGTGAAACAATATAGCCTTTTCAACAACACCTTATCGAGAATGAAACAATATATCCTAAGCTAGAGAACAACAATCAACATAAAATGTATAACATTAACTATTTTATTGTGTTGCCACCATAATGACAAAACGGAAACCATAAATCAAATGATATTGGTTTCAACAATGACCTAGATGGTAAAATTGACAAAACACAAAAAATTCACAGTAACAAACTCATGCAAAAATATAGTCTTTTCTTAATAGCGCCTTATTGAAAACACAACAATCTATCCTTTTCAATAGAACCTTATAAAAAATGAAACAATATAGCCTAAGCTAGAGAACAACAATCGACAATACCCCATGTAAATCAACATAAACTATATAACATTAACTATTTTATTGAGTTGCAACTATATCCACAAAACACAAGGCATAAATCAAACAATATTCATTTCAACAGTGACCCAAATCGACAAACCCATACAAAAACATAGCCACATGACACAAACCATAAACAAAACAATATTGCTTTTAATAAACAATATAGTCTTTTCTCAACAACACCCTATTGAAAATGAGACAATATAGCCTTATGGAAATCAACATAAACTGTATAACATTAACTATTGTAAAGCCAAACAACAACAATCAACAATGCCTTATGGAAATCAACATAAACCACATAATGTTAACTATTTTATTGCGTTGCAACCATAGCCACAAAAATGGATCTGGTTTTAACACTGACCCAGATGGAAAAACCCACAAAACACAAAAAATCATAGTTAAAAACCCATGCAAAAATATAGTCTTTTCTCAACACCACCTTATCAAAACTTAAAACAATATAGCCTTTTCAACAACACCTTATAAAAAATGAAACAATATAGCCTAAGCTAGACAACAACGATCAACAATGCCTTATGGAAATCAACATAAACTATATAATATTAACTATTTTAAAGCTAGACAACAACAATCAAGAATGCCTTATGGAAATCAACATATACTGTATAAGGTTAACTATTTTATTGCATTGCAACCATAGGGACATAATGCAAGACATAAATCAAACAATATTGGTTTCAACAATGACCCAGATGGAGAAACCCATAAAACACAAAAATGCACAATAACAAACCCATGCAAAATAATAGTCTTTTCTCAACGGTACCTTATAAAAAATGGAACAATATAGCCTTTTCAACATAACCTTATCAAAAATGAAACAATATACCGTAAGCTACAAAACAACAATCAACAATACACAAAACCCATGCAAAACCATAGTCACAAAACACGAACCATAAAAAAAAAAATTTCTTTTAACAAACAATATAGTCTTTTCTCAACAACACCTTATCAAAAATTGAAACAATATAGCCTTTTCAACAACACCTTATCGAAAATGAGACAATATATCCTAGGCTAGACAACAACAATCGAAAAAAATCTATAATGTTAACAATTTTATTCCATTGCAACCATAGCCACAAAACATAAGCCATAAATTAAACAGAATTGGTCTCAATGATGACCCAGATGGAGAAACCCACAAAAATTCACAGTAACAAACCCATGCAAAAATTGAAAAAATATAACCTTTTCAATAGCACCTTATAAAAAATGAAACAATATAGCCTAAGCTAGAGAATAATAATCAACAATGCCTAATGGAAATCGACATAAACCATATAACATTAACTATTTTATTCTATTGCAACCATAACAACAAAATAGAAGCCATAAATCAAACAATATTAGTTTCAACAACGACCCAAATGGAGAAACCCACAAAACACAATAACAAACCCATGCAAAACCATAGCCACAAAAATGAACCATAAATGAAACAATATTCATTTTTACAAACAATAGTCTTTTCTCAACAACACCTTGTCAAAATTTGAAACAATCAACAATACCTTATCAGAAATCAAACAATATATCCTACCACAAACTATGAACCACAAATGAAACAATATCACAAAGGGTTTTTTTGATATGCACCTCTTCTCGCTTGCTTCAAACACACCTCTTCCCACTAGCTTTCTCTACACTACCTTGTTTCTCGAATGCCTGCAAAAAATGGGAAAAAAATGATCACAGGTGACACTTTTGTTTTGCTTTTGCAACCATTTCCCCATGCAAAAAACACAAAATAACCTCCAACCACCTTCATAGAAGCTGGAAAACGCTTGATCAAACTTGTACCCTCACAAAATCTTACCCTCATCGCTCACAACTCTAATAGCAAGTATAGAAATAGAACAAGCCCCAACAATGCCCTATCAAAAATTACATAGACATTCGCTATGTTTCCTAAGGTTTTAAATGACAAGTGTTATTACAACCATCGCTAGTACACAAAAACTATGCAACAATTAATGTTGATGTAAACCAACGTTTAATTTCTCCAACCTTCTCTATCCACGTGGTGGAAAATTGCTAACCTATTCCCAACTCATGCCAAGCATCTCCACCACCTTTTTCATGATCGCTAGAAGGCTGACGAAAATTCTGACCAAAATTCAAAAAACATCTGCCACCTTTTCCATGACTGTCGAAAGGCTTAAAAATTGGGAAGGCTGATGAAAATTCTGACCAAAGTTCACAAAAATAGCCTATCGGCTAATTAATGCATGAGTGTCTTAACAAAATCTTTTATATTTCATCTTAAATTTGATATCCATAGTAAAAAAATAATGATGGATCACTGAGTGTGACCCAAAAGGTAAAAACATTCACAATTGAATCCAAAAGCTTGCTCTAATTAAATAAAATAATTTCAAAGAATAGTAAAATAACTTTTAAGTAAATAAAATAGCTCCAAATTGATATTTGTGGACATTTAAAAAAATGCATTTAAGAGATCTATTCTAATTAATATATTTTATAAGTATTAAAAAAAAATAAAAAAAATCTTAAGGACATCTAAGTGAGAGGGGCCCAATTGTTGTTATAGCACTTGTGCTTATAATACCTAGTTTTACCACATATTTACACAATATATTGTAAATAAATAGTTCACATGTAAATATAAAAATAACTAAATGTTGGTCAAAATGGACCCATACTTAATGTTCACATAAGAACCTATGAATGTTATATATAAAAAACATAAATGCATTCATGAAGAAGTGAAATAAATATTTTTTTGTTTGAAATAAAATATCATAACTATCTACTATAAGTGTATCATTTGTAAAATAAAATGCTCATTTAATAAATCCACTCATTTAAAAAATTATTGTTATTATAGTGAAAAATATCAATCTTATGTGTACAACTATTGGGGTAGCAATGTACAAGCATTTAAGTATTTCATATTAATAGTTTGTCTTATCACAAATATAAAAGGTGAGCACAATAATATCATGTATTTTCTTATTAAATTTTGATGAAATAGAGGATCAAGCCTCATTCAAAACTCACAACAACATACAATGCATTTCAAAAAATATTTTAAATAAGACAAAAATCTGCAAATAGTGTTTTCAATTTCTCATTCAATCTTTCCTCAAATCACTTAATATCAAGCTAATTCTGAAATTACATTGTTTTTCAACCATATGGGCCAATGAAAAATATCAAAAATTGATATAAATCTGATACAAAACAACAAATATTAAATATACAAGTGGATTCCTTCAATCCAACTTCTTTTAACAAATTCTAACACCTACAACCTTCAATGGAAACCTTTGATGTAATAAACCATGATTCACCAAATTGTTTGCTGCTACACAAACATCCTCAATCCTGATATAAACTAGCAATAACAATTTCCACAACACTCCTAGGAAAATAACTACACTTGCAATAGTAACCTTCAAATTCTAGCCAAGAATAACTGCCAAAACATAGTCAAATTTTCCTGTAATCTTTAAAAATGAGCTCCCAAAGCTTCACCAACAAAAATCATGACCAATTTGGGAAGAAAAATCCCAAAATCCATCCCAAAAACCTTCCATAATATTAGAAATGCTTTCCTTAACCCACTCCCACCAAAATTTCCAAAATTGGAGTCCATTCCTAGATTTTAGGGCAATTTCCAATGTAACTCTGTCAACTCACCTTGAGTGCCCACCTTTGCATGCATCAATTAAGAAAGTTTTTAAATGGATAATTGAAAATTATAACTCCATCCAAATCCACTCCCAAGAATATTTATTGCCAATATTTTTAATATTAGACAATTTATAAAACCCCCCTAAATTGTCTCCACACCCCAAAATTGCAACAAAATAATAAAAAGGTGATTATTTAATGTTTAACTTAATCTAACTTTACCAATTACCTCACCAAGATAATTACCTACAAAACATTAATAAATTGAAGTAAAATATTATTTTGATCGATGCAAGATTGCTAGTCAACTACAAATGCTCTAGCATCAGACACCCAAGGTAGGAAAAAATTTGTGAATAGGGATTCACAAAATAGAGTTGAGTGGTAGTACCACCCTTTTAGATTGCAAGAAATCCTGAAGAAACTCCATCATTGAAACACGTGAACCAAAAATATTTTCTTTTTCCTCTTTTTCCAACATCTTTTTGAAACAAGATTCATGCTCCAACAAATATGCACTTCATTCTTCTCTCCTCTCATGGAATCATATCCACCATGATTTGTCCTCCTCCTCCTAATACCATACATTCTCCTCTCTTCTCTTGTGGGATTCAACCCACCACAAACCAACCATAGGTCCACCAAGTTTTACCTGCAACATCCTCTACAAATTTTATATCCAAATATGTATTATCCGAACAATAATCAAAATCTATTATATCCTTATACAAATCTGCAATTGTTACTCAATGGAAATTAGAAATTTCCATCTACATATTCTCTTCTTTTTTGACATCCTCTTATACACACCAAAGAAGGTATAGAATCATTATAACTAAATTCAAAATAAAAATATACCTCATTCTTGTTCGTTGCCCCAACATCTTTTTCCTCTTTATTCATTGCAACATCCATCTTCTCACCTCCAATGACAAGTTTTGTAAAATCCTCTTTGTGTTTATCCATCATTTTTCCTTCCAATTTTTTTTTATTCTTTCCATCTCTTCTTTAAACAAGAAATCTTCCTCTTCCTCACAAACTTTCTCATCAAACTTAGGACCATCCATATTCATAATTTTTTATTGCAAACCTTCTTCATCCACTTCACATAATGCACTCCATTCACATGCTATCATTGAAACTTGCACCTCATTATCTTCTCCATTTTTGTGGGCTGCCCCCACATATTCTTCCTTACATTCAACCCTTAGCAAAGGGCTGCAACACTCTTTCTTTCTAATCTTCTCTTTGCTATCCTCTTTTATGAAAAAAATATTCTTCTCGTATCTCTCATCCTATTCTCTCATGTCCTTAACCATCTTTTTCAATACATCTACTTTGGCCTTGAGCTTTTTAAATTCTTCATGATACTTCCTATTTTCCTATTATCCTTAACAAGAGATCGTCCTCTTCCTCACCAACTTTCTCATCAAACTTAGGACCATCCATATTCATAATTCTTTATTGCAAACCTCCTTCATCCACTTCACATAATGCACTCCATTCACATGCTATCACTGAAACTTGCACCTCATTATCTTCTCCATTTTTGTGGGCTGCCCCCACATATTCTACCTTACATTCAACCCTTAGCAAAGGGCTGCAACACTCTTTCTTTCTAATCTTCTCTTTGCTATACTCTTTTATGAAAACATTCTTCTTCTCGTATCTCTCATCCTATTCTCTCACGTCCTTAACCATCTTTTTCAATATATCTACTTTGGCCTTGAGCTTTTTAAATTCTTCATGATACTTCCTATTTTCCACTTCTTCCCAATATTTTTCCTAGAATAAAATTATTATGGTCTCCTCATGACCCATCCCATCATCTCAAGTATAGACTACCTCACATCTAACGATCTGTTTACACACAAATCACAAACACACCACCACAGGTCCTGGTACAAACTGCCTCACATTAGTGCTTTTGCCTACACACTCAGGAACTCCCACTCTGATACCACTGATGAATTAGAGAATCAAGCCTCATTCAAAACTCACAACAACATACAATGCATTTTATAAAATATTTTAAATAAGACAAAAATTTGCAAATAGTGTCTTCAATTTCTCAATCAAAATTTCCTCAAATCATATCTTGCAAAGAAATGGACTTATACCTTTTCCATTGTGGCATCTTGGAATTATTTTGGATTGGTGTTCAATTGCATCCTCCTCATAAATGACACAACCACAAAAATACTAATGAAAGAAGCAAATATGTGGGTTACACCAAACTATGTTGTTTTTCGATTGGCTAATGAAGTTGAAAACCAACTTCCATGATAACTTGGTGTTAGATGCTCAAAATCTCATGAAACATGGCAGAGACATGCATTGCATTTTAACACCCCCAAGACCTCCACCAAGTTGTTCTACACTAGACCTCATAAAAATTGAAATTTTAATGTTTCATCAAATACCCAGTAGAAGTCACAAAACAATTAATTCTCCATAACTATTAACTATATGGTTTCAAAACTTTTGCCATCAAATCTAAGATGGGGTCAAATTTTTTTTCTGTAATAGGGTTTTCTATGATTTACCTTACCAATCTCCCGAAACAATTATTTTTGTGTGATGTTGATTGCATGTTCATTTAGATGCTCCTACATCAGAAGATGATCCATAATTTTTCAAACTACATTCATCCCCTTAATGAGAAACAAAACCAAAAGCATATACAAGACGCCAATACAATTCTATAAAACACCTTCAATTAAATATCTATTATACAAATATTATATTATGCAAAATGATTATTTTATACTCAAATTATTATTTATTATTTAAAATATCATTCTTATCTTAAATAATTTTATGTAAAAGACAGTTATAGTTTTTTCTAATTTTAGAATATAATTAAAATAATTACCTCCAAAACAAGCCTATCATATTAGTTTATATACAAATTTATATTATTCATTTTCATTCAAATTGAGTAGCAGCTATGACATGCAACATATGAGTGGTTTAATCACAAAGCTGTGAATTTAATCAGACACAAGTATAAGCTAGTTCGAATCATCCGACGCATACGTCAGCGACCAGTAATGAGAGCAATTAGATTGGGTATTCTGCGTTACTAATGATGAGGAATACCAATAAATAAATGTCCGGCCCAAGATCCAGGCCCTATACGGTTACCCGATCAAATAATTGGTAATGCATGTTTCTTATAAAAGTTACCAGGATAGTTGTTTTAGTTGAGTTTGAATTTTTGTTCATATGTCAACTTATGGTGGCTTTACTGGTGAAGATATTTGGTTTACATGAGGAACATGGTAAAAGGGAAATAAATAAGGGTTAGTTGGTTTTATATCTTAATAATATATTATTTACTAGATTTTTAAGAGAATTTATTATTAGGTTTTATTTAAAAAAACATTTTCAGATATATGTTGTTATATATGCTATGAAAATGTAAGAATCTTTTACTTCAGTCATTCAGTTTAATAATTTAATTGTTGATAGTATTAAGAGTCAAATAAAAATAAAGTAAATCATGTAAATTAAAGAAATAATTCTTATGTTTAAAGCAAATTCAAAAGTAATATTTTTGAACATTTTTCAAATAGATGTATTTAATATTTCGAGAGTAAGTCTTACTTAAATTTTAATTAATAAAAAGATAATAGTATAATATTCACAAAATAATTAGGTGGTAAAAATACACATCTCCAAATTCAAGACAAGACTAAATGCAAACAATTGAAATTCACAAGGCCAAGTTTGAACATAATTGCATAAAAATCTAAGTATCTAAACTAATTCTAGTAGGATGGAGTCATTATCATCAAGATTCCCACATACATCAATAAGGAAATATTATCATCAACCAACTTTGAGCTAATGAATACAACCTCCTCCTTAGGAATACCCCTCTAAATGCTATTGAGCATGCTCTACTACAATGGCTAGATCTAGTTGAGGGAACTTGCTAGAGTCAAGAAAATTAGGAGCACCATGCCCATGAGAGGAATCAAGCCACCTTACGTACAATGCCCATGAGAGGAAGTAGAAGGTAGTAGTGAGGGTTGGAACCAATTGTGGGAAAAAATATCTCTATTCCCAAGGTTTGAGAGCCATGGGACTACGAGCCATGGTCTTATTTGATAGACTAGTTGTAACCTTGCCAATATCCTTGAGGAGGGAAAGATGAAGTAGGGGAAATTTTGACAATAATGTAGGAAGCATTATCCTAACATTTCAAGAGCTCTTGCAAATAGGCCATGACAAGTGAAATTTTTATAGATTGCACTTGAATCAACATAAGAATATTAGAGTAGATCATATCTTTAGTGTAAAGAGAGAAGTGAACACCAACAAAACATCCTAAAAAAATAGAATATTTATCTATCAAAATATTGAAGAAATATCTACCTTAAAATCATTACAAATATAAATCTATTTCAAAGGAAGACACGTCCCATCCTCTAAGAAAACTATATGCCACAAAGATGGAGTAGGTTTAAAATGTGTAAATAAATTATGAATCTAATTCCAATCTTCCTATGATTTGGTACAAAACTAGAAAAGGATGCTTGAGAGCTCCAATTATCCATATATGAACATTGGGGTTAGTAAAACCATAGATAAAATAGATGAGAATCAAGTAAGAGGCCTTGATAAAATATGTATTAAGTAAAATGAACCAATTTAGGTTCAATAACACCAACTAGATGGCCTAATTTTTTTGATTCCTAGTTACCATAGAGGATTGAAACTATTAATGATGATTTGGTTGGCCAATAATAGGAAGATGAGGAGAAAGTCATTAATATCCCTTGTGAGGCTTATAATTATGAAATGGTTTATCAAGATACCACTTGTAATCCTTCCACCAATGCTTGAAGAGCTCAACCATAATTTTGTGGACCATTTGAAGATGAATGACATGAATAACAACGTGAAAGGTATCCTAGCCTTAATTACACAACCTATATTTTCTTTTGATCTCTAGCCAAGAAAAAAATTATTGGTAGATCTTTGAATGAGATTGAGGAGATTTTTAATTCTTTTCTTCAACATTTTTAATTTGTGACTCCATGAATTTGGCTAGAGATTGGTCTTGACAAGAAATAATAGAAGGTTACCAAATAGACCGTTGGTTGGTTTAAAGGCCATTATGGAAATAATTTCTTTCATAGAGAAGAAAATTCTTATATACCCCTAGGATTTTTAAAGTTTTTAATTAAATATTTCCTTTAATTTGAATTGGATCCTTTATGATGAGAAAAATTCTAATTTTGGTCATCTAGAAGGGAAACTTGAATTGATACAATGCTTGATGATAATTTTATAGGCTTAATTTTTCTCAAGAACTCTAAGAGTCTATTTGGCATAAAGGGATAAACCTCACTGATCAATTGAAAGCAATCACAAACCACTAAATTTATGGGTAATAAAATAATATTACTATACAATATGACAAAATCCATGGTGCCTATCACAGGAGGCCCAAAGATAGTCTCTAAGCAAATTTTCAAATTTAAGTAAGATGATTTTGAGGGAGCCCAATAAGAAGAATATTAGACATGTATAATTTACAACACTTTAAAATAGATATAAAAATGTTCATACAAAGAAAGAGGCTTGGAGATCCAAATGTTAAATTTCTTCTCAATTCTAGCAATAACACCTTGTAAAAGGGAAGAAAGATAATATTAAAAAGTAGAGAGAATACAACTTAGATATAAATTATTTTCATGATCAATCTATTTCCATTCATAACTATCTAATGCGAAGATAGTTTTTTCTATGATTGATGAATTTCCATTCATATTAATTATCTAACAAGTTTGTCTTGGGAAAAAAATCCTATAGCACGTAGTTGTTTTCATTTGGATACTCAACAAAAAGGCTTGGAAATAAATATCAAAGTGTTGAATAGCCTATTTAATATTATCTTCATCTTCAATAGGAGTGAGGAATAAGTCATTGGAAAAATAACTATTGAATAATTGGTTGAGATAATTGGGAAGGGAAATACCCTTAAATAGGGTCTAGAAGTTAAATGGTTAAAAAATAGCCAAATCCTTTTATTGAAAGAAAGAAACCTTGATGTTTGTATTGAAAAGGTATGCATGACTTGAATTATTGACCATTGATGGTAATTTAGTTTGAGGAATCAATGAAAAACATCTACATAGACTAGATAAAATAATGGAAAAACCTAGATTCTTGAAGCATAGACACAATGAAAGGCCATTCAATCTGATCATTATCCTTGGAATAGTCAATCTTGATTTTAAAAAGGTAGATTGATAAGAGCATTGAGCCCTTCCATTCCTTAATAGAAAATAATTATATCAATTAACATAAATCTATATTTAGTGAACCTAGTTTTTTTAGTGAGGATGAAATGAGGAAGAAGAGGCCTAAGCTTAAGAGCCAAAACTTTGGCAATAGTCTTGTATGATAAATTCAACAAAATGATAGGCTACCAATTACATATTTCTTTAGGGTTTCTAGCTTTATGTATAAATTTTATATTCACTTTATTTATTAAATTGGACTATTGATTTAGAATGAAATAACTCAAGATAGGCCTCATGAAGATCACCATCCATGGCCCAAAATCCTTTGTATAATTCGAAGGGAAATGCATCCAACTAAGAACTTATTCATTAGATGTTACAAAAATAACCTCCCACAAATCATCTGTAGTAAGAAGCTAATCGCAAAGAATGCATTATGAGTTAGAGACCTAGCAAAGAACCACATTTATATTGTATACAAAAAATTAAAATCCCTAGCCAAAGTGTATTCTTGAGTAGAGAAAACATGCTCATAGTGGAAAAAAGGCTTGAAGAATATCAAGAAACTTGTTAGGGAGAAGTTTCTAATCGTTTATTTTTTTAATGAATTAGGAAATGCATGACAATATTGTAAATATTTTGAGAGTTATTTTAATAATTTTTATCCAATATGAAGCTAGTGGAGCTAAGATTTGATTTAATCTCTATACTTTTGGTGGAAAAGTGAAGACACTCTAAGTTGAAAAACTAAATCAAATATTGTAATTTCAAAGTGGTGGCATCTTGTTTGATATGTGTAGTGGTATCCTTGTGTTATTTATAGTAAAAATTGTCTATCACCCATACACGTGGAGAAATTGGGAAGTAAATTAAAAATACCATCATTCAACCAAGAAATCCATCCAATATCATGCATGCTACAGATCTAGGTTCTAAACATTTTGAATGAGAGTAGACATGGCTTTGTGATAAGGAAATGATGTGTTTATAAAGATTTAGTCTTCATAGCCTTGGGTATAAAAAATTTCCATTCAATATGAAACCATATTGGAAAGTGGTTTGAAAGAAAAAATTATAACAAATGATCTATTCCTAATAAATAAAAACTAGAAAGGGAAAAGAAAAATTGTATTGAAATAATAATGTTCATTATTAAGATTCTTGAGTACTCTATCAAGCCCTACTACGTATGTGCAAGAAGTTGGATCTTTTTTTTGACCAAAACATTAAAGTATTTTTCCTAAAAATCAAGGTTTTTCATAGTTGGAATAAAATTTGAAGAACTTACAAATAAAGTCTTAATATGGTCCAAAAATATGAAACATGATATTTTATGTCTAGTTTTGAAATGGGTAATTTATTCTAATACCCAAATGATTAAAGTCATTTTTTATAAGATGTACAAAAATGACATTTTTAAAGTCCTATGTTTTGAGGAAAAACATGCATGTGTATGATCACATTAATTTGAAATAAAAGTATTTTTTCTAACTCCTTTTGGGGAAATATGTGTATTATGGTGAATTTTGGTTAAGATAATTTTTATAATTATATATTTTTTAAATTAATTTTTTATTGGCCTTAATTGCTATTTTTGGAACCCCTCATGTATGACCAACATAATTTGAACTAAAATAGTCATAAAATGATTTGTTCATTATGTAGAGAATGATTTCTAGATTATTCACATATAATGTTTTACAAAAAAGTTTAAAATTTGTATAAGGATATTTTTTTATGTTATAATGATTTCTAAAAATAATAAAGGATTCTTTTTATGTTATAATAATAATAAAAAAAAACTATTTTGAAGTCAATATTTATTTTTAAATATAAAAAAATCAAATTTTAAAATTTGTATTAATACTTAACAAATAAAGTATTAAAAATAACCTATAAATATATATAGTTATTACATTTTTCAAAATAAAAGTAAAAAAAAAAATATATATATATATATTACATACAAAGACAATATAAATATATTATAAAAAAAATAAAAAAAATAAAAAATATATAGACTAAGAACATTTACAAGTGTAGTGAGAATTCATCCTATAAGAATGACCTACTAAAGAGAAGACTAAGGTTGATGATGGTGAAATTGCTCAATAAAGTTTTGATTCTTTGATCTTTGATCTACTCTTGTTACAATCTTTTTGACTTGTCTCTTGAATTTAATTCAATCCTTTAATTTTGATATGTGATATTATTTTGTTTAATTTATTTTTGATTAATACATAACAAATAAAGTATTAAGAATATCATATAAGTATAAATAGTTATTACATTTTTCAAAATAGAAGTAAAACAAGAAATAAAATAAATATATTACATACAAAGGTAATATAAATATATTACAAATGAAATAAAATTAAAAATTAAAAAATATATAGACTAAGGATATTTACAAGTGTAGTGGGAATTCTTCTTAGAAGAATGAGCTACTAAAGAGAAGACTAAGGTTGATGATACTGGAATCACTCAATAAAGTTTTGATTTTTTGATTTTTAATCTATTCTTGTTACAATATTTTTGACTTGTCTCTTAAATTTAGTCTAATGTTTTAATTTTGATATTGATATCATTTACTTAATTTCTTTTGATTAGTTTATAAGTTTTTTTGAAGTATTGTAAATCTTTTCATTACTTTTTTTTTAATTATACATATAAAAAATAAAATAATTGTGTTAACTCCAAACAACTACATATAAGCTTACAATTTAAATAACATTTAAAATTGAAATTGACATTTATTCAATTAAAAAATAATTTGACCTAATTTTTTTATTAGATATAGTTGAAGTGGTCTTTTTATAAATATTTTTTGATTTTTTCTTTGCTAAATATATTATTATTTTCTTTTGTTTTTGAGCTTTTACACCTGACAAATCAGCATGAAATCTTTTGATCATACTAAATGTTTATAATAACAACATAGATGATGGTCCAATTGCATTATTAAACTAATTTAAGTACAGCATATCTAATGGTCCAATGCCCCCTAAGTAATGACACCAGATCAAAAAGGTCAAACTCAATATAGTTATGGTCAGTCTTGGCAAATAAGCGTGCTTCTGAACTCTGAACTCTGCCAACTTTCTGACAGGTGTTTTATATTTTTAGGGTTTCATTTGCCAAATTGAGATGAATCCAATGACGATATGACAATCTTCAACGTCTAAGAATAACGTGCTTTTCATAGCTTGCGGTCGTTTATATTCTTCCTGTCTCTTGCTTTATAGTGTGTTGGCAGTCTTTGCCATTATCTGCTTATTTCTGTTTGATTAATTTACCATTATGTTCAGAGATCATTTTTTAATAACATATAACTGAAAGTGCCTGTCATTTAAAAAAAGTAGATTCACTAATTTTTTCATAGAAATTCGATTAAATGATATATTATTAGAGGCATCAAGCAATTCACCATCAGTAATTCACTTCCAACAATTTAACGTCATGATATATTCATCGCATATACAATTCACCACCAGCAATTCATCGTCATGGTATATTCACGGTATATCTCTTTTTTGTGCGATCAACAAAACTCTATACTTTTTTATTTTTCGGGTGCTCTTGACCACTTAAATATTGAAAAATGTATACGTGGTGAATATACCATGATGATGAACTGCTAGAGGTGAATTGTATACGTAATAAATATGTCACAGCGATAAATTACTGGTGGTGAATTATTGTTAGTGAATTGCCGAAATCAATTAATGAACAGCCGAATCTTAATTTATTTCTCTCTGACCGTATGCCTCATGTAAACCAGACCACTAAAACCAGCATAAATATAGACATATCAAAATTTCAGATTAAATTAAATTACAAATAAGATACAACATTCTTGATCTACATTTATAAGAAATATACATTACAAATATCGGCTTTCTTTTCCATTCTAATAATATACTACCAAGAAAATTACAGTCTGGATCTACATTTTTTGTAGATTAGCTTCAGCATTCGCTGTGAACTTCCAAGGCAACCGAGACTTCTGCATATCTCTTATTTTAGATAGATGAAATCCTTGGGGATAATCAAGCTGCCCAGTTGGAGATTGTGTTCCCATTTCAAACATTAACACAAACAAGACAACGTTTATCAAACCTCCTATTTTCTTTGCCATGCTTTCTCTTTAGTGGAACGATCAGGATATGTTACTTGAGATGTAACATGGATGAAAACAATTTATGCTGGCTGAGTATAGCGAATTAATCAAGAAGAGTTATTGTTCTGCCCACCAATAATTTATCATTAATCTTAATCTTAATTGCTATTTAAATATTTCATGGAGGTTACATGCACCGAGGAGCTAGAGGAGTCCTTAATCTTACATTTAGATCTAGAGGGCACCAAATTTCTATGGGAGGCCCAAACATAGTTTAATTTGAATGTTCCAGTTAGGGGAAACTTCATCCAAGTGTGTTTTATTGCTTGGAAGATTGGACATTGACCACTCTGAATGAGATAGAGAATTTAAAGTTATTTCTAATTCTATAGTGTATTTCTCCCATGAAGTGAAGAGTTAGTTTTTTCTAGGCTGGTCTTTTATTCTTAATATTAATTCTTTATATAGTGCAACTTTAATTTCATAAAGAGAAAATTAAGATTTTTCTTGAAAATGTTTACAATTTATTTTCAAATGTGTCAAATAAGTAAAACGGGACTCACAATTCATAAGCAAGAAAATGTGTTTTTAGACATTTAGAACAAGCCAATTTTAAAATAATTGTACGACATTTGATCAATTTAGTTACATGCATAGCTATGAGTAACATTTGATTGTGAAAAAAATAGTAAGTTAGAATATTATATATCAATTATACTTTTTTAAATCATTGCATAAATTTGTAAGAGAGAAAAATCTCAATTATTTAAAAATGCTTCTTAATTATGTTTTGTTAGCAATAAGAAAAGGAGAATTACACTAGGGGGATTTGTACCCTAATATTCCTTATGTAGTCTATTTATACTCTAGAGGATGCAATGATTTGTACCCTAATATCCCTTATGTAGTCCATTTATAACTTAAATAAGAATCACATTCATTCATAACACATATATATTGATCAATCCTTATATCTCCATATATATTATCATATATCAATTACAAAGCGAGGCCTTAGTCTTTGCTCTATATTTATCATTCTCTTCACTTCTCTTCTATCTTATTTATATTATTATATCTATTAAACATACATACATTTATACATTGTCTCTTAGATAGACATGACCCTTACAGGGCACCTCTTTCTTAGTCTCCTATGTTGGTCTTAGGTTCCACAAGTCCTATGTGGTAGCTTTTGGCAATTTTGGTGCTGCTAGGGCTATACCCTGCTAACATCATCCCCATTTTTAAAATGATGTCTTGTCTCCAACACATAATTTTTATTTCTTTGAAAGAATGTGTTTGTAGATGACCTTTAGCTATGAGAGTGCAATGTTCCATTATTGATTTTCTTGTTCTAGGAATTTGATGTGTCCTTGAGTGCTTATATGTGTTGCCTCTACCTCTGCAAGACTATTGAGTATTTAGATTTTATATGGCATGTTCTTTGATTTCCCCAAAATTAATGTCAAGTGTGTCAACTTTATATTGATTGTCTTTCTCAGTTGTTTTCTCTGCATCTTTATTTTCTCCCTTTTCTCTTGGATTTGTTGTAGTTGCATGTACAAATTCTCTATTTGTGCTCTTACTACACCATCCATATCTTTTAGTGGGTTATACGAGGAGGCAGTCTACACTATTTGGACCTCTAGTTGATTGATTTGATATTTAAGGTTCTTGGTGAAGTTGGGCCATTGAAGATAAAATTAATAAATTACATTTGCTTCTTCTATACTTCCTTCTATGTGCTTTATTTTCATTTCTAATTAAGATTATGCTACAAAATACTTATTTTTTTTGTATCATCAACTTTCTCATCAAATTTTCTTAATGGGCCTCTTGTCGTAGGTCATGCTTCTGTGACTATAAGTTTGGCTACTTTCCAAAGGAGTTTTATTTTGTCTTATTTTTTCTTCCTCCAAGAGGAAATCATGGATCTTTTTGGTGAGACATATTGTTTCCTTTTGTACATCTTATCATTTTCTATTTGTTCCCACTCCATTAGGGTATCCACCCTTTTCATTTTTTAGAGATCCTTTTTTTGTGCTTATGATAATTGCTTTTTTTGGGTATCAAGTTAGGTCCCACCTCTTGTAGTACCTTATCCCTTATTTTTCTTTCTATTGAGGGTTTCTTTCTCTCTTCTCTCTCATTGCAAGAATGATTGGTTTTGGAAACCCTTCAATCACCTTCTCCAATATTTTGTTAGACTTCTTGATGTATCTTACCAAGAATCATATTATTCCCTTTGTATTCTTTGCATCTGCCTCTTCATACATGTTAAGTACTTGTGGTGACATGACATGTTATATCGTGGAGTTTGTGGTGGCCATGGAACTAATTTCATATTGTAGTTGTTCATGAAACTCTTGCTATGGGATGCTATGGGATTTCCATAGAGTTCTCTTTTTTCTTCTTCTACAAAGGATTTTGCACTTCTTTAACTTCTTCTTCTTCCTCCTTTCTAGAAATATGGATTATCTTCCTTTTCATTGGTTGTTTGGGCCTCACCTTTCTAGTATTATTCCCTACACTCATTTGAAGTAAGGTCTTCAAGACCTCTTGGACATGTAGAGTGGTCATTATTTGTTAGGGTAAGGCCAATCCCTTTGATTGTACATTGGCCACTCCATGTAATCTTCTAGACCTTCATTTTGCTAATATGCCTATTTCAAGGGTTGTGCAAAAGAAGATGGTTGCACTGTCCCTTTTGGTGGGATGTGTAAGAGTTGGTATAGAATAATACACCATGAAATATTTGGTTGAATCAGTTATAAATTAATAAATTTCTACAAATTTTTTCGGCTTAGAGCCTGGTCATTTTATGTAAGATCGACCATATTTCTTGATTTAGAATACCAAGGCCTATTGACCATCCTTGCATGTTTAAATCCCATGTAGTTTTCACCCTATCGGCATGCTATCCGAGCAAGACCGAGATATGCATGCCATATCAATATCAACTATATTCTTATTTCCTTGCATGTGAGTTTATTAGCCATTTTATGGCTATTCAAATTATATTTGAATAGTAGAAGTTGTGTTACTTTGAAATGATGTAGAGAAATCATTAAATGTTCCCTTAGGGAATGGTTGTATTATCATTGTAATTTTTTTTCATAGTTTTAATCCCCATGTAGGCTAGGATAAATAATGGATGTCACACCCTCAGGGTGTAAGGATTACATTGAAGTCTTAAGTAAATAGAAAATTGTTGTTGTTGTATAAATAAGTCTACATCGTTCATTACAAACAATGGAGGAATGAAGATATCATTCCATTCTTGCATTATGTGAATCGATCTCTAAGATTGATTAACTACATATTATTGATCATAGGTTAAATCTTGCATGTCAAGCCATATATGCCATTAAAAGGCATTCATCAATATCAGCCATTGTTATTGTTTATGGTAAAACTGAATAGTCATTTGACTGTTGGTTGTTCTTTGGAATGACAAGTGACTTGAACCTTTATTCTTTTTCTTGTAGTCACCAATAGGAAACATAGGTTTTTCTATAACTCTGGATATAATGAAATTGTTTCAAGACTCTTATGATTATTTTGGTCTTAAAATGACAAGCATGTCGTACTATACATTTATTGCATAGAGGATACTAGTATTATTTATATGTTGAATACCAGAATGATGGAGACTCTATTCTTTTGTATGTAGTACTAGATAGCCTGCATCTATTAACAAAACATAATGGCACTGAGACTTGTAAAATCCTTCAAATGACATCATTTTGTTATAAACAACATTTTTTTGTTACAAACAACATCATTTTGTCATAAACAATATTTGTTTAGCTACAAACAACATTGTTTTGTTATAAACAACATTTGTTATGTTACAAACGACATCATTTTGTTATATACATCATTTGTTTTGATGCAAACAACATTGTTTGTTATAAATAGCATTTGCTTTGTTGCAAACAATATCATTTTGTTATAAACAACATTTGTTATGTTGTGAACAACATTGTTTGTCATAAACAACATTTTTTTCTGCAAACAACATTGATTTGCTATAAATAGCTCTGCTTTGTTACAAACAGCATATGAATATGTGGATATTGTTCAAACAGACTTGATCTTAGTTCTTTTACTTGTATTTATAACAAACGATATATGAAAATCTGTAACATTATTTGGAATGGAAACAATTTGATATAATGGCTTTATTTTAGAATGTATCCAAAAAAATTAATAACTTAAGTTGGCACATATATGTGTATGCACATAGACCTTTGTCTATGTACATACACATACTTGTGACATACCTTCTTTTGTTACTTATTTAATTTATTCTTAATGAATACTAATTTACATTGAATGTAATCATGTGTTATGTGTATGAAGTGAATGGATAATGTATTGATTAGTTCCATTTGAATCATTTTTCTGATTTTATTTGTAACACCCCTCCATTTTGTTCTTTTGATCGAACAATGTTCGTTATGTATGTTTTGCTTTGTTAGCACGTTGGGTATAAACTTAATTACTTTTGTCCACTAATTGTTAAGCGATGTAAACGTTATATTTGATGTGATGGAACTTTAATCAAATGTTATTATTATCTCATGTTATGGATTAAATTAGCATGTGTGTGAATTATTGATGTTCATGCTTTGATTATATCAGTGATGATTAGATGCATCAGTTAGCGATGTTGTATTGGTGAAGGGGACGAGATCACATCACTCGCATGTGAGTGCCCTGTGATTATGCGATTTCCTCTTCACAGTGTGTTTTAATAGATATATATGCATGTTTCAACACTTGTATTGTGTGTAGGATGCAGGTATAGGACATTGACTCCACCTGGTTCCACAGGTTTGAGTGTGTCCCTTGTCCAACAGAAAATGATTGGGAGATAGTAGCTAGGTTTTTTGTGTCGTGACATCACCCTAGCCATAGCGTGTCGTCGGGTTGTTAGTTGGGATAAGTTATTTTGTTGTCTCTTCTCCCCTTGCCCTTGTATTTAATTTGCAATTTAAATCAGTGCTTGTTTTATTTAATTGCATTGTCAAAATAAATAAACGAGTGACTATTAATTAATTAGTTAATTTAATTCAATCAATAAAATAATCTAATCATGGATTAGATTTATTTATTGATAAATTAAATTAAAATAATTGTGCTAGCATTAGTAAATATTGAGATCAAATCAGAAATAGAATTATGCCTTGCATTCCATTTTGAAATAAAATTAAAAATGATTTTAAATGTAAATTGGTAAATTCAATTTTGTGGAAGAAAGAAAATTTAATTAGCATTTGGGTTGCAAATAGATCTTTGTTTCAAATTAACATTATGCAAATTACAATGGGAAATAGAAATTGTTTTATTAATTTGCAAAAATAAAATATCTAGTTTTAGCAATAAATTTTGGTGGGTGAGTTCAAAATTAGGGGTTTGACAAATTTGGAGAAGGGATTGCATAAGGTAATTCATTTTATTTTTGAATTTTAATTTTGAATTTTGGTGGAGAATTGGAAAATTGGAGAGCAAGCTTGGATGGGATTTTTTTTGAAAAATTAGTGAAGGGAAGATTGAAGATTGGTAAAGCTGAATTGCAAAGCAAAGGCAAAACCTCCATTAAAAGACTTCAAGCTTGGAGAAAACACAAGGTTCTTTGTTTAAATTTTGTGCAATTCTTATTTTGAAAATCATTTAGAAGTTGTTTAAATTGTTAAAGAATTCAAAATTGTGAATTAGAAGAAAAACCCATCAAGAAACTCCATTCAAATTTGAATCAAAATTTTCAAAAGATATTGTGAAAATATAGAGATTAAAATTATGTTATCAAGCTTTGCAACAAAAAAATTTGAACAAACATGGTTATTTCAAATGCAAAATCTTGTAAAATTTATGTGTGTTGTGGAAACTTTAATTTTGAATTGGGGAAAGAAAGGGAAATCTTCAAATTGGTTTGATTAAATCCATTATTTTCAAATTTTATTTCAAGTGCTGGAAGTGGGCATTTACCCAATCTGGGTATTAAAAAAAAAAAGAATTTTTTTTTACAGTCATTTTATTATGACTGTGTGTATATATTTATATATATATGCATATATATATACATACAGTTATATGTATATATATACATATATATATACAAATATATATATATATATATATATATATATATATATATATATATTATGAATTTCGTATATTTTTCTTCATTCTGGTTTTTGCCTAGAAAATGTTTTTTTTACCAGTGGAAATTTCTTACAAATCCTAATGGCGGATCATTTTTTTTTTTTGAGTTTCCCGTGCGTGGTGGAAGGAAATGGTTTTAAACCCTTGGCCACCCCCATGGATGGCGATGACCGCCTGTGGAGGCAGCGCCGTCGCTGCCTACACAGGCCGCCACCCCCATTCATGGGGGCTGCGTCCCCTGTTAGAACAGGGTGCGGCCGAACCCTAATGGGCACCGCTTTTTGTATTTTAAAATCTTTTTTTTAGTTATATTTATTATATTTATTAAATATAAAACATATAATATATTTTATATCATATGTTTTATATTTAATATATATAATATGAAAAATTTAAATTAATGTTTTATTTTATTATTATAATATATTTATAGTATATTTTAACGTATGCTTAAGTGATTATCATTTGTATTTAGATATTAATTATATATGTAATTTAATATATATATATTTGATTACATAGATATGTAATATATATATATTTATTTATATTTAAATGTGAATTATTCTTTTAAAAGAGAAAAAGGTATTTGTAAAAGGGATAGATGAAAATTTGTTTATGGAAAATCATTGTATATCAAAAGAAAAATTGAATTAAATTATTGGGTGGAATGTGTCAACAAGAATTAAACGAATAGTAAAACTCTTATGTGATTGTGCAAGAACATAGTTTATTTAATTTGATTAAGTGCACTAATGCGATGAATGATTGGATTTACGAAATCCTAATGTAGATTACCTTATATGGTTTGCAAGCTTCCTTTCATTGTGGGGCGTTCATTCTTGTTGGGATTTGAGTCAGATTTGTAAGTCTTCTAGATAGAACCGTCTTCTATGTTTTGGGGTTGCTGTCAAGTCGACCAACCTTGTTTGCCTTGGGTAGTGCATAATAGTGTCCAGTGTTATACCCGATTATTAGGAACGGGCTTGTTGACTTCATGTCATGTTTAGGGATTCATTATCCCTAGGTTGCACATGAGTACCCTTTGGTTGTGATATAGTCCCATGTGTTGTCTTAGAGAAGTGGCTTACATTGAGGCCAACACATAAAGTGGTGCCAGGAGATCTCAATGTAAGTTGGTTAATTCAGTGAAAACTTAAACCAATTGATTAGTGTAGGTGGTACCAACATTTAAAAAGATTAATTTTGCCTCGCTTATGGACGCAAGTGCTTGTATAGACTTGTGATGAGACGAGAAGGCCTGGAATGGCAAGATCATTATCTTGTCCCTTAAAAAAGATAATGGTTTCTGCATTGGTTTGCATGTGGGGCTGGGAGTCGTTAGAGGTTACCAGGATATCCCGAGATGGGGGCCGGGACCTAGGAAGACTTGTCAGGATATCCCATGCGACATTGTGATGACACTTCTCCTAAGTCAACAATATGTTTGTATTTGTGATGTGATCATTTACTTAAAATCTGGAAGCATTGTAACCTTTGTGTCATGTTCGTATCTTTCTCAGCTAACTCATGTTGCCTATGTTTAGAGGTTGTTGGTCTTGACCTATAATCCTTGTTACTATCTCCTAGCACGGGGGGTGAGCCTTCGGGTATCACTTGGTTGGGTGGAACATGCACCTTACTCCGTTGTTTTTTTGGCATTTGCTTATGTGGACGAGACTTTCGTATTGGAGAACTCGTGGGATCCAGTTGCTACCTTGGTTTCATTTATGTTAGTTGTTCTTGTATTTTATTTACCCCTCATTGTTATCGAGGTGGAAATTGTAATTAAGCTATCATGTTATTGATTTACCTCATTCTGGGAATGAGTGATGTAATTGTAATTGTATAACTTCAATTATTGGTAACCATGAAGGATCTCATGGTCTTAAATGAAAATATCATGTATGGAATGTATGTGCTTTAATTATCTAAGTGAATGTTGTTATGTTTCATTTCATACATGTTGTTTTAATTTGTGATTTAAATAATCTTTGTCTCGTAACCTTAGGGGATTTTTGGCTTTGTGTTGTAATCTTACATGTATTTGTAATTAAACAAAAAAAATTTGTGCATTTGTTTAGTAGTTTGCAACTTCCCCTAGGGTTGTGTGGCGGGGCATTACATTATTTAAGTTGAGGAAATAAGTAGATTGAATTACTTTTCTGTAGATATGTGTGTAAAGAATATTCTCTTGTTTGAATAGAACAACAACACCTAAGTAGACTAGAGCACCTCAGGGTAGATGTTGCTAGAGGTTAGGTAGTTGATATGGAATAATTGTGTTGTTGAAAGTTACCTTCTGGGATGGGTGCCAAAATGGAGTGCAGAGAGTATAGGTTTTTACTTTATCCAAAACCTATCGTTTGTTGTTGCAACTTAATTTTTATGCTTGGCCAAGCAATTAGCCCATTATGTATGTATGAAATTCGTGATAACATTCTCTGTCATTCCTAGCATAGATATTGCATTATCATGCATGTTGATGTTTGGGCACACACCATAGTCTACCTTGTAGATTGTTCTCTTGCTAAACTTTATGTGTAGGGTCGGGTATTCTTCAAGTTGGAAGAATTATAGGGAAGTGTAAGCTTCATGGTTGGGCAGTAAAGTGCTTCAACCATGTTCTCATCCACCAGTGGAGGCCAACATCAAGAGGAAACCTTGGATTTTTTCATGACTATCATGGTCTATGATGTAACCTTGATGTAAAATTTGTATATTGTATTGACTTTGTGGCCCTATGATCCAAGTCAACTTGGATATTCTAATTGACATTAAAATTGAATATATATATATATATATATATATATATTTGACTCAGTTTAATTAGACATGTATTGCTATGATTAAAAATAGTTGATTAGTTATATCTTTCTAAAATTAAATATTCAAAATGTCATTTTCAATATTATAATTAAGTAATAATTAGAATGGGTTATTACAATCTAATATCCTCTAATTTTATATGTTTTACCATATAATTTCTTAAAAGCCTCCCAAGTCTCTTTAGGTGTTTTGAATGATTCAACATGAAATTGTAAATCAAATGAGACTAATGAACATATGCATCCAAGTTTTTCACATGATGAATCTCCCATCTTTTCAATTCTTTAGAATCAGTAGGTTGAGAAATAATTTCCTTTAGAAAGCCTATAAGACCCTTCCACATGAGATAATTCCATACTAATTTTCTCCACGAAGCATAATTATATGGAGTTAGAAATTCAATTTGATATTTCCCCATTGCAAGGACACAAACCAAGCAAAAGAAAGCAACCAAACACTACCCCCTAAATTACTCAATCAAGACACCCTCCAACAATATATGATTTGGAACTTTATAATTAGTGTGATTATAAGTGCCACTTGCCAAAAATAGTGAAGTGGATTTGATTTTAGTGCTTACTAATGCCAAATTTGGCCACAAGCTCAAAGTAAAATTTTTATACAAGATGAGATAAATCTAACCACACCACTCGATAGTACACAAAAAATTATGCACTTTAAAAAAAAATCACCCAAAAAAGTTACCATAGGAGCAAGATGGAGCCCCGGAAGATCTAAAAATGAGAACAACTCAACAACACCTATGAGAATCTAAAATATTTGGAAAGAATAAACTACTAAAATCAAAAACTAGTTACACCACTATGTAGAGCATAAAATTTTACCCCAAATAAAAAATGATTAAGAAAACGAGGTTGGACATCTGAGTTATGAGCCTTCAAATTTGGATTGCAAATTCAAAAATCGCAATGTATAGATGGGAAAAAATCTTAAGAGGGTGCTAACGTCACTGATGATGTAGTGATGAAAGTAGCCATATAAGCGATTAAATTTGATTGTCCTATGCATGTCAAAAAAGAATATTCTCCCTGCATGGAATATTCTATTGACTAGAATTTGGAGAATATTCTAGAATCAACCATGGTCGAAATATTCTAGAATGTCATCAGGATATTATCCAATTGCAAGTGTTGGGTTTGGAAATTGTACTAAAGGCTATATGCGTAGTAAAAATGTGCCATGTGGCAGCCGTAGAACCCATGGTATTGTGATAGTCTATGTAGTGCAAGTCTACAATTACAAACCTTAAAAATATATATTTTTTAATTTTTAATTAATTTTTTTGCTAAATATTTTAAACCAAAAAATTTATTTATTAAAAAATTTCACTTGTGGATTTCTTCTATTGACTCAACAAAATTTTCTCTCTGTAGTGATTGTGCAATTTGTACGGTTGATTGTATGATGGCAAGGGGGAGTTTTTTTCCTCAAGCCGAAGGAAAGTTGTCAGATTGTTGTGATTTGACAATTGATCTTAAGGTTTTTGGGCCTCTTGAACATGATGGAAAGGTTGTATTTGAACCAAAATTCTCTATAATTGTAGCTACCTCCTAGATCTTGCAACCCCACTTCAACTCCAAACCCTCATAGATATGGCCTCATATGTCTAATTTGGATGAAATAATAGGAAAAATGGCTTTCTCAAATCTTCTAAACTCAATGATGAGCTCAAATTTGTACCAAAAAACTCTAATTTGAATTTACAATACAAAACCACAAAGAGGAAACCACTAAATTTGGTATTTCTTTCAATCTTTTTCTGATTTTCTAAATCATCATGCAATGCAAGAGAAGAGCATACTCAATTTTTTAAGGTCAAATATTTCAACCTAGATATCCCAATAAAGACTACCAATAAGCAATCCCACAAGCTTGATACCATGTAAAATTTGGTATAGAATAACTCTACACCATGTTATAGGATTTGGTTGAAGATTATAGCCACCTAGGATCTAAGAACTTCATGAAAGCACAAGATAGATTAGTTATGAAAGAATATATTCTATCAAAGGATGCAATCAATATGACAATGTTCTAATTTACATATGAAACAACTTGGTTATATAGCTAAGGTGAGACATAGGATTAAACAAGATTATGACAAGTGCCTTAATCCTATGTCATGTGACAACATATCATAAATACCTAGGACACATGTGTTAAAATTTAAAAGGTAAGATAAGATCTAATGACAACTAACACCTTCTAAATAGATTCCCTCCTAGGACCTAAGTAAACTTAACATGTAAATATGACCTACTAATGACTAGATAGGTAAAACACCTATTCAGACCAACAGGATGCCCCACTATTTATGTAGTTGCTCCCTATTCCTTTCCAAATTTTCCTCTACATTCTTCTATGTATACTATCCATAACCTGTACATCCCAAATACCTTTGCATTTGGTTCATTTGGTTTGTTGAGGATATTTGTGATATATGTGTCTACTTCCCACTTTGTGACCTCATAGGGAAGCTTTGGAATCCATATTGTTATTGGGTTCACTATAGTCCTTGTACACCAAGAAAGTTATAGCATTGATATATTGTTTGATGGACTCATATGGGATCCATCCTCTTTCCTACATTTGTTGTTGAAAGATTTTAGAAAATACCCAATATGCCAAAGTATATATTGGTTTGTCTTTAAATTTTAGTATGATGATTTATTTTCCTTTCTACTATTATATGTGTCTTCCATGTGATCCCTTCAATGAACATAGGTAATTCATTAAGAAATAGAAAACTAGGAAGATAAGAAATGTACCATAATGAAAATTATACTAAGAATTTTTATTCTTCTAGATATTCTCCATTAAATACTCCCTCGCAGAGGTCAAAATAATTTCCTTCCACCATCGTTTGATATGCGTTGTGTATGGTGGTTGTTGTGGTTGAGTCTTCACGATTTGCATAATAGATTTTGTAGGTGATACCCATGATGACATACTACATGGTAGGGTTTGTGATTGTCTGCATACTCAAGATGTATCCATGTAGTGTAGCTCTAGTCAGATCTATTACCTTATTAATTTTAACTCTTTTATTTGCTAGTATTTCCCCTACCATACTTAGCCTTGTATTGGCATGAGTTTATTTATAATATAGTACATGGTTTATCTAAGTAGATGAACTCATCATGTACCCCACTCAAAACTAACCTAAATTGGTTCTTCTTATATTTTTGGCATGACTTCTCAAAAATGATTACAAGTGTTGGTGTTTCCATTTTTTAGCTTTGTTGAGTTTGAAATTAGTAGAGCTTAGTTTTCTTATTCCATTATAATGGTTGAGTGAAGAGTGAGAGTGTAGTGAGTGGAGTGGTCTTTAACTAAGTTAATAGCTAGTTGTTAGTCATTAGTTTCTCTTTCTTGATGAGTTTCATGGGATTTTCTAGCTATTTGCAACCCTTAATTTTATATTGTTTTAATTTTATTAATTCTTAGTTTATAATACATAATGCACAATATGTGTCTACTTTCCTTTATGTTATTCATCCTTCTTGTTGGCAATAATACAATATATAAATCTATAGCTCAATTTCATAAAATATGCAATCAATTTTTTAGATTACATTATAGATAAAATATAAATAATTAAATCATTGATTCATGTTGAATCATTTAACATACCTTATTTTCTTATTAAAAATAATCAATTAAAAAAATAGAGAATATAATCAACATCAAACCAAATTTTCCTTAAGACTAATTGTTGGTTGGTACCATTTGAATAATTTACTCTAATTTTTTAATGTAAGCATTTTTTATTTTCTTGTACTCTAAAATTTTATAATAATAATTGTATCATATTTTTATTATTATTTTAAACTAAAAAATAGATTATATCTATCTTATTAAAATAAAATATACTTTGTATTTTAGTGATGATTTACTTTGTTTTTAATGCATTTTTTTCTAACATACAATTTTTATTATTAATTTTTATTTTTTACTATTAAAATGAGAAATTTGACATAAAAGTTTATTATACTTTATATATTTTTAATTATTTTGATTAATATAATTTTATTGAAATTAATAATCTATAGTGATAGTATAGAGAAGCATATGATATTGCATTCATGAACAAAAATTGTTAAGAATTAGCATTTATTTTTAAATATAAATATATCAATAAATTTTTAAAATATATTAATGCTTACAAAATAAAACATTAAAAAGTAACATATAAAATATAGTATTTATTAAAAAAATAGTAGATTTAAGATGTAGATAAGTGTCTTGAGAATATAAGAATTGGTTTCTCGAGGAAAAGATTAAGGTTGATGAGAATCAAATAATTTGTTCTTCAAAAAAGTTTTGATTCTTTGACTTTTGATTTACTACTGTTGTATTCTTCTTGACTTATTTCTTGTTTAATATTTTGAGTTTCAATTTATGATTTAGATAGCATTTAAAATTATATGACTAAGTTTATCAATTGATATAAATTCTAAAAATTTGATATAATTAATTTTTAGGGGATAGTGTGAGATTTGAGCCAGAAACAAGTCTCGTGCCTCCAAATTACTATTGATTCATCGGAAAACAAGTTGCAACTATTGTTTTGTCAATTTGATTGCAACTTTCTTTTTTCATTTACATTACTTTATTTTTTAAATCTGTATGCAAATTTTTATATAATACTTAATTTCTTTAAGGAAAAAATGTAGATTTTTCTAAGCTTATTTCATTTCATTATTTAGTATTTATTATTAGTTGTTTAATCTACCCACATGCAACTAGAATTTGCATGCACAAATTCATACTCTCTAACATATTAACATACATATAGTTTTCTATCAGCGTAATCATTGAACCTCCTTTAAATGCAAGTACTGTGTTTATTATTTATAATCCAAGTAGCCTATTTTTAAGATAAATGTTTTGGGTTTTTTCCTTGCCCAATTTATTATTATTTTCTTATTGTTTGTGGTGCTTGTAAACGTGATATATCAGCCCCGAATCTTTTCATCATAGTAAACGTTTATAACTACAGCATATATGATCGTCCAATTGCATTATTAAACTAATTTAAGTACAACATGTATAATGGTTCAATGCCCACAAAGTAATGATCCAGAACAAAAAGGCCAATCTCAATATAGTTGTGGTCTGTCTTGGCAAATAAGCGTGCTTGTATATACTACCAAGAATAGCATGATTCTGAACTCTGCCAACTTTCTGACAGATGTTTTATAATTTTAGGGTTTCATTGACATATGACAATCCTAAATATATAGGAATAACATGCTTTTCATAGCTTGCGGCCATTTATATTCTTTCTGTCTCTTCATTTACTGTGTGTTGGCAGTCTTTGCCATGATCTTCATCGTTCTCTTCGATTAGTTTATCGTCATGTTCATAGATCAACTCTTACATTTTCATAACATACAACTGAGAGTGCCTCCCATTTTTAAAAACCGAGATTCACTAATAAGTTTTTCAAAGATATCCTATTGAACTATATGTTACTATAATACAGAAATCAATTAACAAGCATCTGAAACTTAATTTATTTCTCTCTCACCATGTCTGTCATTTATCAATACCTGCAATAAAATGTAATATAAAACTTCGCTATCATATTAGCCAACCCATTATGAGGATGAAGATTATTTCAAAGAAAAACCTTAAAATCTAATTCCTGGGCCACAACTCCCTAGGTCACAGCACAGAGGAACACCTGGGTATGTCTTACAATCAACAAAAACCTGGCAAAGATGAAACCCTTGGAGACAATCAGGCTGCCCAGTTGCAGCTGATAATTCCATTGTGAAAACTAAAACAAAAAATACAACAAATATCAAACCTCCTATTTTATTTGCCATTCTCTCTATTGAATGAAAAGAGCAGGATATGTTGTTTGAGAAATTATCATGGACGACGTGACTTAATGTTAGGATGAAAACAATTTGCGTTGTGTGCTGAAGTAATCAACGAGAACCATTGTTCTACCCATCAATAGTTTAGTATTAATCCTAATCGTTAGCTTCAATGTTTCTTCTTGTTTTGAGGGTTGATCAAAAGTTATTTTTTAAATTTTTTTCTTCAAATATGGTAGACTGACAATTTCATGGAGTTTACATGTACCAAACAGTCAAATGAATTCTTAATCACATATATAGCTCCAGAGGGCACCAAAATTCGACGAAAGGCTCAAATATTGTTTAATCTGAATGTCGTGAACTATTGGGAATTCACCCAATATCCTTTTCAATTATGTTGCAATCTGACCACCCCATGAATGAGACAAGACTTTAAAGTTATTTCAAATTAGAAAGAAATTCACTCAATGGCATTATAAATTATTGAGAATTCATCCAGTATCCTCTAATTGAAAGGAATGTTGCACTCTGACCACCCCATGAATGAGACAGAGATTTTAAAGTTATTTCAAATTAGAAATAAATTCACTCAATGGCACTGTAAATTATTGGGAATTCACCCAGTACCTTCTAATTGAAGGGAATGTTGCACCCTGATCAATCATGAATGAGATAGAGGCTTTAAAACTATTTCAACTCTAAAATAATTGCCTAAGGTTATTAGTAGGACAATTTGATGATTTTTTTTTGCATGCACGATCATTTCCAACATTTAATTATGAAAAGATATGAGTTATAATATATCAATTTTTCATTCTTAAAACATTACATACACCTTTAAGAGAAAAAAAAATGAGTCATTTAAAAGTATCCCTTGTTAACATTTTATATTTCATCACACTTCAGGTAAACCCACCCCCTCCACACCATGGAAAGGAAATATTTATGCCAACACATTATGAAAAGTTCACTCTCTTAGCAAGGCGTTTAGCAACTACTAGATATTGCAATTTTGTTGAAGGGGAGTTAACTTGGAAGTAGCTCATATGTCACATCTTTTTCCTACATAATGCTAAGCCTTTTACTATATAAAATAGATTTAAGGACGAGCCTCTACTTTTAAGATCCATTTTCATAAGAAAGTACAAGATGAATGGAATAAATTTTGGTGACAAGAGTAAAGGTCTTAAAATATTCAATACTATTAGCTTGACGAAACCCCTTAACAACAATAAATACCTTGTCCACTTCAAAAGAACCATTTATTGCATATTTGGTGTGATACAATGACTTGCATTAAGCCAATTTTCATCCCTTGAGAAGAGGAACATCTCATGTATGATTATTCATTAATGAGGAATACTCCTTAGCCGTAACATTATCCTTCATTAGAGTATCCATAACATCTAACAATATACACATATTATCTCAAAGTAGATGACTCAAAATATTGACACTTGAAGCAAGTGAATGGGTTTGGTGATAATTTGTGGGATCATCAACAAGAGGTGTAGCCTCCTCAAGGGTGGTGATGCTAGAATATTGGGGTAAAGACTATGCACTAGAGGATGTTGATCACAATCATCATCAAAATCACCCTCAACAAGAAAACATATTGAAGTGGTTGAAGATGGTGGAGTAGGTAGTGATGAAGAAGCAATGGATGGAATATCCATCTTGAGAAGAACTCCTCAAAGTGGAAATCCTATTTCAAAAGTAGAAATATTGAGTAAAGGGATCAAACCAATTTTAAGCCGTCACATCCTCACAATAGCATTTCAAGATAATTTTCTTGGTCTTGGACTGATGTTGAAGGCTACCTCTCAGGGGGAGTAGGTAGTAATTATTACTAGTTGGTAGAGTAAATTGGAGCATATTGTGTGCCCCTAAGGGGGAGTGAAGAAAAAGAGTTGTTTGATGACGTTGTCCTTTGAAGCTCTATCAAAGGAAGTAAGAGCAGAAGTAGGAAGATGCAGTGCAGTGAAAAGAGAGATCAATTGTTACCCTTTGTAATTTTGTCAAAGGGAGAGAGAAAAAGAGTTCATGAAGGAGAAAGAATGCAAGAAAGAGGAAGTTTGTGATGGCCCTTTTTCATTGATGTCAAAGGGGGAGAGAGAATCTAAAAAACATGATAAGGGAGAAAGAGAATGGAAAGAGAGAAAGAGAACCTGAAGAACATGAAGAGATTCATAGAGAGTTTTGTCTAAGGAACAAAGGAGGAGAGTGTGAAGAGTGAGAGTTGTCCTAGTCAGGGGGAGTACTGCTTATTGCAAAGTTTCTTTTTTGTTGATGGTTTTTCAAAATTTAGGTGTTTCCATCAATGACAAAGGGGGAGATTATTAAAGGTTTAAAGTTTTTGTTGCTTGTGACTTGTTTGGGTGTTGTAATTGATGTCAACCCTTGTATGAAGAGAGTGTTCATATGATTTTGGTGTTGATGATGTCAACCTCTAGTATTGCAGATTTGGGAACATGCTTATAATGTTTTTAGTTACCTTGCCTCGAAGTTTCAGGTACTGAGGTGTTCTCCAAGGTTGTTAGGTGAATTGGATTTCTGTGCCAATGTGTCTAGTTGCACAAAATGAAGGCGTTCTTGTGTTTTAGGTGGTCACACTATAAGTGGTGAATATTCTGATGGTGTGGAATATTATAAGATGTTGTGGAGAGTTTTTGTGAGCTCTATGAGATTTTTTCAAACTTGGAGAGGTATTTTTAGGTCATGTGTTAGTTTTAGTGCAAGTCTGGTCAACTTGGCGTGCTTGCACTAATTATGGAGGTTGTTTTTTGTTTGAGGAAGTGTTGAGAAGTGTTTTAGTGTAGTTTTGGGTCCCAATTAAGTAATAAAATGGTCTTCCTTCACTTCTTTTCACTATAGAAGTGTTCGGTGTTGAGCTATTTGATGTTGCATGTTTGAGGTGCATATGTTTGTTTAAGGCTGACCTTATTGAGATTGTTATAGGTTGTAGAGGGTATAAGTGCAAGGAAAATTATTTTGTGGATAAGTAGTAGAGAGTTTTATGTGAAAAGATACAAATTTAATGAAGTTTGGTGGTTTGAATGCAAGACTTAATGCTTATGACTTCTAGATGTAGTTAGCAGAAGGTGTCTATATTTTAGTGTATTGAATGAGTTGTTTGTGCTTCAGTGGAATTGTACCATCAGAATATGAGATATGGATTGTTACAATTCATATTTGGCACTGAGCCACCCCTTTCTTCTATTCTTTCTTCTGGACAACGATTCCTTTTGGCAATGAGCATTTCTCTAATTTCTAGGTAGTGAGCCCTTGGCAATGAGCTCATTATATTCAGTGTTGTAATTCAAATATTAGTGAGATAATCCTCACCATGTTTTTTCACTTCTTTGGTTTTCCATGTAAATCTAGTGTTCTTATGTGTTTGACGTGTTTGCATTATTGTTTCACATGTTTACATTATTTTAATGCATGTTAAGGGTTTAACAGTTGATTAGGGTTTGAAAAGATATTGAGAGATTGAATGTTTTAAAGTATACAACTGATTCACCACCTTGAGTTGTCTTGTGCATCTAACAATGTCTTCTACAACTGAAGACATTAATGATAGAGTATCAAGATTAGTAATGGAAGAATTACAAGTATAAAGTGCATATTGGAATGCTCCACATTCCACCATGGATGATTATTACGTTGTGTTGTTTTGAGGAAGTGTTTGAATATGTCAAATGTGTGTGCACTCCATGTGGCAAGTGATTTGATGGTTTGCATGTCAAGTTGTCATGAAAATTTGGTTCTCTTAGTTGTTGCTTCATAGGTTTTGCTATGTGGTGTCGACCTAAGGGTTTTAAGGTCATGCAGTATTATGCTGTGTATGAAGAGGATTCATGGGAGTGATTATGGGTCATGCCAACCTATTTTGATGAAGAACACATTTTGGTTCCTTCTACAAGGCATGCATTATTGAGTTTTTATTTGATAGGTTATGGTGTTGCATGTTTCATCTAATTAGGTTGACCTAATTGATGACACAAGTGTATATGATAGATGTATGTATAGATGTATGTATATATACAAGGCTAATTTATTGTAAATGATGATTTTAGAGGTATGAGATGTAGAGATAGGTGAAAAGTGTGATAGTGGTGAAGAATGAAGTGTGTAAAGCTAGTTTTCTGAGCATAATTGGAACTGTACCCTAAACATGTTGTAGATGCATTGAACATAGTAGTTCAAAATCTCTAGCAATGAGCCATCTTCTATTCTATTTATATTTTGGACAGTGAGCCTTTCTTTTTGAATAGTGAGTCATCCATTCTATAATTTATTGTAAATAGTTATAATTTATTGAGCTAATCCTCACTGTGGTTTTTCCCTGATCAAGGCTTTCCACATAAATTTGGTGTTCTTGTGTGTATTGTTGTGATGCATGCTTTAATTGTTCTTTTCATTTCTACAAGTTAATTGATATATTGTGTAATTCACTTTCAAGTTAATGAATAATGAATTTTAGTGAATACTAATTCACCCCCTCTCAATATTCTGGGTGTTTAACATGATAAACTAGTCTAAAGTAGGGTATGTGCAGGATCATGGTATGCCAAAAAGTGGCAACATTTGTAGGGTATGTGCAGGATAATTACAAGGTTAGAGTATCTTTGATAATTAATTCTTCAAATAAAATTGATTTCCCAAAAAGAACATAGTGTCATCTATAAATTAGTGATGTGTAAATTTTTTACTTTCTTAATGGCATGGATACCATTAATTATTTTATGAAAATGGACCCCATATATTCATATTGATGGAGGAGCATATAGGGTGTAAGAGAAATCTTGCATCAACCAAAAAAAATGTTGTAAATCCTTTCAATAAGGGTTAAATTTGGCAACTTACTATTTTTAGTAAGTTTATATTTATACATATATGGGCATGAAATCTTACACAGACCTCTGAAATGGTAAATTGAAGCCAATGGAAAATAAATCACTTCAATACCATTTTTCATTTGAAATATTACAATTTCAATTTTCAAAAACCCTATTAAAATATTTGAAGTCAATTTTGAAGCCCTTAGAGGCTCCAGATGGGCTTGAAAATTGGCATAAAATAAAAGTAGCCTACCTTAAGATACTACTTTCTTGGGATGTGTCTTCTCAAGAGCTTTCCAAATATATATTATAATTGAAAATCCAACGGTTGGATCAAAATTTATCCCTGCAAAGTTATACTACCAAAATTAATAAAATTTTGAAATATCTTCTTGAGGAAGTTACACTTTCCAAAAGATTCTAGGGTGGTTACACCTTCCAAATAAAGGATGTGAATGGGGGTTATAGAGAGGAGGGTAAAGTAGCATAGATGGTGGATCTAATTTTTAGATTTGTAGATTTATGTAATAAAAAAGTCCATGTGATGGCAATTGTAATGTTGGAATTTCATTTTCATTTTAGTGATAACCTAAAATCCTTGGTTCCTTCTTGAAATTTGATTTTGCAATTCTCTTTTGTTTTTGTGAGTTTTAGATTGTAAGGGGAGTTCCCTTCATTAAGTGATATTAGATCAAAAGTTCCTGAGTGTGTAGACAGATTGTTGAATGTGAGGCGGTTTACACCAGGACTTGTGGTGGTGTGTTTGTGAGAAATGATGCTTCCAAAAAGAAACCATAGTAAAAGAAATGTTAGGGTAACATAAGAGTTTTTTAGAGACCTCTAGAAACAAGTTCAAACACAACAAGAGGAGCTATGTAGAGGAGCCAATGTAAAAAGAAGAGATGAAAGTGAAGATGAGGATGAAAATGAAGATCCATTTGAAGAAGAAGCACAAGATGTAATGGATCAAGGAGAGGTTAGAATGATTAGGGTCATTTCCAAGATTGGAAAGAGGTTGAAGATAAAAGTCTATTTTTTTTGGAAACCTGAATCCAGAGGAGTTGATCAATTGGGTCAATGGCATTGAAGAGTATTTTGAGTATGAGGAAATAGAAGATCTCAAGAGGGTCAAATTTGCAAGTTCCAAGTTGAAAGGCCATGCTATCATATGGTAGAAAGAAGTCCAGTTGGAGAAAAATAAAAGAGGAACAGATTAAATAACGAAATGGGATCAAAAGGTGGATTGAAGAGACAGTTCATTCCCATCGACTATGAGCTAGATTTGTTGAAGAATATGCAAGGGTTGAAATAAGTGAGAAAATTTGTTGAGTATACAGAAGAATTCTATCAAGTCCTAATCAGAACAGGCCACTCTAAGGCCAACAAGGAGAAATTTTCCCATTACATAAATGGGTTGAAGCCGAGTATTCAAGAAGAGTTGAGTTTGGTGAGGATGACCATGATTGAAGATGCATATCATTTTTCCCTAAAGGTGGAAGATAAGTTGAATAGAAGGTTCAAGAGAAAGAAAAGGGGTGGATGTCATGGTGGAAAGACTACTGGACGGTCATATGGAGGCCAAAGTGAAGATCAAAAGAAGATTGAAGGATCCAGTAGCAGTCATAATGAGAAGGGATATAATACCCACCATCCTAGAGATCAAAATAACAAAGAACAAAGAGGAAAAGGAAGATCTGGGCAAGGACCAGGAAGAGGATATTTTCATGGAACCTATTTTCAATGTGAAGGACATAGATCCTACAAGTGTCCTCAAAATAAAGGGAGGATAAATAGAATACCTGAAGGTAATGCCTAAGTTACCCATGTCGATGAAGATGCTCAATCTTCACATTCTAAAGATGCTAAAAGAGGAGAGGCCCTTATTGTTAGAAGATCCTTGTTGAATGAGGAGAAGGAACTAGATCAAAGAAAGAACCTATTCCACACTCGATGCAAGTGTGAAGGTAAAGTTTGTAATACTATCATTGATGGAGGTAGCACTGATAATCTAGTTTCATAGGAAATGGCTACTAAGTTGCAATTGGAGAGAAGAAGGTGTCCAAAACCATACTAAATTGCATGGTTGTAGAAGGAACATAGAGCATTGGTTAATGAGAAATATTTGGTAAATTTTAAGATTGGTAACTATCAGGATGAGGTTTTGTGTGATATTATACCTATGGATGTTTGTCACATGTTGTTAGGAAGATCATGGCAGATTGATTAGTGAGTGGTGTGCATAATGGACATGCTAAAACCTATTCCTTGAAAAAAGATGGCATTCATCATAAGTTGAAACCCCTAAAGGAGGTAGAATAAAAGGTATGCATTAATACAAGGATTTTTTTGGTTGATTTAAGAAAGTTCCTAAAAAGTATGAGACACGAGCATGTGTTTTGCATTGATCCCAAGAGTGGATAAAGAAGATACTAATGAGGTACTTGTAGAGGTTTCAAATTTGTTTAATGAGTTTTATGATGTTGTTTCTGACAATGTACTCAAAGGTTTACCTTTAGTAAGGAATATTAGCCACCAGATGGCCTTGATTCCTAGATCCAGTTTATCGATTAAGGAAACTCATCGTATGACTCGAGCAGAAAGTGAAGAGTTTAACAAACAAGTGCAAGAGTTGATGCGAAAGGGATTGATTAGAGAGAGATTAAGTCCATGTGTAGTACCTATAGTACTAACACCAAAGAAGGATGGGAAATGGTGGATGTGTATAGATTCTAGAGCCATCAAAAAGATCACCATCAAGTATAGATTTCCCTTGTTGAGGATGGATGAGATCATAAATTGTTTGAGTGGAGTTAAGTACTTCATGAAGATAGATCTGAAGAGTGGTTATCACCAAATCTGAATTCAAGAAGGAGATGAAAGGAATATAGCCTTCAAGACCAAAGAGGGCTTGTATGAGTGGTTAGTTATGCATTTTGGGCTAACCAATACACCAAGCACATTCATGCGGCCCATGAATGAGGTACTGAAAGATTTTTTGGGTAAATTTTTCATTATTTATTTAGATGGCATTTTAATTTTTAGCAAGACATTAGAGGAGCATTTGATGCGTATCAATTTTTTTTTTAAGAAGCTAAGAGAGGAGAAGTTGTTCATCAATTTGAAGAAGTGCGGTTTTTTGAAGAGAGATTTGGTGTACTTGGGATTTTTTATCTCAATAGAAGGTCTTAAGATGGATCTAGAGAATTTGAAGCTATTATTGAATGGCCTACACCAAGGAGTGCTACGGAGGTGAGACATTTTTATGGTTTGGAAAGTTTATATAGAAAATTTATCAAAGGTTTCAATAGTATTTGTGTACCTCTAACTGAAACAATGCAAGGGGATATAAAAGAGTTTAAGTGGACTACAAGAGAAGTAAAAAGTTTTGATATGTTGAAGAAGAAAGTTATAGAGGAACCTATTTTGGAACTTCCATATTTCAACAAGGTATTTTAGGTAGATTATAATGCTAGCGGTAATACCATTGGAGTTGTTTTGAGTTAAGAAGGTAAATCCATTGCTTATTTTAGTGAAAAGTTGAATGATGTAGAGAAGAAGTATTTTGTTTATGATCAAGTGTTTTATGCTACAGTTCAGGATTTTAAGAAATGGAGACAATATTTGTTTCCAAAAGAGTTTGTTTTATTTACTAATCATCAAGCTTTACAATATTTGAATAGTCAAGGGAAGTTGAATAAAATACATTTGAAATGGGTTGAATTTTTACAAAGTTATACATTTTTTTTGAAGCATAGGAGTGGAAGATCTAATAGTGTTGTAGATGCCTTAAGTAGGAGGTAAAATTTGTTAAGAGAAATGTAGATTGAAGTTGTTGGGATCAATGAACTCAAGAGCTTGTATCTTGAGGATCCTGATTTTGTAGAGGCTTGGGGAGCTTGGAAGGAGCCTATCAAGTAAAAGTGCAGACTTATGTCACCCTTTGGGCCAAGTGTATGGATTCTATCATACTCATTTTGGCTGGAAGGGATTCGACCGAGTAGGTTTCAGTTGAACCCACGTGGCGATGACATGGCGCCTATGTGACTTCAATGTTTTGGCTGAGTGGATTTTGGTTGAAACCTACTCAGCCGAATCCCTTCCAGCAGAAGGGGATTAATATAATAGAAAAAAAATCTGAGTGTGAGCATTTTGCATGTTCTCCCGAAGAGATCACGATCAAACGCTGGTCGAGCGAATAATGACTCTATAAAGGGGATCAAACCCAAGTTTTCTACATTTAGTTCATTTTTTTGGTTAGTAAATCAATGGTTGTGCAAGATATCATGTTGTGTTTTACTAGGTATGTGTAGGATCATCATGGAAAAAACAAGCCCTTAAGTGGCAAAAAATTCAAAAAAATCAGATTTAGACAACTTGACGTAAAAAATTGAACAAGTTATCTATATTATTTCAAAAATATGTACGAATAGAATCTGTAGAAAATTGAATGTAGTTTCTAAACTACTAAGTTTTTTTTAAAAAAAATCTATTTGGTGAAAATTTGAAATTTCAATGAAGTGGTACTTAAATTTTAGGGAAAAAATAAGAAGTAGGTGTCTGTCTAACCAGCCTAACCACAATAAAATGATAATAGTTTTTTATAAGAATTTATATACAAGTAGAGGACTCATGCCTCGATGTGATGCACATTTTTTTGTAATTTTTTTCCAAGTAAATAATTAATTATGAATTTTTTATTACAACTTTTTAAAAAATATAAAAAATTGTATGTCTGACCACCTTAACTTGGCCAAAAATTTATGAAATTCAATTTTTTTGTTTTAATCCTATCGTATGCAAAGCATAGAATGTGACACATGTTTTGGATTCAAAAAATGTGATACCGTTTGAAAGCTATAGATGTTTTTCAATCAACCTATCAATCAGGACTTTAGTCATAATTTGAATAGAAAATGAATAATAATTACTTATTAAATTCAAAGTAAAACATAATTTATATCGGTGGAAAGGTGAGAATCTCCTTTAAAAACCATTTTCATTTCATTAATTTTGGGTAAAAAAATAGTTGTCAACCACATACCCATCATATTGCCACTTTTTGGCCCATCATGATCCTGCACATACCCTACTGTTTGTTTTCAATGATGCGATTTGTTGCAAGTGAAAGTGAGGGTTTCATGGTAGTTGTATTTCTATTTTTTAGTATTTGTTGGAAATCTTTTTCTGCACATATTGAAAATGCTATAATATAAAATAATAGTAAGGTTTTTGTATGTGATTTGGTTTAGGATTTTTTGGGTTTTTTCCATCATTGGAGTATTTGGTGGGAAGTTTTCTTTTCATGTATGTCATAATTTAAAGGATGTATTATGAACTACAATTTAGGGGTTCTCATATGTGATTTTAAGGGTTTATTTATAAACCCTTAAAATCACATGTGAATGTCTAAAAACCCTACATAGATGCCTCTTCCCAAATGGGTAGTTTAAATTTTAAATGATAATAGTTTGAACATATCAATCTGACCTAAAAGCTAGAAAAATTATTGATGATTCCTTTATAAGAAATTTTTTTAGACATTCAAAAGTGTGATATCTAATTTCTCTTATTCAAACTCTCACACTTGAAAATTTTCTTTACTATTCTTGGAAGTTAGCTACTTAGCCATAAATTTGTCTCAGTATCATGAAGGACCAAATTAGTTTTTTCTTGCTACATTTTGACATAATGATCACTTGGTGTATGTTGGATTATGTATGATTCCACAGTTGCTTACTATTTTTCAAATCAATACAACAATTGAAGCAATGGAAGATTTTCCAATTTTGCAATGTTTCTAGGTTGAATTGGAAATTTTCCTTCTTGATTTTGAAAGATGCATGGATTAGGGATGGGAGTCTTTTTTGACAACCCCCATTTCACCAATCAAAAAATAAATAACTTCAATCACAAATTCATGAAATTCATCAGTATTTTGAGGTTCAAAAACTCACTCATGTAATCTGATTCTTAGCTGACACAATATGCCTTATATATGATCTTGGAATAGTGTATACTAATTTTCCTCTAGTTAGGCTTCTTCATACTTCATCATAATTAGGAACTGTTCTATAGGATGGTATTGTTACCTTGTTTCACATTTAAGAAGGATGTATGCATTTAGCATTACTTGTTCTTTTTTCATATCTGGATTTGATATTGAAAGCATTACTTGAAATCACTTATATCTTGTGCTTAATTTGATCACAAGGTATATGCTACTCATTGCATACTTTTTTTTCTATACATTTCAATGGATCACTCATACCAAGGAGACTATTGGAGGAATTCATTATTGAAAGATATGTTGGAGTGCAGTTAACATTGAGAGGGGGGGTGAATCAGTGTTAACAACCAAATTAACTCTTTTGAAAACTTTTAACAATCATCAGATCACAAATAAACTTATGCTGTAAAATGAAATGAACAGATAAAGAACTAACACATTTATAAATTTGACACATAATTTGTCTTGAGTGGAAACCCTCCTGGGGAATAAAACCACTCAAACTTGGCCTCACTGGCCTTATTTGAAAAAATATTCTTTGTACAAAGCCTCACTGACTGATTTGTCTCACTGATAATAATGCTATCTCATTGATAGTCTTATAATGCTATCTCACTGATAGTCTTATGGAATGTACAATTATGAAGTAATATAAGTACATTGTTGATCTCTGTTTCACTAATCACATAATCTGTTATGCAATGACCTTAGAATCAAAGTTACAAAGTTTCAACCCTCAAAAACCAATATATATTTTTCTTCAGAAATATATAATCTGTGCTTTCCAAAACCTCTCATCTTATTTCAGAAGGAGCATAACAAAGCATTTTATATGCTCTTTGTTTTAAAATAGAATTAGGTAAACAAAAATTTATTTGAAACCTATATCAATAACTTCCATATGAAACTGAATCTGCAACTACCTTTCTCCAGATGTAAGGCTACATTTTCTTACAAATCTCAACCATAATCCTTCGAAACTATACAAAACCCAACTTTCCAAGAAAGAAATAAACAAATAACCAACAAATACCTGCCATATAATTTGTTGAGTTGACATAATAACCCCATCAACTTAAAACCATAGCCAAACCCTCAAAATAACGACAAGGTTTTACTTAACAAAAGAAACATTTAATACTACAAACAAACCCTTATACTTAACAATAGGTTCTTATACAACAGTAAACCCAAATAGAGTATTAAAAAAGTATTTACACATCAAGATTAAGGAAAACCAAACTCTTGATTACAACATCCCTATGAAAACTGCCATGAAGTCAAAACTTCAAAAACTCAACTTTACGACTGTGAGCAAAACCAAAACAACTTTCACTGAACATTAACAACCATGAAGTACAAAACCAAAAACTCAACATTAACAGTCGTGACTTCCAGATCAAACACAATTACTCAATGATTATGAAAACACAATCTAATGCCCATCAATTTTAAATAACACTAAGTAAAGAAAAATGATGGAGAAGAATACCCTTGGGTCAGTGGAAAAAGACACCCAAATTTTTTTTATTGAACAACGACTACTTTCCCACAAAACCGACGCCTGAGATAGGTTCATATAACAACCAAAATTATGATTAGGGTAACAAAAAAACATCAAATGAAATGAATCAACCTCTGATGCTTGTCCAAGACTTTCAAAGACCTTTTCAAATCTGGCATAATGATGTTTCACATCTGAGAATTTTGATGGGAAATAATTCCCATTAAATTCAAACAAATAATGACCACTGACAACCCAGGTCCATTTTTAAGACTATCTTTATAAAATTTTATTTTTAACTTTTCACAAGGTTCCAAAGCTGAATAGTCAGCAAGACAATATGGATGTTTTTTAAACTTGGCTCTTTCATGAGGTTTCAGCCTAAAGATTGAGACACATATTTCCAACATTTAGAACAAACCAATATTATCATTACCACCTCTTGTCAATTGATCATAATGTGCCATCCTTTCAAAATACTTTCTTCACAATAATTTCAAAGGTCTATTTGGAGAACAATATTGCCTTGTGAAAAATGTATCAATGCCTTTTTGAATAGACCTTAGAATATAGTCTTTACCACTGCACTTTACCAAAATGCCAATAAATATGCAAATGGACTTTATTATTTCAAACTGATCATAGGCCAAGCTGGCTGAAACATATCACCACTGAATATGCAGATGAAAATGCTAAGATGAATTAGCATGGATATATAAACTCATGCAAAATTGAATATCACCATGTGCATAACCTGATACCTCAACCTTGGTGTATTGAAATTAATGCCAAATAATACTGAGGGACAACAAGATAGTTTTTAGGAAACATAGATTATTTGTTTAAGTTTTGTAAGAGTTTGAGATCAACTTAGGTCCAATCCTTCATACACTAGTAAACAAAAGCTAATTTGATATTATATTGATTTTAAATAGAAATGTAAATGAAATTCGATATATATAGCTTAAATCAACCAATATAAAGAGTTAGGAAATGAAGCTTGATAACGAGGATTTCCTCTCTTTATGCATAATGATCTTGTTGGTCAAGCATTAACAAACTAACAAGCATCTTTCTAAAATAAACAATCTTGAATGGTAGTCTCACTTAAGGTGTAAGTGGATTTGAGACCCAATACTTGGTCTATATGGATATTTAATCCTATATATTTGAACATATAGATAACCATGAATATGCAACATAAGAATTGAATATTAACTCATAGATGCGCAACCATATAAGTTTTTCATTAACATCAAATTGAACACATAGAATGGAATTTCTTGTCCAAAGGGAAAGGGGGCAACTCAAACCCTCTCTACTTGCCTCTCAAATACTAGAAATAGGTTTCCTCTCAAAGGATTTATCTACAACTCCTTTAAAGCCTCTCTCTATAAACCTCTTAATTTTTCTCCCTAAAATCTCATGTCAAAGCTACTCTCTAAAATATACTATACAAAATGAATATGAAGTAGCCTATAAATAAATATAAACTTTCCTATTTTACAATAAAATTTCATACTTGAATAAATTTAGGACTTCAAGTTTATTATAAAAAAAAAGAGTTCTTATAGCCCACTTTTGGTACCAACATTCTTCTAACAAAAATAGTATATTTCATGTGTGAAATTCCAAAAAAGGAAACTATAGGTCAAGAAAACTTTGTGATGTCTGAAAACAAAAAGTGCACCTTTGAATCCACACAAATCTTAACTCTCTCCTGTTTGGTTGCATCCATGATTTACCAACCAATGAAAGGAATACATGTCAATAAAGAATCATAAAAATAACTTTAAAAACCTTTCATCCATTTATGAATGTTGCAAAAATAAAACCTTGGTATTATGTGTTTGTAATTGAAATCAAATGCCACAACTTGCATTGTGAGCACACCTAGGACCCTCATCTATGACATCTCCACTCATCACACATCCTACTCAAGCATTCATCACAACAAAAACTAACAAACATATCCCACATTAGCTAATCTACCATATCAAATAAAAGATAAAAATTAGGTACCATTATTACTCCTTTATTAACTCTAAAATCAATGGAAGTAAAGTGCCAAACCAATTTGGGAATGATTATATGGTATCTACACCATCTTATTGAACATACGGTAATGTAAACTAATCTAACTACCAAGTATGTATGTGTAAACATTACATGTCTATAATGCATTCAATACTATGTAGACTCACATCACAAAACCTAACAAGTGGTTGCTCACACCATGAAACCCACCCTTGCATGAAGCCCAATCTCAATGTGTCACTAACTCGATTTTCATGCTCTCAATTGCACACTGTGAAAAAAATCATCGATTAAAGAATTTTGAACATCACACATTGATTGCAAATAAATTTATTACAACAATATAAATGCAATGAGAGAAATATAAAAAACTATCAACTAAATATCACAATCTTGAGAAAAGGCATTTAATCATAGATAAATTGAGATCCAAATTATAGTTTTGAAATACTTTCAAAATAGTTTTACATCATCAATGAACCATCCATAAACTTTACAAAATTACGCACAATGTTTTCCTTTGCAACTCTATATTTTTATATCCACTTCATAATTTAATGATAAATAAAGAAAAAACATAAATAGCTATCTATTATCATGCTACTACATGAAAATGGCTATATCCATTCATAATATTTTTGAGTCATTATTTGACAAGAAGAGAGAATAAATAAAAACTTGCTAAACTAGAATAACGCAAACCTTAGAGTAGTACCACACAAAACTAAAAATATGAACTATATAGATCTCTACTTGCTTTATACATTGTTCTTTCTTATACCATTGTCTTCATTGTGTATCACTCCATACATACACTGAACCTAAGAGTTCTAAGCCTCTTTTCTTTCCTTTTCTAAGCTAAATTTTGGTGTATATTCAATGTATTTTAGGATGTGGGCCTAGTAGAAATTATAGATATGACTTACAATTCTATAATTTTATGCACTATGAAATTATAGAGTTGTAAGTCATCCTAAAATACATTTTGTTAGGAAACAAATTTTTTATTATAACTAATTTTTCATTTATCCATTCACATAAATCCAATTACTTTAAGGTACCTAGTATTTGGAGTTATTAAATTGAAGTTATGTAAATGGATAAGTGAAACTAGTTATAGTAGAAATTTTGGTGCCTACAATGTATAATAGGATATGACTTACAACTAGATATAATTTCATTTAAATGCATGATTTTATGAATATATTTAAGTGGTGCATTTAAACATTTAAATGAAATTATAGTCATACTTTTACATTAAGTTGTAAGTCATATCCTAAAATACATTGTGTTAGGCAAAAAAATTTCTACTATAACTAGTTTCACTTATCTATTCACATAACTCCAATTAATACCCTTCCAAGATTATTTCAATAAAGTACTTGATTGATCATTTATTGTATTCAATGTATAGGTCATCATCGAGAATGGTGAAAAAGGCCAATTATTACCCTTCCAAATTATTTTAATAAACTGTTATTTAATATTCTTTCTATATTTGATTGATCATTTAATGTATTGAATGTAGGAAAAATTGGGCTCAAAATGTATTTGTAGACTCACTCTTCGACATATCAGCCTCCAAACATAGTCAATTCACTTGAACATGCAAAATGCCAATCAAATATAGAAGAATATTAAATAAAAATTTATTGAAATAATTTGGGAGGGTAATAATTGGCCTTTTTAGATGCCTCACACTAAATGAATGTTTAATAGGTCATGCTTGGTGATGGTGTACATTCAATAAAATAATTGATCAGTCAAATACTTTATTGAAATAATCTTGGAAGGGTAGTAGTTGGAGTTTATGTGAATGGATAAATGAAACTAGTTATAGTAGAAATTTTGGTGCCTACAATGTATTTTAGGATATGACTTACAACTAGATATAATTTCATTTAAATGCATTGATTTTATGAATATATTTAAGTTGTTCATTTAGATGAAACTATAGTCATACTCTTACATTAAGTTGTAAGACATCCTAAAATACATTGTGCTAGGCACCAAAATTTGTGCTATAACTAGTTTCACTTATCTATTCACATAACTCTAATTAATACTCTTCCAAAATTATTTCAATGAAGTAAATTTTATTGATCATTTATTGTATTTGAAATGTATACCATCATTGAGAATGGAGAAAAGGGCCAATTATTACCCTTCCAAATTATTTTAAATAATAAACTATTATTTAATATTCTTTTGTATTTGATTGATCATTTAATGTATTGAATGTAGGAAAACTTGGGTTCAAAATGTATTTGTAGACTCACTCTTTGAAATATCAGCCTTCGAATGTAGTCAATTCATTGAACATGCAAAATTCCAATCAAATATAGAAGAATATTAAATTGCAATTTAGTGAAATAATTTGGAAGGGTAATAATTGGCCTTTTTGGATGCCTTACACTAAGTGAATGTTTAATAGGTCATGCTTGGTGATGGTGTACATTCAATACAATAATTGATCAGTCAAATAATTTATTGAAATAATCTTGGAAGGGTAGTAATTGGAGTTTATGTGAATGGATAAGTGAAACTAGTTATAGTAGAGATTTTGGTGCCTAGCACAATGTATTTTAGGATATGACTTACAAATTAATATAAGAGTATGACTATAATTTAATTTAAATGCACACCACACAAATATATTATAAAATCATGCATTTAAATGAAATTATATTTAGTTGTAAGTCATATCCTAAAATACATCGTAAGCACCCAAATTTCTACTATATAACTAGTTTCACTTATCCTTTCACATAACTCCAATTACTACCCTTAGTAATTGGAGTTATGTGAATGGATAAGTGAAACTAGTTATAGTAGAATTTTGGTGCCTAACACAATGTATTTTAGGATATATGACTTACAACTTAAGGTAAGAAAGTATGACTATAATTTCATTTAAATGCACCACCTAAATATATATAAAATTATGCATTTAAATGAAATTATAGGGTTGTTTAAGTCATATCCTAAAATACATTGTAGGCACCAAAATTTCTACTATAACTAGTTTCACTTATCCATTCACATAAATCCAATTAACAACCTTCCAAGATTATTTCAATAAAGTATTTGATTGATCATTTATTGTTATTTAATATTCTTTTGTATTTGATTGATCATTTGTTGTATTGAATGTACACCATCACCAAGAATGGTATTATACATTCACTTAGTGAGACATCCAAAAAGGCCTAGATGTGTGTAATGACAAAAGGATAAACAATTTTAATACCTCAATCATAATAGAATATCTCCTTCTCTAACATGAAGTAGAATTGCACCACACATAATTATAGTGTAGAAGTTCATTCGAGATTTATGTATTTATATGCTTACATGTTACTTTGACATGTGAATGTTTCATTAGGTTATTTTAGTACAACTTTTTTTATAGGAAATTTTTTATAATCCTACTTTCTCCCTTTCTCCCTCTTTTTCATAGATAGTTGAATGAACTTAAAATTGTTCTTATTTTTACTTCATGATGTTCAAGCCACTCATTGCTCATATTTCCTATTTTTTATAATTTCCTATGGAGCATCTTACTAGAAAAATGGTTATTACATATTTTACTAAATTAGAGAAATAAAATAAGTACATATTTGTAAATTTTTTTAATTAAATTTGCAGATTTTTGTATTTATATAGATATGGCTGATGATCAGGGATCATATCATTCCACTCAGTCTCAGTAGAAAACTGATGCTATGTCTAATTTATATAATGATAACATTAGGAGATTAGAGAATGCTTTGAGATGTTTGGACTGAACAATACTTAACTCCCCTAATCTCCCCAATAGAGATAGATTAGTTAGCATTCAATAGGAGATCCATCATATGATTCACATGATTTGATCTTATAATCCTTATGATGAGGTCAACACCAAGGAGTTTTATAGGTCCTTTGCTAGCAGTGTTATTGACACAGAGAAAAATGATTCTATTACTAGTAGAGTTTCAACACATAATGTGCACAACATGTTACCTCATTATATGGGGGTATCAACACAAAGTTGTGTCACACTTTTGGCCAACTTATCAACATAGGTGAATTTAAGTAATTTTAACTAAAAATTAATTTTAGTCAAACATATAATTTTTTAAGATTCATTCTAGCTAAGTTATATATGTCCACAAATTTTCCAACTAATTGTTGGATAAATGCATATTTAGCACCACTTTGAGTCCAATTTACCAAAAAATTAAAATTATTTGAAAAACTTGATGTTTCAACAATTTCTACTTGTGTAAATATATATATATATATATATATATATATACCCTTTTGTAGATCCATAAGTTTAGTTTTCAAAAATGTATATATTTTAATAGTTTAATTATTATTTATATTTTTGTTTTTATTTTTACTAAATGTAGGTTTTTAGCACAAAACATTAGGTTGAATACCATGTCAAGGAAAAATAGTAAAACTTATTAAAAAAATTTGAAAAAAATATGATGCCCTAGATATAAGAATCTATATCAAGATGGTAATTTTTTTCTATTTTAGATAAATAATTTATATGAAAGTTGATGTCAACTAGAAACAACTAAGTTTTAATATGTGCACATTTTAATATTTATTTAAAATATATATTTATCAAAATTGGAAAAAAAATATATCCATGCCCTAAAGATTCAAGTTATAAATACACAAAAAAATTTGAAGGAAAACAAATAAAATTTACTATATAAAGGTTGACGTGTAATACCACTCCATGTTTTGTTTGGACTTGTTATCTTTCTATGCTTTTGCTTGATACTTTGAGACTTTGATAGTTACTGTTATTGTTTGGATTGGTGGATTTGGATAGTTTAGACTACTTGATGATTATGCTACTTCATTTGAGGACATGGATATTATGATATGACATTATGGTTTGGTGATGTTAATTTGATTTCAGTAATACATTGTGATGTAGTGGTTTAGTAATTATTTTATGATGTGATCAGTTAGTTTAGCAATGTTACTTTATATTTAATGTTGTAATTGTTAGTATAGCTTTGGTGAGAGGACAGTGTAGCACCACTCATTTACGAGTGCCCTGCTACACTGCAATTCCTTCTCACGATGTGATGTTTTGATTATATATATACATGTACACGGTCTTGTTTGTATGAAGGAATTGTAGGTATAGAGTCTCGATTCCACCTACTTCGGCAAGATAGGGCGAGCATCAATTTAACCCAACGGGCATGAAGTTGAAACAGAGATGACAAGGAAGTCACCCTGTCCCATGTTTGTCAAACCGTCCTGATTGAGTGGTATTGTGTGTCTTTGACTTTTGTCATTTTTGTAATTTATTATAGTGGTTTGTGTGAGTGTACTTTTGGTATTTATTTTATGTTGGTGTTTTGTATGATGTTATTTATATAATTAAATGATGTTAATAAATGTTTATAATAGTGTTGGAATAATCTGTATTAAAATATAAAAGTCTTATATTAAAAGTCATGTGATTTATTTAAAAGTGTAAATTAAATTATTTAAAATTAGTATTTTGATAATTTAATTAAATAAGCATGTTGAGGATAATTATGAAATAAATTAATTAAAGATATTATATTGTGTGAATTACAAGTAAAGCTTGCAAAATCAGAATTAAAAAGAAAAAGTGTTGTTAAATAGAAAAAAATCAAGAAAAGAAAGAAAAGATAAAAAGGACCAATGAGTGTTGAGTGTTGGCTGAAAAGATGGGAATAAAATTAGAAAAATTATTTTAATTTGAATTTTTTAGAGCTTTCAAAAAAGAAGAGATATATTTTATTTAATAAGCAAATTTGTGAGATTTTTCATTCACGGGAAAAGTTAAGAAGTTACACCAAAAATATGGAGTTTTGAGAATTGAGTTCTCTCTGGTTCTTTTCTATAGAAATCTATTTAGTTTTTCATTGTTTTAGAGGAGAGGTTATTTTCAATTAAATTCTAGATTAGAAAATTGGAGCAAGGAAGTCTGGAGAAGTTATGAAGGAAGGAATGAGAGCTCTTTGAAAGGCTAGTTGGATCAAGCAAAGCTTCATCAAATTTTCAACAACGCAGGACTCCAGGTTCCATTTTCCTATTCTTTAGCTTTCTAATTCAAAAGAAAAATAAAAATGAATAAATATGTTTTCTATGAAAGAAAAGAAGTCTTATGGGGTTTTG